>JASAOG010000180.1:600000-1180000 GCA_030265305.1 Biomphalaria pfeifferi | reverse complement strand
AGTGGCGTAGCTAGGGGGTTGATCTCTTTAGGAGCTTCTGCAATTTAACATTCGACATCATAACATGAGATAATGTACTTAATAAATATATAACTTAATAACATTTAGCTCAGGTTACTCCCAGAGAGTAACCCCCTTACGGAAAGAGTTAATCTGTGTGGAATACATGCAACAGGGCCACTAACTTTATATAACAACATGAATAGCAAGACTACTTGGCAGTGGTGTAATATTTATTATTTGATGTAAAAAAAAAACATTTTAAACTCGTTTGTGCCTCCCCCCCTTTACCCCAGCCTAGCTATGCCACTTCTTCTTTCTACATGTTATTATGAATGCAATGTTTATAATAGATTACTTCAATTTCTGATAGTAATAAACTCACTCTACGGTTTTGCAGTTAGGTCGACACAGACAATTTCTTCTATATATATATTTATACCTCTACCCCCCATAGGTCCACCCGGCCGCACTGAGCTTGATATAGTAGCATGTTTGTTATGGAGTGCATGTGTGTTTCTATGGTGACGGTGTGAAGACGTTAGCAATTGGTTGATGACTATACACTGTGAATGATGCAAGATAAGCTTCACTGTCGTAAGCTGTCCTTGGTACGGGAGACGACACCAGAATGCCAGAGTGAAAAGACGTGTTTTTTTGTAGTGAGTTAGATTTTGTTCAAAATACCATTTTAAATTATTATTTTAAATTAAGACCACTACATTTATTTCTTCTCAAGTTAACAATTTGTCAATATTGTAATAAAAGTTATATTTACCATTTTTCATAAAGAGACTATTAAAGTTATTTCAAGTTTTTATAATTTGAGATAAATACGCCTACAGCGGTTTAGTTGTCTACCAGCAGTTTGGTGCTACAAGTCAACGACCGTCCACAACACATAGAAACCAGACTATTAGACATATATATTCAATAATCATGGCCTGAATCAGCCAGCAAAACCAATGAATTATTAGAGTTGAAGTCTCTAGTCCACCTTACGACAATGTGGTGCATTATGTATATTTTATGGTTTTAAAAACTGTTTTAATCTAGAAATCCTAAAATGGCATATCTTTCTTTTTTTTTATTTTGCTCTTTCCATTACAACGAGTTTTTTTCCCCCACTGTTCCCTATGGATTGATATTTGTCGTTACCTATAAATATTTATTTTTAAGGCATGCTTTTTATCACTGACGTAGCCAGAATTTTTTTCCCACCCTCCTTGCCTCCGCCCATGCTTTTTTTTTATATACGCAGGACACGCAGAGCAAAGATATCTCTAAGAGGAACGAAAGGTTAACACTGTAGGGGTCATTCACAACTGTAGTCTAAATAGTTTAATTAGGGGGTCATACAGAACTCTCATAGTAGTCATTCACAACTGTTGTCTAAATAGTCTAATTAGGGGTCATACAGAACTGTCGACTGTCGTTTTGACAGTGGTCATAGAGAACTGTTGTCTTAATAGCGGCCATAAAGCAATGTCGGTCTTTATACAGGTCCGAGAGAACTGTCGCTTAGAGCGGGGGGGGGGGGGGGAACGATAGGGAAGAAACAGTGCACGATTGATTTCTGTTTGAGTGTGTCTAAGGGGGGCGTGCATGACTGATTCTGTAAGTGTGCGTGGAACAACAGCAGAATGAGTGCTTGAACTATTGGTAGAGTCAAAGACGCTGGTCATAAAGTCCTGACCACGATTTCCCCCTCCCCCCTCATTGTTCACACAGCGTCGTAGTTGTTGGGCACGCGCCGAAACGCAAGCAAAAGTATTGTACACCTCATCGCTGGCCGACTGCATGAATTCAAGTGTGTAGATTTAGCATAGCGGAGCAAACTCGGGGCGGGTTTCACTTATTTTGAATATTTTAACGACTACACTAAGAACCAACACAATCATTTTAGAACAGTGTGTATGGGGAGGGGGGTGACGGTGGCAGTAAGGAGGGGACAAATACCTCTTCCCCCCCCCCCAACAAGTTGAAAAAAAAATTGCTTAAAACAAAAGACGCAAGGGTGTGTGTGAGTGGGGGGGGGGGTGAGAGGGCTGGGCTGGAGGCGCGAGATAAAAGGCTAATCAATATCATCGATCACAGGTTGATTTTATCGTGACATTATCAAGGGCGTGGGGGGGGGGTGCGACGAACGAAAAACTTGTGATAGTGGTGTCAGTAAAGTAAACACAAAGACAGGCGTACAGTCAATACGAGACTGAATAGAATATATAGTGTCCTCCCCTAGCATAGGCGTTCATGCAACACAGATATATACACAGGCCCAGGCTTTGGTGTACTGGGGTTTTCACATCCGTCCATTTCTCCAGCAAGTCCTCCATCTATCTATCTATCTATCTATCTATCTATCTATCTATCTATCTATCTATCTATCTATCTATCTATCTATCTATCTATCTATCTATCTATCTATCTATCTAATCTATCTATCTATATCTATCTATCTATCTATCTATCTATCTATCTATCTATCTATCTATCTATCTATCTATCTATCTATCTAATCTATCTATCTATCATCTAGCTAGCTAGCTTGGCAAAAGATTAGCTATAAAAGAGCTCAATATATAGAAATGTAATGGCAAGATTTTATAGATTTTGTTTGAGAAAAAAATATAAAAATTGTGACCAAAAATTTAAGGACAACGAAACATTGTAAATATACCTACAAAATATTCAGTTTTGTTATAGACACATATTTATATTGAGACCACACCAATAAAACAATTAGGCTTGTCTTTATATAAAAGTCAACAAGGAAGGGATTTAACAAAATGTAAACTACATACTGACAGCAAAGCATTGTTGTATAAGAAAAGAAAGAGAATAAAATTAAAAAACAATAGAAATTCCAAACAACCAGATGTTCACACAATAGTTTCGTGTTAGTGACCGCGCTAAATTTTCGCCCGTAGAGTTATTTCCCATGTGAATCAATCATTCATTCGATGTAAGGGAGATAATACAGCACACACGCAAACGCACACCACATTTCCTTTGAAAGTTAGAATAGATTTATTAAACAGACTGGCTGGGTCTCGCCATCACATTGCTATAAACAATAGCATCGATAGAAACCTTCTAATGAAGTTTAAATATTTGAACCGATATCCATAATAATGTATGCATTGGGCAAAATGATAAACTAATGAGGCACACAATGGCCAAAGTACATGTTTTATTGAATGCAAGACATCGCCAATAACATCTATACTCTCGGGAAAGTTTGTATGTTTGGTAATAGTGTGTTAAGCGTATTTAAAAGAGTCTGGGGTACTCTTATACTAAAGGTCCAATAGCCCCTATTCATCACTTTTTTAACATTCGAATTGAGAGATTCCTTTTTTAGCGGCCCCAGAGAGGGGAATAGTCGCTATTAGTTTTTGTGTGGCCTGTCTGTCCGTCCGTCGGTCCCGTTTAGATCACAGAAAATAGAAAATGTAATGAAAATCTGGCATCATGATATTTTAGACCTTAAAGGTCCAGATTGGCGGATATGCTCGGGGCCGCCTGTGAGTTTGTGATAACACAAACTCTCTTTGTAATCTTATTTATTTTTCAAATATCTTTTTGGAGATTCCAAGAGAACCCATATTTTATTTTCTCTTGTAATATGGTATCAAAGTCCCTGGCTATCTAATGTGGCTCTTATCATAGCAGAGTGTCTATCTAACAGCTAGAAGAGATAAAACTAAGTGAGTCTGGGACATATTACACAATCAATCACACAATAGCTTTTAGGGCTCCCAAGAAATATTTAGCACTCACATATAATGTCTGGCCTTATAAAGTGCCCCATGTCTCAAATAACTTAAGGCCTTTTCAAGTCTAACTACGGCACGGCAAGTCACCATCGTAGGCAAATTAATTTACGTAATACATACAATTCACCCTCGTAGGTGAATTAATGTACAGAAAATTGAATAAAACTCGAGACACAAACTCAAAATCGGACCTCGAGGTGGTCCACCCAGGCAGGTAAACAGGCAGGTTTCAATATTTTCAGAAAGAGCATCAGAATGAAATTCTATCAAAGACAAATGACAGAGAAGAATGAAAGTTGACGTATCTTGTGTGGTGCCCCAGCGGGCCACACACTAAAGGATAGGTGAAAGTGAAATTAGATGTGAACCGGGACTAAATAAATAATGACTAAATAATGTCTTATAATGAATATATAATTGCTACAATTGTTTTGTAAAGGGACAATCTCTTATTCCTCAAGAACCAAAAACATTTCCATATAACTATGTGCGTTGCATTATCCAGGTGTAGTAAAGCACATTCCTGACACTACAATTCACATGAGAATATGTTTTAAATAATGTCCAACTTATATGCATACTAAATAGATTTTTTTACTTAAAAACAAAGTAAACATTGTTTTGTGTAAATGTAGTTGTTAGTATAACAGAACTTATATAAATTTGCAATACAAATGTAAAAAATAATAATTTTTTCACAAAAAATCTGAAACCGTTTGCATTAATGTGTTAAAAATATGTTAAATGGTTATCTCCCCTACTAAAGAACCTTCCGTGTACTATTAATAGTGAATTTTTGTAAAAGGGGTGTATTTTTATGAACAAAACTGCATGCGTAAGTGATTTAAAAATGAGATTTTTCGCGCTCAGAAAGAAAAACAGTAGCCACTGTATCAGAACTTTCAATGGTCTAAAATATTATGATGTCGGATTTTCCCTACCTTTTGTAGTTTACGAGATCTAAACGGGACGGACCGACGGACGGACAGACATTCCACACAAAACTAATAGCGTCTTTTCCCTATCGGGGGCCGCTAAAAACAACAAACAACAGATTAATCACAAGATGTAAAAGCATTTAAAAAATACATATCAACCTACTTGAAATTGACATTCACACATTACATTCTCTGTCGACTTTTATCAGTTATTTTCATTCACACATACATTCAAATGCTTTCAATCCTTCTAAAAATTAGATTAGCCGACACGCACAGAAAGCACACATACGCACAGAGAAACACACTTCACATATCAAGTGACTTTAAAGTTTGACTAAATGTGTCTCTTCTTCTGTTTGATAAATTTGTGCAATAGTAATAAACAATTTTATAATAAAAATAAACTTACTGTTGTTAACCAATTTTAAAATCATTACATTTAAATATATTTAACTTGAAAATCACTATAATAATGTAACACTCCAAAGTGACCAATCCTTATTTTCTCGAAAACGATTCTAACGTTAATACATGGAATTGCAAGGTATGTGTCAATAAATGTGAAAAAAATTCGAAAGTCATTGGTCACCAGTGGTAAACTCGAGGTCGACCGTTATATCGGTTTGAAAATGTTTTATTATCGAAAAATTTATTGGTTAGAATGTTTATGAATGAAAATTTTCCATGACGTAAAAGGGAAAAAAACTTGATACTGCTTGATTCATTGGCTTAGAGCGATACATTACAATATTTAATTGTGTTTTAATTGCATTATAAATTGTTTTACACTTAAATTGTGTAGAGACGCGTAGGTAGCCTTTACTTGGCTGTTATTTTGATGGTGAATAATTACAATATGTTAAGTTTCGAAGTCTTCTGTCCCATACCAAACAAAGAAAATGATCATAACATTATTGGTAATAAATTACTTTGTTTGGTATCCAAAACAAGGGAATGAAATAGTACTTGACTGAAGTGGTGGTATAAGCCGAATAAGCCCCCTTTTTATTAAGCTGCCGTCTCGAACGATACATAACTCTATAATCTTCTACGCTAGTAGAATGTATACCGTGTTGGTTTGAGAAGCCCAAGAAGGATTTAGCTAACTAATTATTACCATTTCACTGAATTTTAGATTTAAAAAAAAGTATTTTACAAATATTTTTCTTGCTTTTTTTTTAGGGATCAGGCTTGTGAATTCAGAATTTTATTTGCTAAGCTACGAAACTATTATTATCGTAATTAATTGATTATGATCTAAGATTCATTCATTGGCATCGCCAAGATCCAGAATAGTTAAATTGAAAAATAATTCTTTGTAGTCTCCCCTTAACTTTGTCCACAAAGGGCTGGCATCAACATTTTTTATTTCAAGGTATGTTCAGGGCTAGGAAAAGTCCGCGAGATATTATGCGTTCTTTGTTTTGTTCAGAAGATTACCTTTCATCGTTAATTGACGGAATGATCCAAGCGAGCCAACCCCCTGGAGGTCTAATTATTTTTCTTTTTGGGGAGAGCTGGTGGGGATAGTCTTCGCTGTCTCAAAGTCTAGAGTCCTAAGTGAAACAAGATATGAGAACCGTCTGACCTTAATGATCTAGCCTCGGTACCCACAGTCTTCCGGGCGGGGATATTGTCTGCTAACTACAGGTTTGGTATACCTGCCAGATGGTCTGTCTCCTGGTCATAGACACATTCACAGACACACACTCCCTCAAACCACTCATCAAACACACACACACACATACATATTAAGACAATAATGGTTCACGCTTAACCTGGGCAATGACTTTAGATCAAACGGAGGCAAAAAAAAAAACGGTTAAAAGAAAACTGGAGACAATTGTGTCCCACTGTCCCACAATGCCCAACGTGTGTTAAGGCAAAGTATCAGTTTCCCTTGTTGCTGTAAAACACAATAGTTAATTACCAGTACATAGTTGTCTTATTGGTTACTGTTTTTTTTTATTGATTCATGTCTTGTCTATGTCAATGAACAATTGTGCAAAGTCGCACCTTGACTCAAGAATGGATGCGGGAGAAATAACGTGTACACACTTTTCACCAGACAGAGTTGATATAATTTTTGTAAAAAGAGACAGAAATTGATAGACGGATAGAGTATCAGAGAGAGAGAGAGAGAGAAAGAGAGAGAGAGAGAGAGAGAGAGTGATGTAAAATAGGACAATAAGCAAAAATGAAAGCCAAAAAGATAGAAAGAATGATAAAGGCAAGGACTGATCAAACTCGACTCACTAGCACCAACAGCGAACCCCAGAGATGGTATGCAAATATTTCCTTCCATATTAGTTCGTGAGGGGGGGGGGGGAACTCGTGTGCTCCTTTTTTTTTTTCGGTTCTTATGTTCTTACGCTAATAGCTGTAGATCGATACAGCAACGCGACAACAATCGGGGGAGGGGCACCCAGTGAGAGGGTAGCGGTTTAAAGTCTGATCGCGAGAAGTGACGGAACATGTTAGTACTGTTGACTTGAAACAAGTGAGGGATCGGGAACCTGTAAGGACTTTTGACTTGAAACAATTGTTCCTGTGTCACAGGCAAGGGGGAAGGGAACCTGTAAGTACTGTTGACTTGAACGCTCTGTTCAGTCATTAACATCAGCATGTCTAAGACAATGATGATACCGCCTCTTTGAATTCATCTAAAAAAAAATCAGAATTCCAACAGAGCTGCGCTCTAAAATCTTTTATTCTGCTGGCAGTCGATTTTATTTCCTCGCCGTCTGGGCGATAGCTTTCCTTGAGGGCCTCAAATGTTTGTAGCAGATGTCTCTCTATTCCGGATTCCATACTCTGCCAGTAGTTCTCCTCTATGCCATAGTTAGCAATCTGACGCTTACGTTGGTGTTTAAATCGCTTCTGGTAAGTTTATACCGTCTTTCTTTTAGTTCCCCAAAAATTTAAAAACAAATCCACCTTCGGTATATGTTAGGTGTTTTACCCTAGGTAGCGTTCGAACAATTCTCCTGATTTTATCTTTGTCATCTTTCTGAGTATTTTATTTTTGTATTACTAAGTTATGGCTCATTATTTATTGGGTTATTGCTAATTGACTTTTCAGTCTTCTGTCCTGAAGGCTCTCAATATTAAACGATTTTATTAATTGTGTTACTCTGGTGACCATCTTGTCCAAATGTGAATATTTCTTTGTTATAAATATTAAGGCTCTATTTAGCGTCTGACTAAACGCAATATAAATAAATAACGTATTTATCGCTTATCTCACCGGCATTATCAACAAGTTTCCAAGTTTAAAGTGGAAATCCGGCCAGCCGTAAAAGATGTCCAATTCCAGTAAGAGCTCAGTGGACCCAGGGACATCCTAAAAATTCTGACTTCAAAATTCCTAACCTTTTTTTTTTTAGTTCCTCTTCTCGGCTTGCCAACTTTTCATGGAAACTGAACCCTCTAACGATGTTTACAGTTCCTCTTATCAGCTTGCAAACGTTTCATGGAAACTGGACCCTCTAACGATTTTCATAGAAATTTGACAGTTTATATATTTCTTTTAGAAAATAAAATTACTAGTTGATTGGCTACATAGGGAAGACTCTGGTTTAATCGGTATGATTTTTCGGACTATAAAAATGTGAAAAGACATTTTATATGTTGAACACACATACGTCAGCGGGTAGTCCCGCATCTATTCATGATTAAAGAGTTAAATTAATAAATAGACGCTTATGTTACGCACCACCTTCAAAGTCAGGGTCGGTAGGCCTATTATTAGAATTTTAGATACTTTTTAACAGATTTATACATTTGCTAAATTAGGTTTTTTATGTTAAAGGCGGTTGGGGGGGGGGTGTCTGTTTTCTCTGTCTTATCTGATGCAGGTGTAGCCTCTAATGGAGAGACATAGATTACTGTTCAAAAGAGTTTCTTGGATGCAAGCTACATCTATTTCTTTCTCATGCAGAAATCTTTTTAAGGTTCTTTTTTATTTAGGATGCCCTCTGCGTTCCATTGTAGGATTTTTAGACTTTTGATATTGGAGTGATGGCCAGTAGTTTTTATTTTCCTGTTGCTGCTCCTGGCTACACAGGCGGAGATAGAAGAACCAACAGTTCGCTAGTGTGGGCTCCTTCGAGGCCTCTACCTGCGCGGCGGGATTCTACAGGTATAACGCCACATCTATTAAAATCGTTACTGAACTCCAACATAGATGAGGTTGCTTGCCAATGTGTTCAAATACAATACATCGACTTCAGCCTGGTTTTCCTTTTAGGTGTGCTCCCATAGCCTTTAATCACCCAAGATCGCCTGCAAGGCAGAAGTTGTTTATTTTCGGAGTTGTCTCTCCTAGATGAGCTGCTATCCCTAGCAGACGAGCTTCATCTACCCGGGTTTAGAGTTAGCGCACATAGACTCTCTTTTTTGCAATCCCTGGATTCTGCAGGTAGAGTCCAATATTCCTACGCATAAGAGAATGTCGCCATGATCAAGGAACGCGTCAATCTCATGTTTTGTGTTGTCTTATTAGAGTTTCTAATAACAATATTTGTTTAACTTCTATTCAAACAAAAATGTGTAAAATATCAATCATAAACAGAGGAGCCAAAAATTACATCAACACTAACGATAACTCATTGAGATAGCACCCGCGCACCACAAGGACCAGAGCGAGCCACAGTGAGATGGTTCACATTTTTTTTTCACAAATGGTGAGCAAATCTTTTACACGGAAGACTCTACCAGCTCGACAGGCTAGGTTCCATCGCAAGACAGGAAGGTCCTTTACACTTGAGTTTCAGGCCGTTGACACTGACATAGTTGATGGCTTGTGTCTCTTGGAGCGGCGAAATGAGAGGTTAATAGAATAAGCATCGGTGAACAAGTTTAATTAGATCCTTAGGGAACACAACTCTTTCTGGGAGGCTAACTCTGGTCTCGTGACATGTCCACGTCTGTACGATCGTCTTCCGGCAGAAGGGGATTCTTTTTCTTTCCAAACCAACCTAGGAAGTTGTTTTTTTTCTTTTTTTTGGGGGGTTGGGGGGTGGGTTTCATTTTGTATGATATAAATTGTACTCACTTTATACTTACAAATACAAGACTCTTGTAAAACATATTCACTAAAATAAAATGTACATTTATACGTTTACAATGTAAGAAATATTGGCTGTGGAATAAAACATTTCAAACGATTACGATCTTAACTATATACGTGATAATTTCTAAGCCAAAGGATTTACAACTATTATTCATTTAGTTTTTCACTTATCCTAGATCAGTAAATTTTGCCATTTAATTGATTTTATAGTTTTATATCTGCATAGCATTAGTGCATATCAATATCATACGCTGTCTTTCTTCCTGTTATACTGTTGGGATTTTTAAATTCCTTCTAAGACATCCGTATCAGTTCTCTTAAAAAAAAAAACATTTCGTCTACCAAAAATGTCAATGTTAGTTCTCCTAAACAAAATGCACAATTAGTTCTTCTAAAACATTAGTATTAGTTCTTCCGTCCAAAACATCAGTATTAGTTATTTTAATACATCAGCTTTGTTTCCTAAAAATTCAAAATTAGTTCTGTTAAAACTTGACTATAACATTGCCATTACCTCTTCCGTCCAAAAGATCAGTATTCGTTATTTTAATAATCTTATCTTATAAAATACACTATATACTATACTGTAATATACCATGGTTGGTGATTATTTGTTTTCCTACCTCTTGTCACGATTCATTTTATTTTAAACTTTTATTACTTCAAATATGTAGGCTACAATCTGATTGTCGTAAGGATCTTCTGTTGCTAAACTACCTTTTTTTGTGTGTTCTTTTGAAAGATAATTCTGAGATTGTGTTGTAGAAGGCAAAAAAAAAAAAAAAAAAAAAAAAAGCATAATTGACAACAACAAAAAAAGATTTCTTGGAATAAATGCGTTTTTAATGCTCTTTCTTTAAGAAATGATATTTTGTTTTCCTTTCTTGTTAAATTTTTCCCATTTATTTGTAATTCCCTAGGTGAGATTCACTATCACAAAGCCGAGGCTTTGTAGCGTACAAAATCTATTGTAGTCGCAATATTCAGGAGTATATATAATCCCAACTCTGTATTGCCAACTTCACAGCTTGCACGCTTTGAGCAAAGTCTCCAGCCAGTTTCATCTTCTTAGCGTCTTGAAATGATTGTATGGAGAGTCAACATTATTTAAAATGTAATCTGCCAAAACAATTAGGGCTGGTATACGTTCTGGACTGTAGTATCGATGATCCCTGGTTCGAACCCTTCCCTCTGCCATCCAACGACGTTTAGGTGGTGTTTTGGGCTTAGATGTGATATATTTTATCTTTGAAGGAACATGCCTTACAACGTAAAAGAAAGAAGGACTTATCCATCACTTTGTTTCCTATCTCACAAATCTTCCTTCTGCTTGCCTCATTCTGAGATAATCTCATATCTTTCAAAATTCAATGTGACCAATATTTCTGTTTGTTAACGAAGCAGACTAGTGGATGGAAATAGGTCAAGCCGACATCATTTTTAGGTTTTTAGGTACACAATAGACCTCAGCAGAGACAGTAGCCTCCTGAATATCATGTGGGCAGAGACAAGAGCTTCGTAAAATCATGTATAAACTGGGCAGAGACAGGAGCTTCCTAAAATCATGTATAAACTGGGCAGAGACAAGAGCTTCCTAAAATCATGCATTAACTGGGCAGAGACAGGAGCTTCATAAAAATGTTTTAACAGTGAAGCTACAAGAGCGTCATAAAAAATAATGTTTTAACTGGGCAGAGACAGGAGCTTCCTAAAAATTATGTATTAAGAAATAATTCTAAAATCCTAAAATTAGCGCGGGTCCTATAAACGTGCTGGGCCCACTGCGGTCGCATAGGTTGCAGTGACCTAAGGTCGGCCCTGCAAAATAGCGGCGTATGCTACGCCGCCGGTCGACTAGTATCCACTAAACCGCTTGTTACCTTATTTCTAAACCATCACAATGCGATATTGAAAACAGTGTACGTCAGAAAATGAAACATATTCTTAATTGCAATTGCTAAAAACAACCAACCCCCCCCCCCTCCAATGTCAATGCTCTAATGCTATGTTTTTGTGTCGGCTGCTATCTGACTCCGTGTACTTGCGTTGACCAGTGACCACACCCTAACATTTAGTTCGCCCTGACCACTCGCCAACATCTCTACCCTCAAACGCCCAACGAGGCATTAATAATTCATGCAGTCAATTAACACAGTAGACGAGTCCGACAGAGACTACACGACACCGGCACATCAAGCAAGGTCTAGGGCAGTGTTTCTCAAAGTTTTGAATGAGACGCCCTCTGAAGTTAAAAAACAAAACAACCTTTACGACCATCTAACCTTTTATTGAGTAGGACCCTAGATAAAAAAAAAGGGATCTTTATCTGTGACAAGATATGATATATTATTGGCTCTTTTTGTCTGAAGATTTTCCCCCATCCAAAAAGTGGATGATTTAATCACAAATTTATTTTTTCTGGATCACGCTTCCTTGAGGTGCTCCTGCCAGAGGGTGAGCCACAGAAGGGACACCATCGTATTATTGAATTGTACCACTACATAGCTATTGGAGGGCTGCTACAACGACGGCGTCATAAAACAGCATGTTGGTTGGGTTGCAAGAACCTTTTTTAAAACATTATCTCCACGCATAACACATTCGTCTATTAACACGATCTAGCTAGCACACGGAATGTAATTTTTCATTTATTTTTCAAATCTTAATGGACCTCATACACCAATCGTAAACAAACAACATTTAGTCACGTGATCTTATTGGTAAAGCAACGGAAAAAACTGTCACGTGACAACCATCATGAATTAAACATGAAATCGTAAATTATATAGAAGAGATAGAGCACCACGTGGCTAAATGTTGTTTGTTTACGATTGGTGAATGAAGTCCATTGTTTCATTTTCTGACATTTATTTACTTCTTAATTTTCCATGACTTGGTCACCACATTTCTTCAGATCACGTATTCTTTTATTTCTCTCTTACTTTATATTATTGTTAAGCAAATGTAAAACGGATCTTTATAATCAACTTGCAAACATAGGGCAGATTTTACCTTTACCTATCCCTTAGTCTGTTGGACTGTTGGGGCAGCATGTTTTGGGCTAGGATGTAATAATCTTCAATGGACCTCATTCACCAATCGTAAACAAACAACATTTACAGGGCCGGTCTTAGACCACTGCAACCTTTGCGGCCGCTGTGGGCCCCGCACTTTCATAGGCCCCGCGAGAATTCTAGGTGTAATTTATTAAAATAAAACATTTTAGCTTATTATTAAAGGGTTTCTGGAATTCTCCTGAAATTGTAAAATATAGGAAAAAGTCATGAAAATCTCCTGAAATTATTAAAATCTTCTGAAAACTAATGCAAATCTCCTTAAAAAACAGACAAAATTGTCATTTCTGCTGGGTGTCATTTAATTTGGAAAATGCCAATCTTACTAGCAATTAAAAAAACGGCATTGTCAGCTTCCATTTAATAAAAATGTAATAATAAGGCGAATTTTAACCAAAACAAGAAGTTCAAATACTTAATTTACTTTAATAGTTACTGGCATATAAATATAGATCTATATCGATCTCGACCTCTTAAAAAAAACAAAAGCGATATTTCGCTAGTCGAAAGGAAAACTAAAAGGCAGATCTGAATGTTAATCAGCTTTTGGTTGAAAAATTACCATCTACTGTAGATGGCTTGTAAAGTTAAGTTCACAGTGATTTTGTACTTAGTAAAGTATGAATAAAATGCAAAGACGAATTTATTTTCTAATACAGAATCTTAATTTTCACTAATTATCCTTATCACAACACAGAATAGGCCCCGCGCAATCCGTTTCGCATAGGTCCCCGCAATCTGTAGCCACATGATTATCTATCTCTTCTATACAAATTACGATCTAATTTTTAATACACAATGGCTATCATGTGACAGTTTTTTTTTGTCGTCGTTTTATCCATATTATCACATGACCAAGTGTTGTTTGTTTACGATTGGTGAATGAAGTCCATTCTGAACACCCGAATCATGCAAAACAAACAAGATACAACATCATAACAAAAGAAATAAACTGGATAAGGTAACATGGAAACGAATTATATAATAATGAAACAAGGTTTTTTTTTTGTAATGCATCTAAAAAGGCTCGTTGTGCTAACCCTAAGTTTTATTTTAAGTTTTTTTTTTTCAGTTTCTCGTTCACTATTTCACACTGGCCTATCTAAAAAGTAGCCAGGTCACTGCTGGTGAATTTTCAAGTTTGTTACAAACCAGATGTCGTCTGGTTGAGTTGATACAAGTTGTCGCCTGCTTGGGGGAGTGGGGGGGGGGGGGGAGGAGGGGTGGGAGATGGACACGTGCAAACACATTTTGTTTTTAAAAATTTAATTTTCCTCTATTCGATTATATTTCCTAGCATATATAGATCTTGATACAATATTTATTTTTCTCAAGTAAAAGAAACAATTACAGGCAATATTTGCATTTTTTCCCCTGGTGTTAACAAAGTGTATGCACATTCTATTTCTAGGCTTTTTTTGTTTTGTTTTTTAACCGAGGCGAGAATCTACATTTCTACATTAGCTATTCTTTCTCCTCGCCCCTCCTCAACATCTCCTATTCACATTTTTTGTGTGTGTTTATGACATTGAACATGATTACGGGAGGGGGGCGGAAGTTGGCATAAATAATTTCTATTTACATTGCGCTATATAAAGTAAGTACGCTTTCTTTGTCTTCGGGTAATTCACAAGGCAAAACGATTTGAACCACACCTAGGAGCTGCCAGCAAAAAAATAAGTAATAGCTCCGCTTTGAGATCCATGGGGAGGGGGGGGGGCAGATAATGTAAAGCTAATCTGTTTTGACTTGGCACGGTTAACGACAGGATCATGTGGCCAGCACAACGACTGACCGCATTTTGTTTTCCCAAACGAATGTCAGGGTTAAATTAGAGATGTAAGTGTTCTTAGAAAGTTTGAAATCCCAGTCATTTCTAGGATTCGAGGTTCCCGCACGCCCTGTGTAATGGACTGCGTATACGTGTTTCTAATGTAACTATGTGTAAAGGTGAGCAAAGTACTTGGTTGTGTAGGCTGAAGAGATTCTGATGAAATCACCGCGGGATCTGTCATAGCTCAGTTCGTAAAATGGTTCACATTTGAACAGCTATTTTTTTTCCACGCCTTTCCGCATTTGTGTTTTGATATTTTCCGCCCTTTTTTGTCGCATTTCTGAGAAGCGCAGTGGCTGAGTAGTAAAGCGCTTGGTTTCCGAAGTAGAACAAGTGAGATCCATGCGTTTAGGAGACCTTCATTTTATTCTGGTAAATTCAAAGTATCTTTTTTAACATGTTTCTACATTCATCTATAATGAAGTTGCAAGCTGTGTACATTTTATGTAATAAAAGTTATATTCAAGTTTGTTTAAAAAGAAGTCTAATCAAATTTATCTCATACTGTACATTAAGAATACATCTACACTGGTTTAATTTTACAAGCTGCTTAGAGGTACAAACCAATGACGAGTATCTTTACAGCATTTAGTGATATTATCTTTGGCCTGTCGTAATGGTAATCCTCAGTTCAAACCCAGCTCACATTTTGTGTCGTCTGTCGACCTACAGAAGGTTTGGACTAGGACGCAATAATCCTTATTTCTTAAGTAATTCCGAAACTTATAGAACAAAAAACATTGTAGGCCCTAAAGCTGGAGTCTATATTATTGAAAAAAAAATTAAATTTAGAACCTTTACCGAGATTATACATTACTTAAAAATTAACCTCATTATCACGTATTTTCCCTCTAAAATTAACAAGAGATTATAACGTGACGCATTGATCACCGGAAATAGTAGGAGACCGGATACAGAAAAAGTCGTCAACTTGCAAACTGGCATTTCCGGAATCGAAGTTCAAGAACCATAACCGAAGTAAAAAAGGATTCATGGCTTATTGATCTATAAACACGTGGGGAGGAGGAACCCAGAATGAAATATGATTAAACTCTTAACTGGTATACGGAGTATTTATCATTTCAAGATTTAATAGCAGTTGTATCTTTGGACAGTACTAAAAAGTCACACAATTAAAAATTAAAATTGAATGAACGCAATGATTTTTAGATCTGCGCAGATCGAAAGCAATTTGTGACCCAAAAGACGAAATTGATCAATAGGTACGGTAAGGTTTCCCTTTCAGACCTTTCAGTCTATAGGACAGATGATGTAAAGGTTATCTGTTTCTGTGGCCTACGGCTATCGAGGGTGTCATGTGGCCAGCACAACGACACCAACCGCCTTTACTTTTCACCAACTAATGTTAGGTACCCATTAGAGTTGGGTGGACTCAGAGGCGCTCAAAGATCCCAAAATAAAAAAAAATCCCAGTATTCAATCCCGGGACCCCTGGTTCGGAAGGCTAGCGCTTTACCTTTCAGCCATCGCGTCTCGAAAGTGATGGTATTGACATAGTATTGTAAGGTTAGAAGTGGCAGGAACACACCTCCCACGTTAATATTTTCCGTGTTTCACAAACTTTTTCCTTAATAAAACACTTCGTACATTCTGGGTATTTAGAGAACACTGCTATTTTTTTTTAGAGAGATTACTTCACGTGTTGGCCTGCTCTAGTTAATTATTCCAGTAGTTCTTGGAACACCTATTCAGGCCTCAGGGGAACACTACGGTTTGGGAAACACTGTAGTACAGGAATATCTAACACAATACGATAATATTTAGTGATTAGTATTTTTAAAAGTCACTCAGTTGTCGTATTTAGCACAAAGTGACACTAAAGTTTGTATAATTGTGAACAACAACAACAAACAAACAACAAACAACAATGATAGAGATTTGAACAGAAATTTTTTTCCCCAGACTTTTTATTTTAACATTTTCTGCGGGGCTTGGTGGCTAGGTGGTAAAGCGCTTGGATTCTGAACCGAAGGGTTTTTAGTTCGAACCCCTGTTAAGAGTGGAATTTGGAACTTTGAGATTTTTAGAACGACTCTGAGCCCTGGTCTAAAGCTCCTTTCGAGAATAGCAAAGTGCTGAGACTATTCTTTCATAGCACGTGTAAGGTATTTAGCAGTATGTTTTAAGATCCCCCTATTCCCCCGTACAAGAAGTCTGGACGTGCACCAGTTCTCTCCCATATCCTTTCATCCTTTCATGCCAGGCGCGAACATTCTGTGAGAACGTGGTCTACTGTTTCGTCATTCTTTTAGAGGCGGCACCATGTGTCGCAGTTTTCTTTTAACCGCCCCAACTTCTACTCCCGAAAACATCTCGAAAGCTGCTCCTCTAACGATTTTCTTAGAAGCAATTGATGTATATCGTTGGGAAACGAATTACTAGCTCGTTATCCACACTGGTAAAACTCTAGTTTGACTGTTATAATTTTTCGAAGTATAAAAAGAAATAAATTTAAATTTAGCTAGAGAACTAGAAACTATTTATTATGAACAAGCAATACGTGTTCGGGTATTTCAGCATGTAGAGCCTTTTCCATCAAGAGTTTAATACATTAAAGTTCAGGAGCATTTAGCGTACCGTCTTCTAAGTCTAGATCTAAAGGCCTATCATTGGAATTTGAAAAAGGCTAGTAGATCTATACATTCAGGATGGTTGCCTCGTCGTGCGGTTAGCGCGCTGGACTGTCGTTCGGACTTGTCGATGGTCCCGGGTTCAAACCCTGCCCACTCCCATTTTTTTAAAAAACATTTATTTGTGTTTACGAGACAAACAATTTCTTTATAAGGTGTATAAAGGAGGTATTATATATAAATGTTTTTAAAGAGCTTATGTCTGTTGAATTTATGTGTATGTTTCTGTTGTGTTGTCTTTATATGAGAAAAGAGTCCTTATAATCACAACAAATTTCCATAAGGATCAATAAAGCAGTCTTAGTCTTAGTCTTATATCAACTCACTCTGTCTGGTAAAAAGTGTGTACACGCTATTTCTCCCACACCCAGACTCGGACCAAGTTGAAATTTTGCACAATTTTTTTTACCTGACAACACAAGAATCAATTAAAAAAAATAACCAATTATTTAATTAACTTTTGGTAATAAAATTATTTTGTTTGGTATCTCGAACAAGGGAAAGAAATTGTAATTGACTGAAGTGGTGGTATAAGCTGAACCAAGAGTTCGAATTCAGGTTGTTCCCACCCCTTTTTTTTATTGACTATTACAAATTTATTTAGATTACTGATCCAAACTAATTATTACAAATACGCTTAATATTAGCTTTGTTTTTTTTTTAAAGTAGTTTTATTGTATATTTTTTGTTTGTTGGTTTATATTTTTCCTGTTTAAAAAAATATAATGTATGTTTTCCATGTTCCATTGATATCTACATGTCGAAATGTAGAGTCTTTAAACGTAGATTGAATAGTTGAACTGCTTCTATAGACACCGTATTGTCTTTCGAATTTGTTAGTCAATTAATCCACCGCACAATAATAGTTATAATATAATGGTTACTTTTTTACTGTATAGACTCACAAGACACAAGGATATGATTGATTAGCTGGGTAAGCTTTACAAGGCTGTAGAGTACACTGGAGGGGGGAGACAATTGAAATGATCTGCTTAATGGCCATTGAAAACGTACGCCCTGAGTCCCACTAAACAAACAAGGCCAAATTTGTGGCCAAACTAATTTATTGAACATCTCGGTGGCCAGCGACAGGTCGCTATTGATTCTTGCTCGTTGGCATTGAACTCTTTGCGCGTGCGCGTGTGTGTGTTTATTCAAGACCCGTTTTCACCCTGTGTCTGTGTAGGAAGTTCCGATGATTTCTTTTTAAACAAAGGGAGATAAACCAACTCTATTTCAATTTGACTGGGTAAATTCCGGTGATAATCTTTAATTATTAATAATTATTAAAAATAAGTCACAATCTAAGTATTTAAGAAACATATTTAAAAATAAAACAGAATTATAAATAATAATTATTTCTATGATAAATCAAACACAACATTTTCGTAAAATCATACGAGTAATATATATATAATTTTTGTTATGAAGTCCGGAGTATTTAAAAAGCAACCCTACAAATTGCTGTGAACACATTTCACTCACCTTATCTCCCATTACACTGAAATGTGCTCAATTATTGTTTCTACCTGACAACACAAGAATAAATAAAAACAAACAATATATAGCTATTCAATCTTCTCTAGTCATAAGTGCCTCACTAGCACAGTGGATAGCCACGAGCTCGAATTTAGGTTGTTCCTCCCCCCCCCCTATTTTTTTGTAAATGCTTTTAAAAAACGATTACGGTAAAATCCATCCAAATAACACCTTTTTCTCCACCCCCATCGCCCTTCCCCATCTGGTCCAGACAAGTGATAGGATCATAGTGTAGTGAGAAAGCTAAAAGCATGAAGTAGCGCTGAACAAAAACAATTGGTACAATTATTATTAATCGCACAGGTTTACTGTTGATTATTTAAAAAAAAAATTAATTAGTGGTAAAAAATAAATTGTGCTAGTTGTAGAAAAAAGGGAAATACATTTTACAGTATTTAGAGATATGGCTGTAAATGTGCAGTTGTTTCACATAAATAAGTTTTGTTTGAAAGCAGTATTTTATGACAGTTTCTTTGTTTATTAACGGGGTTGCTTTAAATCTCTTATTTCTCTGTTACACGTCAACTAAATCGCTTGGTCAACGAGCAGCAATTGGAGTCATTGTCTATTGCAGTGTTTCCCAAACTGTGTTCCTCGGAACCCCCAGTGTTCCGCCAGGCTTGAATAGGTGTTCCACGAACTAATTGAATAATCAAACAGTAGGCCATCCATATATTAACCACTCTTAAAAAAAAATAAGCAAATTGTTCCAGTAAATACTCAGAATGTGCGAAGTGGTTCCCTTAAGGAAAAAGTTTGGGAAGCACTGGTCAATAGAATGGGCACGAAATGGGGATGACGTTACAGTGCCTTGACTTAGAGGTTCTCACATGCAGAAATGCAAATTATCCCAAACGTTCGCCCCAGCTCAAAAAAAAAAAAAAATAAATAAATAAATAAATAAAGAGTGGTCCATTATCATTCAACGTTACAGATACTTGAATTAGCAGGCGAAAGGATGAATGGGGGAGAGTTTACTCTTATATCGTTATATTGTTATAAGTAAGAAAACAATGGGAGGGTGTCCATGGCAAAATAAGCAATAAGCCTGGGAATGGGCTAAGCTAGTGGGTAATATATATAACATATACAAACACAAGCATATAAATAAATGGAGATTTTATTTAAAAAAAAATTACCATGGAACGCTACCCGCAGTACCAAATTTGTGTATGTACACCTGATCCCATCGGAACCCCTTGGGTAAGGTACTATGCAGCCATCCCCAGTTTGAGAAGCATTGATCTATTGTCCAAGTTACTGTCTTACCGCAGCGAGCTCTAATGATGCCCCCAGGGTCAGAGCGAAAGAGAAGGACTTTTACAACAATAATTATGTGACTTTTCAAAGGCAACGTATTTTAACTGCTAAGACTTTGTATAACTAGCATATGTCATTATCCGACCTCTGTTTTCAATTTGAGTCTCTACAAGTCAGGGGCGGACTGGCTATATTGGCATTCGGGCTAATGCCGGTGGGCCGATATAGAACGGGCCTGTGGGGCCGCCAAAGGGGCCACTTAGAATGGAGGTAAATCCGTAAATGTTATAGATGTTCTTTTAATGTTTAATGGCTATTGATAAAGACGTTGTACTATAACTTGTTTTGGACGATATGTCAGCGAGAAGTTAGCTCGCTCCTTTTTCAAGTGTCATGCCTTATTACTCGTTTAGTGTTTTCAAATAATTTCAAATAATTTCAAACTCATGTAATCAAGTTTTTATTTGGACTAATTACTGTAGCCTCTAAGTCTATCTTTATGTAAAGTTACATAAGCTACGTCTGCTGAAGGATGCATGAGATCAGTTTTGGAGACTTATCAAACTTTAGGCCTACGTATTATGATGGCCGATTGTAAATAATGCCAGGGACGATTTTGGCACCCTGTCCGCCCCTGCCACAAGTTAAAGGAGTTTGGAACGGACAGATCCAGTAAATCCTTGAAGTTAGTCAAGTTGGACGAATGGCAGGGAATGAAAGACGGTAAAGTCTATATGTTGCAATTTGCAAACGATGGACCCTCGTAAACCTCTAGATACGTTTGTTGGTGACAGGCGGTGGCTGGTAGCTTGCAAAACATAATTTACAGCGGATTCTAAAATTGCTAAACATAACTTACAGCGGATTTTTAAAAATAATCTCTAAACATTACTTAAAGCGGATTTTTAATAATCGCTTACAGCAGATGCCGAAATCTCTAAAACATGAGTTTTATCGGATGGCTCTAAATCAACACTAATAACAGTAAACTCAGGTGTACCTCAAGAAACAGTCTTAGACACACTACTGTTACTAATTTACATAAATAATCTACCAAACTGCATTAGTTCAGGAACAAAAGTCAGATTATTAGCAGACGATTGCATAATGTATAGAAAAATAAAAACAACACAAGATACAGAAATTTTACAAAGAGAATTAGAAGAATTACAGACATGGGAATGAAATAGAAGCATATCTTTCCACCCAGAAAAAAAAACAACAACAAAAAATACCTTTTTATTCACATAGTAAATCAGTTACACAGATTAAGTACTCAAAATACCTAGGTGTATTAATAAAAGAACAGCTATCCTAGGATACACATATAGACAATGCGTTACGGTTTATTAAATGTTTACAAATCGAACAAGAAAATAAAACTAAAATGTTATTTAAACTTGGTTAGGCCAACATTAGAATGTACGTTCTCTGATTCGTACACTTCAAGAAACCATAGAAACTAACAGAGGCAAAATAGAGCAGTGAGATTTATAATGTTCACATTCGATTTGTGTAATACCATTTTTAAAACACAAAATGTAGGGACAGAATACTAACAAGTAAAGTCGTTGTACCATATAAAACATTGAACCACCCAACTCTAATGGGTACCTGACTTTAATTATGGAAAGTAAAGGCGGTTGGTCGTTGTGCTGGCCACATAACACATTGCTTGTTAACCGTTGGCCATAGAAACAGATGACCTTAACATCGCAAGATCTGAAAGGGAAACTTTACTTTACTAAACCATAATTTACTAATACCAAAAAAAACAACAACGTAATAAAATATTCAAAGATAAAGACACATTTCTTATTCCATATGCAAAGACATATTTATATAAGTACCCCTTCTTCCCTTTTGCCTTTAGAGCATGGATTGGGTTGCTGAAGAGTGTTTTAGAAGAGTGTAAGCCACTAAAGAACTAGACAAATTAGACTGACACATGGGTACGGGCTTAGGATGTAACCATTCTCTTTTTCGAAGTAACGTCTGTAATTTATAATTTAAGAAGAAATTTAACTTACAATGGATACAATTTCTTTTAGCATAACTTTGAACGGTCGCTGAAGCACCTAATTGTAACTTTCAACGAAAAAAGCTAAACATATCTTACACTAAACTACAAACAGCGCACCTAAACAAAAACCCAGATAAAACAATGTAAACTTATTGATCGACCGCCACATTTTTCATCAGATCTCTACACGCCGTTGTTTTGTGTTAGGTTTTTGTTATGTTATAGGTCTTCTTCTCTTTCTTCTTGTTTTAAGCTATTGAACCGCGAACTGAATTATCGAACCGATATGAGATCAATAAGTTGAAATTTATTTTTTAATACTTATACATGTATTATGTAGGGGCTTCGCACAGCAGTGAAGCATATGCAATGTTTATTACGCATCCGATGCACATCAGCTGAAATGTGTTTAGTAATAGAGGAACTTGTATGTGCAGAGAGGGGCGTGTAGAGAAAGAGGTGTGTTCTTTTTTTTTCCACTGCATGAGATCAAGAGAGAGAAAGAGAGAAAGGGAAAATGAGAGTATGAAACAGAAAAGAGAGGGAGAGAGAGAGAGAGAGAGGGAAGGAGAAAGAGAGGGAGGGAAAGAGAGGGATGGAAGGAGGTAGAGAAAGAGAGGAGGAGGGAGAGAGAGAGGAGAGAAGGAGGGAGAGAGAGGGAGGGAAGGAGGTAGAGAAAGAGAGGGAGGGAGAGAGAGAGGGATGGAAGGAGGTAGAGAAAGAGAGGAGGAGGGAGAGAGAGAGGAGAGAAGGAGGGAGAGAGAGGGAGGGAAGGAGAGAGAGAGAGTGAGAGAGTGAGAGAGGCGAAAGGAGGGAGAAAAAGAGATATATAGAGAGAAAACGAGAAAAAAGGAGAGAGAGAAAGAGGAAGAGAGAGCAAAAGAGAGAAAGCAAGAATGACACAACGGTTAACAAGGGTGTCATGTGGCCAGCACAACGTCCAACCGTCTTTTACTTTCCCCAAACTAATGTCAGTTACCTTTGTAGAGTTTTATGAGTCCTATAAATCCCGATGTTCAAAATCTTCACTGGGATTTGAACCCTCACACGCCGACATACAAATAAACACAGGCGCACGCACTTGACGTAAAAGGTGAAAAGTTTGAAACGAAAAGGTTGGTAGCCTCCATAAACTATGGACACGCCCATTGTGTAGCGAATTGATTTTTTTTTTAGTTTTCTACTTTCTCGTCCGGCCACGTGGTCGCGTGGTCTCTATGAAGTGTTCACGTCTATGTGGTGAGTGATAGGCTGGCGAGACACAAGACATTGTCTAGGACACCCAGCTGTTACGTCTGTAAGACCAAGCGTATATTGAGACCAAAATGGAGGTCTACAAGACATGCGTTCTTAGCGCGCTACTGTACGGCAGTGAGTCGTAGACAACCTACACAAAACAAGAGAGAAAAGTAAACTCACTCCACTTGCGCTGCCTTCGAAGGATCTAAAAAAAAACATGGAAAGAAAGAGTGCGTAATACTGAGATCCTCGTGAGAACGGGCCTTCCCAGCATCTTTACAGTCCTTAGGCAACGCCGCCTGCGCTGGCTCGGAAATGTTCGTTGGATGGAGGACAATCGCATCCCGAAAATCATTCTGTACGGGCAACTTCCGTCTGGCTCAAGAAAAACTGGTCGCCCCCACCTCCGTTACGTTGATGTGATAAAACGGGATTCAAAATCAGTGCACATTGATACTGACCATTGGGAAGACATAGCCTTAGACCCGCACTAGTTGGAGAGAGACGGTGAACAAGAAAGTTATAGACAGTGATAAAACATGGGCCTGGACTCTTGAAGAAAAGCGTGCCACACGGAAAACTGGTCAGCTCCTCTACTACCAAAGCCATCCTTGACATGCAATATATGTGGACTGGTGCGTCTCTCGAAAAATAGGGCTCCTTAGCCATATGAAAAAGTGTTCGAGATGAACCATAGTCGTTCTATGACTGAAGGAGGCCAATGATATGATAGGAGACACAAGGCAGATGTCTAAGATGCAAGACAATGCTGAGAAACACTCTTGGGTATTTTGTGTGTGGCGATATTTTGAGAAACAAGATGCACTTCTGACACCAAACATTGGTTTTATGGTACAGAACATACATCGAAGACACATTTCCGAGACCCATCTATTGCTTACATGACTGAAGATTTGGTTTGAAATCAAAGAAGGTATTTTTAAGTTTCATGCAGTTTTCGAGGCACAGAGGCATTGATATTATACCCATTTTTATCTATCTATCTATCTATCTATCTATCTATCTATCTATCTATCTATCTATCTATCTATCTATCTATCTATCTATCTATCTATCTATCTATCTATCTATCTATCTATCTAATCTATCTATCTATCTATCTATCTATCTATCTATCTATCTATCTATCTATCTATCTATCTATCTATCTATCTATCTATCTAGCTTGATGTAATCCAATTATACAGTCTGTTATTAGGACCAAAACGGTTGCGTACCAGTGTGGTCAGATTAAACGGATTCGACAGTGATAGTATATATGTCCTAGTAGAATAGTAAAAAATAAACATCTTGTAAATAAATTTAAGAAATTCTAACATTTTTTTTTTTTTAAACTTTTTCTTGTACAGCGAGTTTCTTTCGATTACGTATACATACATATAACCTAAATTATTTGTTTTTGGTAATACCGGGAATAAAAAAATCGAAGTAAGTGGTGGTTATTAGTCCACACTTTCTTATACTAACAATGAAACCAAGTAGTCCAATATTTAGAATTAAAGAACAATAAGACTGTAACCTTTTTTGAAGGCTTTTAGGTCGTACTGAGTTTTCAGAGCTGAAAACCCTATGTGTAAACTATGTGATTTGCTGTATTCTCGCGTGTGTGATGTAGATATAGTTGTATAGGTATATTTCTTTATCAGTTAGGATTTATGTTTGTGAAATGGTCTGTGCTATATGAATACTAGCATTCTAAACTCAGGTAACAAATGTTATTAGTACAGGAGGATGGACAGCCTTTACAAAGAGTCACATCTAAAGAGAACAGAGTAACGGTAAAATGGAAGAGGTGAGGGGGTGAGGATGAGAAAGGAGGGACGGGGGAGGGAAGTCCACTAATGACGGAGAGATAGTTAATAGAGTTAGAAAGTCAAAGAGGAAAAAAAAAAGTCTTTTTAAAGATCAGAAATTGAATACCTGCGGAGTCAGCGTTGCCGATGACCTGGAGCCATGAAGATCGAGATGGACGTGGCGGTGGGGGTGATTTTTAGGTTTGATGCGGAGAGTCCGCCACAATGAGCTAGATGTGATTTCTTAAGGAGGGAAGCGGTGGGGGGGGGGGGGGGGTAGGTCTCTCGGAGAGTAGAAAGGAGGTGCGCTGGTGGTGGGCAAAGGGGGTTGTCGTCGATGGGTTTTCTCTGATGGGTTGTCAGTGAGGTCACAGTAAGGTTGGAAGATGTGAAATATTGTTTTTTTTTTTAAAGGTAGGCTCTTGAGATGGTTCAAATAGTTTAAAATGAGAAATAATAAAGCATTTACCGTTTAATTGGGTTGAAAACATATTACACACAATTGGAGAAATGAGTAAAGTTCCTTTTCAGACCTTGCAGTCTTTAGGACAGATGCTGTAAAGGTTATGTTTCTGTGGTCAACGGCTTACAAAATAAAAAAGGGTGTCATGTGGCCAGCACAACCTAACCGCCTTTACTTTGCCCCAACTAATGTCAGGTTCCCATTAGAGCTGGGTGAACTTTGAGGCGCCCAAGGATCCCGAAATTAAAAATACATCTTTGCCGAGATTCGAACCCGGGACCTTCGGTTCGGAAGTCAAGCGCTTCACCGCTCAGCCACCGCGCCTTTTACCATTCCTAACATTATATAAAAGTCATTTGCGAATAGTCTTCATTTCTTAATGTTCTCAGTAGCGTTACGTAATGTTTAGTTTTTTTATACCGTTTATAGCAGTGTTTCTTTTTATTGTAACTCCCTGTTGTTGGCGGTCGTTGACTTGTAGCACCTAACTGCTGGTAGACAACTAAACCGCTGTAGACGTATTATATCTTAACTTGTAAAATTTGAAATAACTTTACTAACGTCTCTTTGTAAACTACACTAATTAATTTTTTTTTTTTTACAATATAGACATATTGAAACTTTATATGAAATAAATAAATGTACTAGACTTTAGTAATTATATAAAATGGTGTTCTGGACAAAATCTAACTCACGACAAAAACACGTCTTTTCACTCTGGCTATCTGGAGTCGTCTGTGGCCTACCCAAGACAAACTTACGACAATGCCGCTTATCTTACACAACGTAGCCTCTAACCAATCGCTAACCTCTTCCCACCGTCACCATAGAAATAAACAAGCACACACACTCTCCATAACACTCCCCCTCCCCCAACAACGAAAAAGGTATTTCATTAGGGGACTGGGGAAGCGCGGAATTTGGTTGTTCAAGCGATTTGTTACATTTGGGTTGCAGAAATGTATTCTACTGGCGTCTTCAGCGCATACTTCATCATTGTTTCAAGGAAAGGTAGGGTCCGGAGGTTACATGCCGTCGGTTACTAAATCTGAAGCATTGAACGACGTCACCCCCCCTGGTTAACCCACTTGGGTCATAATGTTCATTCCTATTTCTTTTTTGTTTCTTCTCCTTCACCCAGCAGACGACTATACACCTCCAATCCCGCTTTAAAAAAACTTCTCCGACTTTACACACGCTTTCTATTACACATTTCAACCCACTTGACATTCTTGCCTAAAGCTCACAAATAGCCAACTGAAATATGGATTGACTCTCATTATCAAACAAGTAATACTAAGCATTTAAAAAAAACTAACTGCAATGACGTCATCAAAAACTGTGTTGAGCTGTCTGTATAAAGCAAAAAAAAAAACTATTTATGTTTATAATTATCTATATAATGGACTCTACACACGCTTTCTATTACACATTTCAACCCACTTGACATTCTTGCGTACAGCTCCAAATAGCCAACAGTTATATAGATGACTTAATTATCAAACAACTAATGCTAGGCATAAAAACAACCAACTAACTGCAATGACGTAATCGAAAACTGTGTTGAACTGTCTGCATAAAGCAAACAAACTATTCGAAAGAACTTGTTTGTAGTTTTCTATATAATGGACTCATTCAATCTTCTGCAACTAGCAAAACATTGTCATCAATCCTTTTCCTCCCGTCATAATAAGCTTGTAGATTACTGGACCTCTTTACCTGTCTCTACGAGGTCAATAGGGAGTGTCTATCTACAGGGGCGTAGCTAGGAATTTTCCATCGTTTGGGGGCAAGGGGGGCTTGACTTCTTTGGGGACCCCAGCATTTTGTGTAATATTTAGTTTTTAATGTAAAAAAGCACTCATTTGGGGGAGGGGGACCCCTTCATGTGGGGGCCCGGGAGATTTTCTAATTCTCCCCCTCATCTCCCCACCTTAGCTAAGCCACTTCCTCTCTAATACACATTTAAGCCGCAGAGAAGGCGCAACGGGAAAGGTACATTGGCTACATCATACATGTTTTATGATATCATGTTAGATATTGGTGTACATCTCATAACTTATATTTGTTGTGACTATGGACACATTTTCTGACATAGAAGAGAACACCTGGCAACAGGCGGCTTCCGAACGAGACAAGAGATAAATATTGCTTACAAACGCCTCGGGTTACATACACATTTGAGAACAAAAGGGATAAGTACTTTTTTTTTTCCCGAGGACATGCGTAGACGGCATAAAGAGAGCTTAAACCAACCACCAGTGGACAATGGTTATGTCTGCGTTGGATTTAGCAAAATATGTAGGTCATAGCTAGGACTGCGAGGCCACGTGAAATAATGCACTCCTTAATCTTCGAAGTGAAAGACAGACCTTATTGTTAACAGTTAGCATTTAGACCCATGAACCAGTGGCGTAGCTATTGTAGAAGGTGGGAGGGGGGGGCGTCCAAATTTGAAAATTCCTCGGGCCCCCCACTTGAAGAGGTCCCCCAAATGAGTTTCCGAGCTTTTTTAAAAATATCATATATTATCTTATTTCATGATGTCGAATGTCAAAGAGGTGAAGCCACGGGGTCCCCAAATCCCTAGCTACGCCACTGTCATGCACCAACCAAATAAATAAAAATAACTTGTGCATAATTTCTTATAACAACGTTTATGATAACTCTGTCTGTCTGTCTGTCTGTCTGTCACGTATTTTGAACACGTTGTTTCTCCCATTTATCATTTTGGGATCAAGTTGAAATGTGCACGTTTCGTAATAAAAAAAAAAGTTAATTAATAGTGTTAATTAATTAATTTTGCTTGATATCTTAAAGGGGAAATAAATCTTACAGAGTAGAGACATATTGCTTTAATTGTGGAGTTCTTCCCCTGTAAAAACCCCAACAACTTTGCTTTTCTATTTTGTATATGTTGCTAGTTCTATATATACACACAAATACATGTGACGATTAAGTTCCACTTCGTCTTCCCCCCCCCCTCCTGTTTTTTTCCATACACACGCGCGCACACTCACATGTCCTTTCTTTGCCATGCCAACACAAGTACAATATTGACCCGGCGTGTGTCAATGGCGTTCTCGTTTTACAAACTTCACGCTGAAATGTAAATGGATTTCAAAGGGTTAACACAATGTTTAACTCTTTAGCTACCACAAGCAGCTGCCAATTAAGTGGCCACAGTTTTTATATATTTTTTTCATGGTAGAGCAGTAAAAGAGTTAAACAAATATCTTGGAACAGATGCAGCGAATTTCCTGGTGATTTTTTCGCATCTGATATTTGTCACGAATAAAGTTAATTTTGTAAAAGATTGTTAAATGAGAATCCATACACTATACGTTAGCTGATCGCAGGCATTTATTAGATTACTGTGATGAAAATATAGAAAATATACACAAAGAAATCTCTTTTTTTCTTTCAATCTACGGGATCATCTGTCTCAGTGGCCCACCGCTACGAGGCTGTCATGTGGCCAGCACAACGATCAACCACTTTTACTTTCTTTTTAACAACTTATGTTTGGTATCCATCAGAGTTGGGCGAACTCAGGGCGCCCTAAAAATCCAGAAATTAAACAAAAATCCCAGACTTCATCTGAATTCTATCCAAAACTCCTTGATTCGGAAATCATTCGCTTTACGACTCAGCCACCGTACTCTAATACTAAAAGAAAGTCTTTTACTATAGTTCCTATTGAGTTATTAACCAAGATCTTAACTCTTTCTGTCCGTAAATTATTTTCATGTTTCAATGGAATTATTCATTTTTCTCGTTTGCATATGGTATCGTATTATATTTAAACTTCAATAACGTTTTGTTTGTGATCAGAAAATGTAATATTAGGTTAACAGAGTTAAATAGAATGGCATGCTGTTTTTACACAATGCACATTAAAGCTCATTAAAACCAAAAAATTCAATTTAATTTAATGGAGTCGAATCAACGTTGGTATTGTCAATTAGGAGAGAATGAGTTAACAGAGTACGTCTAAGCCACACAGAAGGTATGTGAAAGAAACCACGGCCAGATAATATCGTCGGATAGAGAAGTAACACAGTTGGACGCTGTTTAACATAGTAAGTGGAGGGTGCTGGTCAGCAGATAACGTTTTGGTGCCGACTGACTTCTGAAATGTGAAGACAAAAAGATAAACCGTGGTCCCGGAATCGTGTAAGACCCCCATTGTCCAACTCACAAACCCACGAGTCCAGGGTCGGACTGGGTGTCAAAATCCGGCCCACAAATTCTATATTATATGTTGGGCATCCATTTGTAGGTCTACCTGTCCTCAAAGTCATTATGTTAAGTTTGATAATGTATCGATATTCAAGCATACAGTGAACTCTATATCTTTACAGAAATATAGGCCCTAAAAGGATGTTGCCCCCTAGTAGCACCTTCTACGGATGAAGGCTCTTAAATTACATTATTTCGTAAATTGTTAGATTAAAAGAAAAAGTATTACACTGTAGAATCTGATTCTGTTAACATGACGATCAGATGTACTCTTATCAAAGAATATTATAAACCTTTAACAATTTGATATGTGCCATAGTTGCATCCATGCGACCCTTTTAGTGGCCCTACAGGCCTATTTGAATACCAGCCCACCGGTCAATTGCCCAAATGCCCATATAGCCATTCCGTCCCTGAAAGTCCTTCGTAACTTATTATTGTCTACTATCGTGCATTCGTATTGAACCGGCTCTATAGTTTACGTGTTTAGGTGGCAGTGTCGATAGCGAGAGTCTAAATTCTTCTTGATAGGCGCTGATTGGGCAGTGGCCTGTTCTGAATATAGCAATCGTGACTTGGCCATTCATATGGACGAACGATTAGGCTTCTATACACTCCGTACGGAAAAGTTTGCATCTTCTTGGAAGAAATCCTTCTAGTCGGACACCAACGCACCTGAAGAGAATCAAAGAGATGAAGACGTCACGCCGAAGAAAGGTTCTAAGAATGTTTGCATTGCCGTGTCTCTTACGGGTATTCTTGGGTAAATAATACAACATCAGGCTGTTATTGCTTGAGAATACACGTAACGGCCTCGGTTAAATCACAGCGAACAAGAAACACGAAGAAACGAGACATCCTAGGTAAGCGACAAGAGAGCAGGTGGAAGAAATAGTTTTGCCAAATGACAAAGTTTGTCCTACGATTGTGTATGACGTCATTGTGCAGAATGACGTATGCTGCTTTGACGTCATGCATGCAGATACAGCTGGACACCCGATATTTCATAAATTTAGCAAGATTTGTAATACAAGGCGAAGACGTCATACAGAGTTAGCTATATATCTAAATATGAAGATAGATAGATAGATGATAGATAGATAGATTGGTAAAGATAGATAGATAAAGATAGATAGATAGATTAATATAGATAGATAGATTGATAGATAGATAAATAGATAGATAGATAGATAGATAGATAGATAGATAGATAGATAGATAGATGGATAGATAGATAGATAGATAGATAGAATGTATGACTGTAGTAGATGTACATAACAAAAACCTTACGATCTTCTACCAAGAAGCAATCTCCTATTCGTCCTTGGAATAAACCCAAATGGAAAAATGTCCATAGAAACAATTCGATTTCAGCGAATCATTAAAACAAGAAAACAAAAGCAGCCTTAGGCTAAAATACAGTTAAAGCCGGCACCGTAATAATACAATCGTTATCTGTAAGGTAATTTCTTGTTTTATAACTCAAACTGGGGTGTGTTTATCCTTTCGATTTGTTATCGATGCACCCCGGAAGCAGGACTTGTGTGTTAAACAATCCACGTGTCTAGTGGCTCTATCTTGTATATCAGTTCGTGTCTTTAATAATAATAATAATAATAATCTTTATTGTCCGTATGGATATTTGTCTTACAATTTGTGCATTACACCAAACAAAAAACATTATAACTATAAGAAACCAAAATGTACTGACACTAGGTAACAATTAACAAGCAAAATATACATTCTTTTTTTTTTTCTTTTAATAAAGCTTATCTAAGCGAAAGACTCCGCGCTTATAACTATATCTCTTAATAATCAGAAGTTATTTCCTTTATACGATATCAAATAAAATAATAAATAGCTAATACATAATTGATTAATTGGTTAATATTTTAATTGATTCATGTTCAGTTAGGTATAACAAATAATTGCTTAAAGTTTCAACTTGATTCAAGAATGTTTAATCATCTAAGGGGACGAGACCGTACATGTTTAGCCACATCTGATAATACTGAAAGATTGATTTCCCATGTGGGTATCCAACAAAATAATTAGTTACAAGTAAATAATTGACTATTTGGTTATTTTCTTTCATTGATTCATGTCTTTTCTCTATGCCAATGTGTGAGAAATAACGTTTATCGTAGAAACAGTTTACCAGACAGACAGACTGACAAATAGACAGAAAAACAAACGGACAGACTGAGTTGAAATATGCTTTGTAAAAATGTTTAAAAATGTGTATATAACACGAGTTTTTTTTTGTGTCAGCAAAGAAATATTGTATTCTCTAAAGGTATCTGGAGAAATAGTATTTATTCCAGAATATGGTATAAGAAATTATTTTTTATTTTGTTATATTTTAATTTACATTCTTGTTGCACTTTGTATCAACTCCTTGTGGCAAATATCACCCGCTCCTTGTTGCACATAGTAACAACTTCTAGGTGCAGATAGTATTAATTTATTGTTGCTCATATACTTATCTCTTTGTTTTCTAATAGTATCAACGTGTAAATAGTATCATCTTCTTATTGTACTCCTTGATGTACACATTATCCACTCAAAATTGTACACACTGTAATATCAACTCTTTGTTGTATAGATTCTTAACTCAAAAACTGTCATGGAATCCCCATATTGCAATTATACATAAAACAGTGAACCATAGTCTTCAAATACAAAAACAAAATTCAATAAAATACTCAGAAAGGCACAATGATAAATGCACATTCCTCGTTCCATATGCTAGGACAAATTTGTACAAAGCTCCTTATTCCATAGCGCTATTAGAGCATGGAATGGGTTGTACATATTATCAACTCCTTGTTGTACATTTCAATACCATTATTTACACTATAATTATACAACCTGGACCTAGACAGTGACAACATTTAAAAATGTCTATTTAAACTACAAAGTTGTGTCCTGATGTTCACAATTGTTCGGAAAATAGCTCAATAGTGGTTGGAATGTAGTCCAGGCCACAGGAGAATTCTTCACCACGGATGTATCTAGTTTCACATCATGAAGTCGATTGAATTTTTTTTTGTATATCTTTCTTTTATTTTAAACACCAGCGGACCTATCTTGAAATTTATTCCGATATTTAAGTTCGACCTGTGCTATCTATAAATGTTACAGTACAGGCGCTTCAGGTTAAGTCAGATAAATACAATTCACACAGACAAAAGTAAAGACAACTTGCAAAAGGGCACCATTAGCCAAAAGGTTGCAGACACATTATATATATATATATATATATATATATATATATATATATATATATATATAGTCTTATATACTAAGATGGGGAAGGGGCAGCTCAGAGTTTGATAGTTTATTGTCAACATAATTCTAATATCTAGATTATCCTACACTGTTAATGAAACTTTCCTTATCCAGTTTAACGCCTTGGTGGACAACAAATAATAAAAATAATTCAAATTCATCACCTGGGCAAGGTTCATTTTAAATGTGCTTTTTATTTACGAAGCTTAGATCAACTCACTCTGTCTGTCTGTCTGTCCGTCTGGTACAAATCTTGTTCACGTTATTTCTCTCACTTCCCATTCTCTGATTAAGTTGAAACGTTGCATAATTATGTATGGTCGAAAAAATAAAATATAGAAAACAATTTAAACAGGGTTACAAAGAAAGTTTGTGTGGAAACACAAACTCAAAATCGGTCCCCGTAGTTGTCCACACAGGCAGGTAAAAAGGCAGGTTCAATATTTTCAGAAAGAATATCTTAAAGAAAAAAATCTATTTAGTATACATATAAGTGGAACATAATTTAAAACAACAATTAATAAGTAGTTTTTCATATTATCGCGTAATCAGCAGAGCTGCACCACAGATGTGTAACACTTAACTAAAGGAATTTTTTTTTTACGGAAAATTTTTTTTTCTTGAGGTTTTGAATAAGAGATTGACCCTTTACAAAACAATTAGATAATCATTGCAAGACATCTGTTAGGCTATGTTCATATCGAGCTACATATTCACTTTCACCTATCTCTTGATCGGCTGAGCTCTTGGGGCGCGCAAACCGCACGACCAGGCAGCCACTTTTACTTGACTGGGTGGGCCACTTCGGGGGGCGAATTTGAGTTTCCACACAGTCTTTGTAATCTTGTTTAAAAAGTATTTACGAGTTCTCCTTAAAGAATACAAATAGTCTATTTCGTAAAGAGGACTGCAAAGCCACCCATAGATAAACAAAGATAGACGGCATACTTTGGACATTGGGTCATCTGATTTAACTACCGAAAGTGTCAAGCACGCTCTCCAGCCAATTCCACGGTAACGCTCAAATAAAGTCTAGTACAAGCATGATGTAGGCCTGAGTTAATATGACGCTTTATATGTTATAACTTACATGGGAGATAGAAAGTAGAGGGAGCGAGGACAAATATACAGAGAATTAAGTAAACATTAATTGCATCAGAGTGACACTGAGCGTGTAGAAACTTGGACACAAATAATAAGCCCGCTGACAATAAAAAAAGGGATTGATTTTGTGATCTCCTGAGAATCAAGAAATGATATCAAGACAAGGGCACGTGGTGCCTGGTCAGTGAATCGAGAGATGAATGGAGACAGAGGAGGACAGAGAGTGCATCATCAGTGAATCGAGAGATGAATGGAGACAGAGGAGGACAGAGAGTGCATCAACAGTGAATCGAGAGATGAATGGAGACAGAGGAGGACAGAGAGTGCATCAACAGTGAATCGAAAGATGAATGGAGACAGTATAGGACAGAGAGTGCATCAACAGTGAATCGAGAGATGAATGGAGACAGAGGAGGACAGAGAGTGCATCAACAGTGAATCGAGAGATGAATGGAGACAGAGGAGGACAGAGAGTGCATCAACAGTGAATCGAGAGATGAATTGAGACAGTATAGGACAGAGAGTGCATCAACAGTGAATCGAGAGATGAATGGAGACAGTATAGGACAGAGAGTGCATCAACAGTGAATCGAGAGATGAATGGAGACAGAGGAGGACAGAGAGTGCATCAACAGTGAATCGAGAGATGAATGGAGACAGAGGAGGACAGAGAGTGCATCAACAGTGAATCGAGAGATGAATGGAGACAGAGGAGGACAGAGAGTGCATGAACAGTGAATCGAGAGATGAATTGAGACAGAGGAGGACAGAGAGTGCATCAACAGTGAATCGAGAGATGAATGGAGACAGAGGAGGACAGAGAGTGCATCAACAGTGATCGAGAGATGAATGGAGACAGAGGAGGACAGAGAGTGCATCAACAGTGAATCGAGAGATGAATGGAGACAGAGGAGGACAGAGAGTGCATCAACAGTGAATCGAGAGATGAATGGAGACAGAGGAGGACAGAGAGTGCATCAACAGTGAATCGAGAGATGAATGGAGACAGAGGAGGACAGAGAGTGCATCAACAGTGAATCGAGAGATGAATGGAGACAGAGGAGGACAGAGAGTGCATCAACAGTGAATCGAGAGATGAATGGAGACAGAGGAGGACAGAGAGTGCATCAACAGTGAATCGAGAGATGAATGGAGACAGAGGAGGACAGAGAGTGCATCAACAGTGAATCGAGAGATGAATGGAGACAGAGGAGGACAGAGAGTGCATCAACAGTGAATCGAGAGATGAATGGAGACAGAGGAGGACAGAGAGTGCATCAACAGTGAATCGAGAGATGAATTGAGACAGAGGAGGACAGAGAGTGCATCAACAGTGAATTGAGAGATGAATGGAGACAGAGGAGGACAGAGAGTGCATGAACAGTGAATCGAGAGATGAATGGAGACAGAGGAGGACAGAGAGTGCATCAACAGTGAATCGAGAGATGAATTGAGACAGTATAGGACAGAGAGTGCATCAACAGTGAATCGAGAGATGAATGGAGACAGAGGAGGACAGAGAGTGCATCAACAGTGAATCGAGAGATGAATGGAGACAGAGGAGGACAGAGAGTGCATCAACAGTGAATCGAGAGATGAATGGAGACAGAGGAGGACAGAGAGTGCATGAACAGTGAATCGAGAGATGAATTGAGACAGAGGAGGACAGAGAGTGCATCAACAGTGAATCGAGAGATGAATGGAGACAGAGGAGGACAGAGAGTGCATCAACAGTGAATCGAAAGATGAATGGAGACAGTATAGGACAGAGAGTGCATCAACAGTGAATCGAGAGATGAATGGAGACAGAGGAGGACAGAGAGTGCATCAACAGTGAATCGAGAGATGAATGGAGACAGAGGAGGACAGAGAGTGCATGAACAGTGAATCGAGAGATGAATTGAGACAGTATAGGACAGAGAGTGCATCAACAGTGAATCGAGAGATGAATGGAGACAGAGGAGGACAGAGAGTGCATCAACAGTGAATCGAAAGATGAATGGAGACAGTATAGGACAGAGAGTGCATCAACAGTGAATCGAGAGATGAATGGAGACAGAGGAGGACAGAGAGTGCATCAACAGTGAATCGAGAGATGAATGGAGACAGAGGAGGACAGAGAGTGCATCAACAGTGAATCGAGAGATGAATGGAGACAGAGGAGGACAGAGAGTGCATGAACAGTGAATCGAGAGATGAATTGAGACAGAGGAGGGCACAGATTATATGAAGAGTGAACCAATAGAGGAACTATGACAAAGAAGGACACAGATTGTATGACTATATCTAAACCAATATTAACAAACATTTTTTTTTCGGGTTCAGTAAAGTTGCCTTAGAATCCTGTTTTCCGAGGAAGGAGATTCGTTCATTGTTAGAGTATGAAGTTTTGTTCATTGTTAGAGATCCGGAGTTTTGTTCATTGTTAGAGGTCCGGAGTTTTGTTCATTGTTAGAGGTCCGGAGTTTTGTTCATTGTTAGAGGTCTGGAGTATTGTTCATTGTTAGAGGTCTGTGTTTGTGTGTGTGTGTGAGAGAGAGAGTGTGTGTGAGAGAGAGAGAGAGAGAGTGTGTGTGTGTGTGGAGAATTAATAATCAGATTTGTGAATTTTAAAAAATTGTTTTAATTATGCATTTTCTTAATTACCAGGAAAAGTTCTCACAAATATTAATTATTCGTAGCACAATTTTTTGTTACTTTCGATTTAAAGTTTAAATATGTATAATAAGATGAATTCATTATCAATGATCTACTAAGAGGGCATTCATATTACAATTAACAGTCTAAATGATCATACATTCTGGACAATTTCTTGTTAACTTGGACTTGACAGTGTTATATAGACTGGACGTGGATACGATTACATTTTATTGTATTTTATTGTAAGTGAAAGTATAATCTAAATAAATCTCTTTAAAAAATGATTAAGGTGTCGGTCATTCGAAGTTTAACAATAGCAGGAGTGACGCTGAAGACCAACTGATTAGCAGTCATGCAGGGTGGGGTGGGGGGCTATTCCAGTGGATAGAGTATTCACTTAAACCATCTAAAAAATCCAGGGAAATGATTGCGAAAAGCGAGTATAGGTTGCTTAAACTGGGTAAATGAAGCTCGTTAACAAGGGATAGCAGTTCATCTAGAATCTAGGAGAGACAGCTGCTGCCTTGCAGACGATCTTGGAGGCTCAAAGACTATGAGAGTATCCGCCGCATCCCTAAGCGACCCCAGTATGGCCAATTAAGGGAAGGAAAGCGCTCACAAGGTGGACAAAGAAAACGCTTTAGGGACACCCTCAAAGCTTCTCCAAAAGCCTTCAGCATTGACCCAGCCACCTGGGAGACAGAAGCACATGACAGAGCATCATGACGTCGCGCTGTGAAAACTGGCGCACAAATTGCAGAGGACAAGAGAACAGCGCTGCCAGTGAGAAAAGCGTCAAGAGAAAAAGAAAAGCAAGGACAATAACACTAGCTCCACATGGAATAACCTGCCCAGTGTGCAGCGGAACATTTCGGGCTCACATAGGTCTCACCAGCCACATGAGGAGGCACTAAACCCCAATTCGAATCCCTCAGCCCCCCCCCCCCCCCCCCCAGCCACATGACAAAAGTGGTCATCATCGAACTAGGATGGACGAAGTATATGAGAGCATACCCAGAAAGCAAAGCAGACTACAGTCAATGGGCCTCCAGGCGCATAATACATCAGCCCACAACCTCATGGGTATGTATGAAAACTGCTCATGCTTTCTATTGTTAATTTAAAAATGTTAGCGAACGACCTGATTCTCTACACAAGGCATATCTCCTCATAAATTAGATGTCCCTATTGTCTCTATATACAACAAAATTAACCAATGACGATTAATTTATTAACTCATAAAAAAAAACAACTGACTCTTTAGTTATCATCGGATGTATATACTTTTGCAATTCCGAAATTGGGATGCGGTAGACTTGACGAGTACAAGGTGTCACCTAGACATACAAAGTGAGCTGGTTTAAGCTGTATAAAAAAGCTTTGAAATTCTGCCATTACGAGGATGTGTTTGAGGAGAGACTTCGAATAAAGTTTGTCTCGTAGAGTGTCGTTTTGATTTTTTTAAACATCTCATTTATAAAGAAGTTTTTTAAGATAAACAGGAACGTAAAGATCTAAGTGATGAAAGTGACTATTTTAGACTACTTCACGGAGAAAGAAAAAAGAAATTACTATTTAGTAAATCTAATATATAAAGCAGAAAGTAAGGCGTATGTATGTATGTATGTGTGCATGTATGTGTGTATGTGTGTGTGTGTGTGTAAATGAATGCATGTCCTAAATAAAAATAAAAATCGCTTGACCAATCCTGAAATGTTTAATATTCCTCCCACAACCAAAAGGCCCTAAAAATAGACACAAAAAAGTACCAAATTGTATCTCTACTAAAGAATGAAACTTTTTTACAAGAAAAGGACAAAATAAAGTGACAGAAATAATTTTGCAAACTTTCAGCTAAATTCGAGGTTTGTAGGTGTGGGAGATATAACGTGTAAAATGTTTATACTAGTTTATACCAGTTATACCAGTTATACCAGTTATACCAGTTATACCAGACAGACAGACGGACATTTCTATTGAAACAGTGAGTCAATATAAGCACTGCATATATATAGCAATTATACTTTGGAAACAAGCTTCCAACTTCCATTTTGTCGTTCGTGATAAAGTGAAAGTCTATTGGACTTACTTTGACTTACTTAGACTTAGGTCCTCCCGCGCCGTAAGGCGCATTGGGCAACAAGCTGTCTCCACAATGATCTGTCACTGTCAATGTCTGAAGCCTCCTCCTACCTGGTGTCCACTACTCTGAGGTCCTCCATGAAGGATGTGACGCCAAGTTATACTAAAATGTCCCTGTTTGCGCTTTCCTCGTATTGGCCTCCATGTCATTGCAACTCTTGGTATGCGTAGTTCATTTTGTCGTAGAACATGCCCCGCAAACCTCATGCGACATTCTGTCACAACCTCACTAAGTGTTCGACTCCCAGTTCGGCATAGGATTTCCTTGTTTGAGACCCGATCTGTGTAACAGACTTCTGAAATCCGTCTTCGCCATTTTTGTCATCCATATTTAGTCTCTTCTTAATTTTGACAGATTGGTACGAATACATATTATATATTTATTATCTGATATTAGCATTATTGATTATTACACTGTCTGATAACAGTGAAAGACATCCTGCTTCCTATTTCAGGTCGATAAAAAAAAAACAGAAGCTTCTAGAACACAGTTTACTTAATGAAAACTTTTTAACGGCAAGTTGTTTTTTAACCACTCAATAAATATTATTGTCTTCCGTGAAAAATAAACAGAAATGGAGAATTGTTTCCCTTGTGCTAACTTTAAAAAAAAATAATAAAAAGTAAAAATAAAAGTGTCATTTTCTGATGTCCAAAATGTTCCCCGTAAGAGAAAAAGTAGCTATTAGTTGTAATTTTTTGTGGCTCGTCCGTCCGTTCGTCTTTCACGTTTAGATTTAAATTTAAAACAAGAAATGTCATAACAAATTGAATTTTACTATATTTCGTAGGTTGTCTAATTACCTGTCTTATCTTATCTTATAAGTCATTCATGAATACACTATTTAAAACAATATTTAAAAAAAACATGCTGGCTCAGCGCTTGGCTTCCGAACTTGGGATCCTGGGTTCAAATCTTTGTGAAGACTGGGATTTTGAATTTCAGGATTTTCAGCACGCCCCTGAGTCCACCCAGTTCTAATGGATACATGACTAAAATTGAAGAACGTAAGGGCGGTTCTTGTTGTGCTGGCCATTTGACACCTTGCTCTTTGACCGTTTGGCCAAAAAAAAAAGATGTCCTTAACATCATCTGCCCCGTAGATCGCAAGGTCTGAAAGGGGGGACATTTAGAAATGTATGTACCTGAATAATACTGAGGTTCCCATGATAATAAAGTGTGAATGTATAATTTTATATTTTGAAAATAAGATTCATGAAAAAATTATGTTGTGACAAAGAAATTTGTTATACAAAAATTTATAGGCCAATAACAAAAGTGTGTACTTTCTGGTGCAAAATAAAATTCTCCTTTCAGCCCTTGAGGTCCATGTTAAGGCCATCTGTTTTTATAGCCGACGGTTAACGACGGTATCATGTGGTCAACACAAAGACCAACCGCCTTTACTACCCCCACCTACAGCTTATGTCAGACACCCATTACAATTAGACACAGTGGCTTCCCCATATATGCCGCTGTTCGAAATCCGAGTTTTCACGGTGTTACCTTGGTTCGAAAGCGGTAAGCGCTACACCACAACCACACTAACTGTTAAACAAACAATGATAATGTTGAACGGTGAATATAGTGAAATCGAATTTTTTATAGCTTTTCTAATTTTAGAGATCTAAACGTGACATACAGACTAACAGACTGACTACTCAAAACTAATAGCGGCTTTTCTCCTTTTGGGGATCGCTAAAAATGTCTTGTAAAATGTTTGTTTTACATAATTCGGATGTTCCTTCAGAGTTGAAGATAGTTTACTTCCTAGTCCAAACCTCCCGCAGGACGATGGGGAATGAGAGCGGGCAGGGTTTGAACCCTCGACCGTCGATAAATCCGAACGACAGTCCAGCGCGCAAACCGCACGACCAGGCAGCCATCCTGTGCAACAAGCAGAGGATCTTAGCAGTTGGATTTTGATGTGATACAAAGAGCGCAAAAAAAAAATAGCATAGCTTATAAATACTTTCGTATTCCATACATCAAATTCACCGGAGACCTTATTTATAAAAATCTCCCATACTTGACGGTAAGACCTAGATATTACTTCACCTCTCTGTTATTTATAACTTACAGCGGTCTGATAAATAACAAATATGTTTCAAACCAAATCAAGGCTATCGTTTCTAGTTTATTTCTATAGATGATTCGAAATGATAATTGCACTATTTCTCTATCAAATATTACGTTGAAAGTAGCTCCACTGGGGGGGGGGGGGGGGTAAACTGTTTTCTTTTGACTTTTAAGTTTGTTATAGTTTACGAAATGGAAATGATTTTGTGGCCCCTGGGGTGGACTACGCTAGGTTCACGTGATTCCGTGGCCCATTGTTGACTAGGGTGGCGGGTAATCTGGTCAGCAAGCAACTTTGTTGATGAAGCCTTGAATTAGAGAAAGAAAGTATAGTACCCTTTTCAGGCCTTACACTCTATAGGGTTGGGTATATGATGTAAAGATCATCTGTTTCTATAGTCGAAAGTTATCAAGGGTGTCATGTGGCCATCACAACGAGAAACCTCTATTACTTTCCCCAACTAATATTAGGTAACCAGTAGAGTTGGGTGGATTACTAAAGATCCTGAATTTCAAAATAATCCATTTGAGATATGGAGCCCCCTTATGAAATCCACCCTCCCCCCGCTGGATACGCCCATGTTATAATCGACATCAAACACATTTTCTTCAAGATAGAGTCAAGAGTCGAGTGTCAGAAATTCGTGTAGCGTCTTAGAATGAATTGTATTTTGCTTCGGATATCAATATTTCTCAGGTGTTTCTACACTGGACATATTCATGCATGTCGGCAAATCCATAAAAAAGCAATCTTTTAGGTGTATCCGGTGCATATAATAAAGGAAAATTAAGATAAGCATGTTTTTTCTTTTGAAAGTTCTATTATTACTTCTTGCACTTTTTAGCACTTTGTGAAACAAAATATCTTATGTTTTTCATTTGTCGCTTTTTTACTAAGTTGGTAACATTGAAAATCCATTTAGCTTTCTAGACAGTGTTTTGTTGATGGTAAAAAATGTCCAATTGAAGTCGAATCTGTGCTAATAATTCTACAGTAAGTTACCTTCACTTTTGTTCTAAAAAGTTTGGTTCACGTTTTATGTAAGTTTCACGCCAAGAAAATAACATCCCTACAACGTTTTAGTTAGACTAAGTGTTTGGTGGTAAACAACCAAACGAACCAGTATCAACAGTAAGTATCGGACGGTAATTCAGAAATTACTGCATCTTTGATTGATTGCCGTGATTCACAGGACTACGCAAACCCAGTTCCAACCTGCTTATTTTTCCGCATCTCGTGCAGACAAAGTCATTGTCCCTCCGGCGGTCTATTTAACTTTCCTTTTTCTCTTTAAAAAGAGCTTTTCTTTGGGTCTCAAATGTGTGTCCCGCAGCCTTTGTGTTTTTTCTGAGGCCATCTGCTGCAAGATTTCTTTCCTCTATTTCAGTGAGGGCAAAATGGCGCCTGAGTTGATATTTATAGCTCTTACGGGGACACCTCTGTTACGTCGGGAAAGAAAATCGCCTATGGCATGGTGGATGCGGGTAAGTGTCCTAGCCCCTAATCTATGTGTCGTGAATGTTGTCTCCCAGTAAGATATATTTAATTCAAATTGTACTGTGATTCCTAAAAAAATGTTACTCTGTTACAATTTTTATACTGATCTAAACATTTACTGTTTATATAGATTTATAATTGCGATGAAGAAAATGCTCTAAAGAGATAAAAAAAAAAAAGAAATCTCCCACGACAAAAGTTCGCACCATCTACAAAAAATATTATTACAGCGTCTGGCTGTATCGAATTTCTATTTCAGTTTCAGTTTTCTGAATTTTTTTTTATTTCAAGACATAAGTTTTCGTTTCTTAGCACACGGATGATGTGCATCCGAGCACCGTTGAACGGGAGTAGGAGAAAGTACGTGGATTCTACAAGAAGGACTGTTGCAGGTCCGGCCTGAAGGGATCTGCAGGTTATGGGAGTCTGAACAGTCTGGGGCTAAGTGCTGTCCTGCATGATACCTGTGAACTGTTTGGAGGACCTGAAGCGTCACTGGGAAGCGTGTCATTGGTCTGTTCTAGTGTTAAGTAGGACTTGTAGAACATAAGACATTACTTCCTGTGACTTGATAGCTGAAGTCCAAGTCTAACTATTTATTTATATATATTTGGCTCCTTTTGTCTCGAAAGGCAATGAATGCGCCCAAATGAGTCACTGGTTTTGGTTTAATCTTGAGACGGGGCAGAATCTGGTGTGGCTAATCAAGCCAATTCTAGAATGGCAGACTTTGCCACAATTCATACATGTGTATGTCTCTGATTCAGGGCTAGCGGACAGGGCAGCTTTCTTTTTTTCCCTCTTGATTAAGGCCGCTTCAATTCTTTTGTTCTCAGCGAGGGTTGTCCCAGCAAGCACAGTCTGTCTCCATGCACTCCGGTCTTTGGCTATGTTTTCCCACATACTTTCGCTGATGCCTATAGCTATAAATGAATACATCGTCTTGAACTACGTCCTTCATGTCGTAAAGTGGTTGCATTAGAGTTACGATAATATTATTATTTTTAGTTTACTATAGAGTTTTTGTTTTCGCATGTAGTTATTTAAATAATATTTAATTTCATGTATATTTTCTTGACTGTTCTCTCAATTTCATCTTTTTTACGGTCACTTTCGTTTTTGTTTCAGTTCACGACAATAACAGTGTTATAAATCTTTCAAGGATAGTTGCAACGAATGCCCGAAGAGCGACCCTTACTCAAAGTTGCCGAGCTCCTCGATAGAGAATGAAGGTTTTTGGTTTGAAATATTAGCCGCGAATATTAAAATTGTGTTATTTCAAGAACGGGGGGAAGAGGGGGTGGAGTTTTGTTGCTGTTGGCTGCCGGTAAGCACACGCACACTCACAACTACACACACACATACACACATCTATAAACATACCCGGGTCTTTGTTCACCGGAAGTGTTCTTTTCAAACTACCCTAATGGATGACTTAACCGTCTGCTCAGCCTCGTTTTCATTTTTAAAAAAATAAAAAAAATTTAACTTTTTTTTTTAAAGAGATTCATAGAGCATTTTTTTTTTAAAAAGTAAGGCATCAGCGTTTCCTCGTGGTGAGATGGATGGTGTCAGTTTCACAGGAGAGTGGTCATTTGGGAGGGTCACTTCATAGGCAGCTTTTACGTGACGTCTAATTGACCAAACTTAGTTTTGAGTTCGCGCAAACTAAAGATATTACATGGCGTTATTTAATTCGTTTTATTAAATCTATTCCATTCTATGTGCAAATTAAATAAGACTTTTTTAAAATAAAATAAATGTAGTTGTTTTATCTATGACAATATGTGAATCGAATCACAAGATAAAAGAAAAGCTCAATATTTTACGTGGCTAAGACACATAGCACCTACATAAATTGCCAAACTAAAAATCACGCTGACAAAGCAGTGGCGTAGCTAGGGTAGGGGGAGGAGGGGGAGAAGTTGAAAATCCCCCCGGGCCCACACATGAAGGGGTCCCCAAATGAGTTTTTTTTTTACTTTAAACATTAAATATTACGCAAAAATGCAGGGGCTTCCATAGAGGTAAAGCCCCCGGGGCCCCACAAACGATGGAAAATTCATAGCTAGGCCCCTGTGACAAAGCCATTGTCACAATGGAGTCAAATTTTAGGTTATTTAATATCAGCCAAATACAACTTCTAACTTTCTAAACAAAAAAAGAACAGCACGTAGAAACGACCTTTCTAAAAATATTAATAATAAATTATTATTCAATGCATACAGTTCCTTCATCTATCCCAGCGGTTCTCAACCTTTTAAGCTCGGCGACCCCTTTTTACAATCCCCCACTCTGCCGCGACCCCCCCCCCCCAATACACAAATACAGAATTGTAGGCTAGACAATAACAATCCATATTTTCGATGGTCTGAGGCGACCCCTGGCAAATGGTCAATCGACCCCCAAAGGTGTCGCCACTCACAGGTTGAGAACCCCTGAACTATCCCACGCTACAGTTAACAGATGGGTCTGGTCTACTTCATCACATCTTTCCATCCCAATCTCTATTAAACGTATCGTCTCTGTGCCAGAAGTTAAACCTATGTATGCCTCTACGCTGTCAATGTATCGCACTTGAAGTCTTAGGGTGGCCTGCCTTTTGATTTTATCGGCATACTAATTTTTGCTACTGACAGCATATTTGCATAGAATTAAAAAAAAACAACACAAGGTTACAAAGGTTACAAAGACAGTTTGTGTGGATAAAAAAACTCAAAATCGGCCCCGAAGTGGTCCACCCAGGCAGGTAAAAGGGAAGGTTTCAATATTTTCAGAAAGAATATCAGAATGAAATTCTATCAAAGGCAAATGGCAGAGAAGAATGGAGAAAGAAGGTTGACAGATCCTGTGAGGTGACCCAATGGTCCAGCAAACCAAGGGATAGGTGAAAGTAAATGTGAAGTTAGATGTGAACCTGGCCTAACTGATGTCTTATAATAAACATCTAATTGATCCAATTGTTTTGTAAAGGATCAATCTCTTAAGAAAAAAACATTTCCGTAAAGAGAAAAAAACAATTTGGAGTTTTGTGTGTATGATATGTGTTTACACGATAATATGAAAAACTACTAATTAATTGTTGTTTAAAAATCAATTCCACATATATGCATTTTAAATAGATTTTTTTTTAAAATAAAAAAGTAATTTTTTTGTGTAAATGTAGTAGTTAGTATGACAGAACTTACATAAGTAGGCCATACAATTGTAAAAAAAATTTTTCACCACAAATCTAAAACCATTTGCATACGTTACAATTAGTAAATAGATATCTCCCTTACTGCAAAGTCTTCAATGTATGTCACTGTTAATAGAGATAGTTGTAAACATTGTGTATTTTTACGAAAAAACTGTTTGCATAATTGATTTTAAATATTAGGATTTTCGCTTTCAGAAAAAAAGTAGCCGTTGCATCAGAACTTTGAATGGTTTAAAATATTATGATGTCGGATTTTCCCTATCTTTTCTAATTTACGAGATCTAAATGGGACGGACGGACGGAAGGACAATCCACACAAAACTAATAGAGTGATTTCCCCTTTTGGGGGCAGCTAAAAAACAATTGAAAAAACGATCTATTTTTTTTAAAGGCGGTTGGTCGTAAACGTAAACCCTTGGTCACAGAAGCAGATGACCTTTACATCATCTGCCCTCTAGACCGCAAGGTCTGAAAGTGGAACTTTACTTTATTTACTTATCTTATCTATTACAGACGTTACTTCAAAAAAAGAAGATAATTACGTCCAACGCAATTCATGTGTCTATCTAGTCATTCATGTACTGAGTACAGAGAAAATGTAGGAATAGTGTGACACTTAGATTTATACATTGTAGGCAGACTTGATGCCCGTAGGTTGGGTCATACACTGAAGATTTAGTAGTCTTAGTTTATGCGTGAGTCAGGGTCTCAGCATATACAGAGAGGGTGTTTGGGGTAGTTGAGACACAGCTGCATGTAGTGTTAGCAGGGGCGTGTGTCGTGTGCTAGATGTTTTCTGGTGAACGACACCTACAAACATTTGAAGCAAGTCGCCGAGGCTGGTTCGCGATGTTGGCTTCAAGAGATGTGAGTTGTTTGCCACAGACAACATGTAGGAATAAATTCTAAGGGACCAGGAGTGACAGTCCTTGAAGTCCGAGTCGGTTTATGACAGTCCTAGTCATTTGAGTAAGAGGTCACAGACGGTAGATCTAAGCGGTCAGGGCCGGTCTTAGGCCACTGCAACCTATGTGGGCCCCGCGCTTTCATAGGCCCCGCGCTAATTCTATGTGTAATCATTATGTTGCAAAATATATGCGAAAAATTCCTGGAAATCTCCTGAATTTATTAAAATCTCCTGAAAACTCATAAAAATTTCCTGAAAAATATACTAAATTGTCATTTGTGGGTTTCATTCATTGCGGAAAACGCCAATCCTACGCACTATGAAAGAAAAAATCATGTCAGCTTTCATGTAATAAAATGTAATAATCGGGCGAATTTTCACCTTAATCGGAAGTTCCAATACTTAATTTACTTTTATAGTCACTGGCATATAAATATGTCATAGGTTGCAAAGTTCCTAAAGTAAAGTTAATTTGTTCGCAATTTTGTACTTAGTAAAGAATGAATAAAATTTAAAGTCGATTTTTTTTCTAATACAAAATCTTAATTTTAACTTATTATCCTTATTCTCACCCGGACTAGGCCCCGCGCAATCAGTTTCGCATAGGGCCCCGGAACTGTTAGGACCAGCCCTGTAAGCGGTGTAATTGTTCTTCGCTATACGAGTAGATATCACTTCAAGACTATTCGGACAGTGACGTGGGCACCCAAAAACAAGAGAGAGAGAGAGAGAGAGAGAGAGAGAGAGAGAGAGAGAGAGAGAGTCCAGTGTGACTTTCTATTTAAAGCAAAGTATCAATACCTATGCAACTATGCTATTTTAGCTCTGTCACATAAGTTAGACCATTTTGTACTATTATCCTTTCTTAGATGTTTGTATTCATTACATTGTCCTATCTACTTAATTAAGCAACCAAATATTCGACCACTGATCTAAATTTTCTAATTAACATCACATTATTATTTTAATAATATGATTATATGTTAGTGGTCAACATCTTGATATTTATATACACATATATTGCTAATTAAATATCTATTTTAAGTACACTATTGTGTTCAGCGATTCTAATTTATTACGTTCGTCATTGTCGTACTCGTTACTCTATCGTCCACTTTTGTATAAGCATAAATCATTATTACTAGTCGACTGGCAGCAGTGAAAATCATCATAGAGTTTTAGACATCGTGCCTTCAAGAGCTGATATCCAGGTTCTTGACAATAGGTACTAACGTATCTTTTTATGCATGCAAATTAAACCAACCCTTTAACGTAAACTTACTTAATAAAATAAAATAAAAGTTACATCTATTCATGTACATACTTTGCCGTATTAATTTAATTACTGATGTAATTGTGAATTTTTTATGCAGTGGTAACTCCAATAGAACTACATGACAATAGGTAAAGATGGTTGCCTGGGGATTTATTGGGAAAAAAAATATCACCATAAATGCTAGTATCATAATCTATTTATATCTAGTTCCAACGGATTCCTTATGAACGTGAACTATTTTTAACTATAGCCTTGACAGCCAACATTGTTATATTTTATAAATAGCTTTTATAAAGCGCAATTTTGATGCTTATAGCATGCTCAGAGCTCTTAGATCCGATTTCATCTGTGGACTAGTGGGGAAGGGGTAATCTGGAAGAAGGTTTTCCGTGCTGCCTTTAGGTGCTCAGTAAACAAAACTCTTCTCGAGTCGGATGTCGAACCTCTAGCCCCCTTGATAGGTAGCCAAGTCAAGCTCAAGCGTACTTAGCCTCTCGACCACACATCCCACATTGTGGGTTATTGTAAGTTGAAGTATAAATAAAAGTAAAGTTCCCCTTTCAGACTTTGTAATCCATGGGGCAGATGATGTAAAGGTCATCTATTTCTGCGGCCCACGGTTAACGAGGGTGTCATGTGGCGAGCGCAACGACCAACTGCCTTTTATGCTCCAATACTAAAGTCAGGCGCCCATTAGAGCTGGATACAGAGGCGCTCAAAGATCCCGAAATAAACAATCCCAGTCCTCACCAGGATTCGAACCAGAGACCTCCGAGCCATGCAATTTATTGTTCAGCCACCGCGCCTCCTAAGATAAAGTATAATCCGAATAAAAAAACAAAAACAAAAAAAAAAACAAACGGCATTATTCGATGTTATTCGGAGAACGGAATCTTACGATGTATCAAGATGTAGCTTGTTTCTTGCCTAGCTTAACTTGAACATTCAGTCAGGAAGATATGAGTCTCGCAGGTCCTCTGAACATTGATCTAATGTCCTTCTTGGTATACCGTGGCAGAAGTAAAGAGCCAAATAACTAATAAAAAATCAAGGCACATGACACACGTTCCAGCTGGAATAACCTGCCCAGTATGCGGCCGAACATTCCAGGCTCACATGGAACAGCAACATGAGGAGGCGCAAAACCGCATGATACCCGCGCTACGCTACGTTTTAAATAGACCTGTTAGACCTGTGACCTGGCAAGTAGCTATTGGTCTAAGCTGCCCACAGTTTGCGACGTCGCAGGTTAGTGCTGAGGTCCAATATTACGATTGGTCTCAATCGAACCCAACGACATTCGCACTATTTGCGTGACTACCCAGCCTGAATTTTAAATCGGAATAAATGACAGAGTTCTTTATTTCCGACCAACTTCTAGTTACAAAACAACAACAACAACAACAACAACAAAATAACAAGTTTCCATCCTCAAGGCAAGAATCATCATAGAACATTATTCCAATTGTACACTTAAGTCATGAATAGTTTTGTTCATGTTGCTTCGACTTTTATGAAAGATTTTAACAACACGGCATGCTGTTTTTCTGCTCTTACCATAGATTAACTTCCAGAAGTTGTAAAGGCATGATGGGGTTAAAGAGTAAAATACGTCAGACAAATCAGCGGTTCTTAACCATTGTCTTACTCTTGGAGATCCAGGGCTATGGAAGCTTGCCTTCATCTGCCTGTCTGAACAAACTTCTGTCCGGGAAAGATCCAGGTGTAATTACCGATGGCCCCTATCCCAAGACGCTCGGGTCAGAAGCGAGGCCCTCCCTTTACTACATCAGCAATGCAGGTGTCGGTTATGAAAATGGCTCATAGAGCTACGGCGTGTGGATACTGACATGTTCATTGGTTCTTTTTCCATCCCCGCCAGTGCAACGAACTCGATTCTTAGGCAATCCAAAAGGGGGCTCTGTTTTACTTCTCTTTAGGCCTAAACATCTCCTCTTAACGACCGTTTCCACTCTAACGCCACGCTGAGGCTCGGAAGCAATGCCCGGGAATCACCGGTTCACATTTTGAAAACGTGACTGAACATGGCGCTTTCCCTGATCCGCCCCTGAGAGGATCCACCGCTTCCCCCTCCTCCCAACTTCTCTCCCTCACACCTCCTGCCCTCCTCCTTTTATCTCCCCCATTCCCAGGGGAGGCCATTTTGGTTTCCCCATCTTCTGGTCATTCTAACACCTTTTAAAACATAAATCGATTAAAAGGGGAATTAATATTTCATATGACGGGGTGAAATCTGTGAACTATTTAACATTGGGGCCCCTGTGTGGAGGGCTGCTAGCTTGTCGGCACCAAAGTCCACGCTAGATATTTTATTATCGCACGGCAGACGATTTGTTTTGTTGCTTTACATTAAGGTTGATGCTAGGGGACTCCACGTGTTTCGTTTCATTTCTTTTCTCGCTTTTGTTTTTTAACAAATTTCTCTTCGTGCTCATCGATTGGCTCATTTTCTGATTTGCTAACGTTTAAAAATAAAGGGAGACAATCCGTTGCAAATCTCTCTCTTTCTTTTTTTTTTTTATTTACACATTTTTATGAAGCCAAAATAAAATTGGGTCTATCTTTAAATAAACTCTAGCTATGAAGTTTATGGGTATCAGACATGGCTCCCGGTGTACAATATATAATTCTAGAACAGTGTCTCGACCCACAGGTTGAGAACCCCTGGCTTAGAATGTGCGAAGTGATACGTTAAAGAAAAAGGTTTGGGAAACACTGATTTAGTATTTGAATCCCAGAAAATGTTTGGACGTTTTTTTCATTCAGATTTGTCCATGGCGTCATGAAGTCCGCATACCGGCAAAAAACCAAAAAGGCAGGCGACCCAAAGGTAGACCCATAATGCGATGGATTGATGATTTGTAAGCTGATCTGCAACGGCTTGGGGTTAGGGCGTGGAGACGAAAGGCCCCAGGAGAGATCTGAATGGAGGGATGTGTTGAAGCAGGCCAGAGCTCTCCATGGGCTGTAGCGCCACTGGGATGGATGGATGAATGTCATGAAGTACGTACATCTGAAATTGATAAGAAAAAGTTGCGCTGCAGGGATATGGTATGGTTCTATAGTAGTTCAAATAACATCTAATATATAAACACAAAGTAAAGAGTATATACGTATATATGTACATATATCTATATTCTATACTATAAAGCAGAAAGTAAGGCGTATGTATGTATGTATGTATGTATGTCCCGCATAGAAATCACAACCGTTAGATCAATCTTGATCAAACTTGGCAGAAATGCTCCTTGGGTACAAACTGGAACCGTGACGTATGTTTAGTAGCCCTAAGACAAACTTAAAGACTCTTAAAAAATAAAAGTTGCCCAACTCTATGAAAGTGTTTTAGGTAAAGTTCTTTTCAGGTTAAATATCATGGTGGGGGTCAAGGTCAGAGTTAAGGAAACCAATTTTCAGGATTAGTATCATGAAGATAAAAAGCTCGTGTAAACATTGGATTGGATACACTTCCCCCTCGTCGTCGTCTCGGTCGCTCAACCAAAATAATAATGGTACATACCTAAGTACCTATGTGCTGTTTTGTTTTTTTTGAATTGATGCCCTCCGAGAATTGCATTTTAACTAAGATGGAGGTATACTTTATGAGCGACTATTCGTGCTTTTGTTGCCTTCTAAGTTTATATGCCTCTTTTGCAGGGCCGGCTTTAATCCACTGCAACCTATGCGACTCAGTGGGTCCCGCACTTTCATAGGCCCCGCGCTAATCCTACATTAAAATTATTAAATTAAACCTTAAATTAAAACTTATATAATTTAAGATTTCCCGCGGCCTCCTGATTTTAGCAGGAGCTCCTGGAAATCTCATAAAATTATTAAAATCTCCTGAAAACTCATAAAAATATCCTGAAAACTCATAAAAATGTCCTTAAAAATGGACAAAATTGTCACATATGGGTGTCATTCTATATTGTAAACGCCATATCTACGCACGATTAAAAAAAACGACATTAATTGTCAGATTTCATTTAATACAAATGTAATTTAAGGACGAATTTATATTCTAATACAAAATCTGAAATTGTACTTATTATCCTCATCCGTACCCTGACTGGGCCCCGCGCAAGCAATTTCGCATAGAGCCTCGCAATTGTTAGGGCCTGCCCTGCTCTTTTGTGTAGATTGGCGTTTTAATAATGTTAAAGTGTCTTTTACAAGGACAGCTTAAACCCCCAAATAGAAATTACATGATTTAATAATAAAAAAAGCTTTTTGTTGTGTGTAGGCAAATCAGAAGAAAATAAATAGTGTTTCTTAATATCTTATCAACTTTTTTAGAAAAAAAAATTGGGGGGGGGGGGGGGGGGGCGCTATTTTTAGCTAAAATGATGAAAAAATAATTAAATTTCATATCAAGATTTCTTGAAAACTACTAAATCTAGTTTAATAAAACTTCAGTTGTTTATTATTCAATACTAGTAGAAGGTTGTGAAGCAGAATTAACCATATTTATTGAATAGATAAAAAGTTACAGCTCAGAACATCGTTGTGGCTCATTATTTCATGTTTTTAATGGGGGGTAGGCATAGAACAAAAATTAATTACTCTAAACATTTTCAACGTTTTGTGTTTATTGTCTGCTTCATTTTCAGACTTGTATAGAGAACAGTATTGGCACCCATTTTAAAGGTGAAATATTCATATATACATTTGTTATCACGCCATCTCTGAACAAAAAAAAAATAGGAAAATGGCTAATAGGAAAAAAATTAATTGTATAAAAATACAAAATATAAAAAAAATATTTAAAATACTTTCACTTTGAATTTGGACATGTTGTATACACCAAATTGTTCAGAAATGAATGCCGTATAATATTCAGTTATAAAAAAAAATCAATTATTTTGACCCATGGGGGGGTTTAAGCTTAATAAACATTTCGTGGAAGAGCCACAGCCAAGAAGTCAAAAAGCCGCATACGACTTCGCAGTCTCCGATCACTGGTCTAGGCTTTCTTTTAGATCAAACGAAATTCCACCAAAAATGGGCTTTCAAATACTTTATATGGATCTTTTTTAATGAAAATGTCAATGTTCAGTGTATTTACCACTTCTCAAATACTTACTGTCCAAATATTTCACAAAATGAATTATATATATATTTTTTTTTTGTTTCATCTGTATTGCAGGTGGAGAAACTGAGGAGATCGGATGTGATTTAGTCCTCGAGCGAACAGAAAATCATTAATTAAGATATTGTAATCCATTAACATGTTGTGATTTAATATAAAGTGTGTATACATCTACAATAGTGTACATGTCTTGTATGATGTGCGTTTACTTCATTCTATGCTGAATATAAAAAAAAAAAAAAAAATTTTTTTTTTTTTTTTTTTTTTTTTTTTTTAATTTTTTTTTATATATATAAACGTTAATTTAAGTTTGTGTTTGAGTTCATGCATTGATGCATATTTTCTGTCTCCTTAAGAGTAACTTCGTCTCACTTCAAACATCCCGCAAGGTGGTAGAGGATGGACGTGGGCAAGGTTAAAGCTCCGGACAATCGCCACGACAGCCCGATGCTGGGACGCCACGACCAGTTAATACGCCCGCATAGTGATTTGGATACGCTGTCTGGAGTTACAGCCCTCTAACAATACGATTCAACAGATCTGAACTAGCAAAGCGATTGAAAGCATTTTCTTTTAATAATCGTGATTTGACTTTAACGCTTTCTTTGCACGTGTCCGTCGTTTTTTATAACACGGACACACACAGAAACATTGAACAAACACACTCATACAAACAGCAAGCTCACTCACACAAACAATTCAATTAAAAAAAATGTGTGGGGAGGGGGAGTTGTCGCTACAGCAAAGGCTGCGGAGGGAAGGGAAAGGCAGCGGCGTAAGGGGCAGGGGCAAAGGAGGGCGTTGAGAAGAGAAGGGGGGTTCGCTCTACAGAATGAAGAATGAATAATGAAAGGATAGCATTATGGGGGAACTGAGAATCTTTCTATCTTGGTTAATAATTCATTGGCGCCCAAGACTGAGTCCTACACGCCAACATCCCATTATGACCTTCACCTTGCCCATCCTCCCCTTCTCTCCCCCCCCCCCCCCCCCCCCCCAACGTCCCTTTGACGGACCGCTCGCTTTTGCTAGAACGCAACGGCAGGGACTCTGGTATGACTCAAAGGAATGACTCTTTAAAAAAAATAAAATGACGGGGTTTCCATTGTCTGCTGAATCAGCCATCAGCTCCCAATCTTCTTTCAAGTCTTAGAATCTAGTTTTTATTGCAGAAATGACGAAGAGTGGAACACATGCAAGAGAAATAAAACAGTTTGTCATTTTTTCAGTTGTTTTCTTTGAGAAATAAAAGTTCTTTCTTTAAGCCTCAAAAGAAAAAAGAAACAGGTTCTGGGTCACATCAACAAACTTCACTTGACTTCTTGAATACAAACTAGAAATTAACCAGCTTAATCTTGGTCTAGTCTATACATATGTAAATATAGTGAACCTTATTTAATACATTATAGAATGTGTATGTTACTGATAGAATATTAAATCAACATACAAATGTCACTGTACATAGAATAGCGCTGATTGACCATTCATCACTATTTTTCCCACTTGGGATGGACGAAAAAAAATATGAAATCTAAACTGTTATTACTTATCTTGTGACTGAACCACTAAGTACCTTTCACAATTAAATCGACAGCGGTTAATGTTATTTAAAATATTTTTGGTTCGAAATTTTTTTCTACTTTTTATATAGCCGACATTTCCTTTTTTTTTTTTTTTGCAAGAGACTTGGAGCCTATCAAATATTTTAAGATACAACCGAGATGCCGATTAATTAGTTCTCTAGCTTATGTGTGTGTGTGTGTGTGTATGTTTGCATGTGTGTGTTTGTGTGTGTGTGCGTTCGTTTTCGAGCCCAGACGTCATGTACATTGTATATAACAATAAACCGCATTGCTGTCCCCTTACTTAATAATTGACAAGGAAGTGATTGCTGGAAAATGCATAAATGTTAATTTCTTTTATGTTTTGTCCTTGCATAGAGTTCGACAGAGAGGCACGTTTGCAGCTGTTGAAAACATTTCACTAAAAGCCTGGAATTGGGTTTTATCTTTCTCTCGGTAACACGGCTACATATGACCGTTTTTGCTTCTCTAGATTTTAGATCCACCTTTACTTTATTCCAGGGGAGCCCTGGTGGCTGAGTGGTTAATCGCTTGGCTTCCTTGCCTTGGGTCACGAGTCTGAACCTCGGTGAAGACTGGGATTTTGAATTAAGGGATTTATAGGGCGCCACTGAGTCCACCCAACTCTTATAGGTACTTGGGGAAAGTAAAGACGGTTGGTCATTGTGCTGGCCACATGACACCCTGCTTGTTAACCGTTGGCCAAAGAAACAGATGAACTTTAACATCATCTGCCCTATAGATCGCAATGTTTGAAAGGGTAACTTTACTTATTTATTTTTTTTTTTACTTAATTCCAGATCCGCCTCTATCTTCCACTCACGTTCCTTTGACGGACCTCTCGCTTTTCCTTTTTGCAAACTAAATACGAAAGTATTGGGCTATAATTTCTGTGCTATGCCGTTGCATGGCATATAATCTTAGTATTAAACTTCATTACCACTAGTAAGTTGCCCATTTGTGGTTTTTAAAAAGCTGAAAGTCACAGCATAAAAGTCTAATAGCTCTATACGAGCATGGAACGGGTTGCCTGAGCTAGGCAGGAAAACCCAGTGACTAAGCAGAATTTTTGTCATTGGTTAATATGCATGACTAAATGCATGATGCGTAGGACGTAATCATTTTCTTTTTTGAAGTAACGTCTGTATTATATAAGATAAGGTAAGATAATACCACCTGCATATTGAAATTATTTTGTGCTACATATGGCCATATTACAAGATCCACGGGGCTCGCAAAGATCTTCCTTCAGGGAACAGTGCCAGGTAAAAAAGAAGAGGCAGACAGGGAAAGCGATGGGAGGACAACATAAAGGAATGGACGGGCCTGCCATTGATGGAGGTTCTGAACAAGGCAAAAGACAGGGTGGACTGGAGAAAGACGGTCGACGAGTCTTGCTTGGTGCCCCAACGGTCCAACAGACTAAGGTATAGGTATAGGTATGGGTAAAAATAGAAGAGCTTATGAAATTTGATTCCGTAGTTCTAAAAATGTGCGCAAAGGCCTACCTTATAAATAACAAGGCTTTCTGGTGTATCCGGAGTACAGATTGAATACGGAGATTAACGACATTAAAAAAATATTGACACTCGAATCACTGTAGAATCAAAATTTTAAAAATTAAATGTGTAACCAAAAGTTAGATTGATGTGAATAGCACTCATCATAGAAATCAACCATAGCATTAACCTAACCAAATGGCTACAGTTTATTGGTTTGAAAGAACTCAGCATAATCTATAAGCAACACAACAAACTGACTCAATGAATTGTAGTAACCTCGTGCGATATTGCCATAGGCAAGAACAAAACGCAAAAATAATATTCTAACCTAGAAACATAAAGTGTCGTTTTATGTGATATTGTCAATGCTACAGTAGGATCCTAGGTATCACATTTAAAGACCGAATCCTAAACGAAGAGATTAGAATCAAGGTTACTACAGTGGACCCCACGATGACCTGATAACTAGTGTAAAAAAAAAAACGCAAACTAAAACTCTATGGCCATATTACAAGGTGTTCGGGGCTCTCAAAGACCTTCCTTCAGGGAACAGTACCAGGAAAAAGAAAAGGAGGAAGACAGAAAAAGCCATGGGAAGACAACATTAAAGAATGGACGAGCCTGCCACTGAAGAAGGTTCTATCCAAGGCAAAAGACACATGAATGGAGAAAGACGGTTGACAGATCTTGCGTGATGCTTCGGCAAATTATGAGATTTCCCATGAATAAACGGTGACATTAACTATGAGATGTAAGTATATATATTGACAGTTTCATTTTAAAGACTGATGACTTACATAAAAAAAATAATTAAAGGGGCGTAATCGATTTAAATAAAGTAAACTTAATTTTTAAAGAGATATTATTCCCCTTGTTTAGTTTTACAATAATGAAGACAAGGTCGATGAGAAATTATTTTTAAGGATACACTCTTTTTACGCAGTAGCGGTCCTTGATGTCTGTCAAGGGATAAAGAGGCGAATCACTAAATCAAGTTTTTATTTTAGTCGCCCAATAGATGCAAGTCTTGCCCGATATCCGCGAGATGTTTCTTATAAGGATTATTATTATTATGACGCAGGTGTCTAGAAGCAACTTCTGCTTATAATGAAATTGCTTCTCTGTGGCATTTTACGTCCCGAGATTATACCAGCTGCTGTCACAGGTTGGGGCACATCTGTAATCACCAGGCACTGTTGCACTTTCAATTTTTGTCTACTTCTGGTTTGTATGGCATCCGCAATCCGGAACCTTTCCTTTATGCTCGCTTTCCATGTAGATCTATTGTGATGATGCCTACTTTGTCTTGTAGTTTATTGATGCCTGTCTTATTTCGACAGATTACTCGGCAGATGTCTGAGTTTCTTGTGCGGGTGTATTTCAATGCGATTAACCAACAAGAAAAAAAGACACATCTAGTTTTAACAAGTGGAGAGATCAATCCAAACACCATTGAACAGTTTATAGTTTATAATAAGTTAAATCTAACAAAAGGCCACGTAGATGTCTTTATCAATAAACACTTTCTACCCTTATGAAAACCTATCACCAACTGATTTTTTCTCTAAGTAGCCTCCAACCCAACTCAATCATAACGTCACTAGTCGCTTTCAAAGTCCGTCAATTATGGTGCGTCTTTAATAAACTAAAAATACTAAGTGTCTAACACTATCCAGTGCCACTTTTTCCCAGCTGTTAGTATCGATTTAACTCTTTCTCTCCTAACTGACGATACCAGCGTTGACTCCACCAGAATGTGGTAAATAATTACGGAGAGAAAGAGTTAAAAGAGCGTGCATCGTTATACCGTGAACGTGGACAACCAGTGGCTCTCCAGCCTTCTGTTATATCACCGTACGGAATGTCTTGTGAAAGTCGACCTTCTGGTATTCTGTGAACTTCAGGTATATTTCAAGTGTTTTGTAAAATTGTGCTCCTCAACCTTGTGGAAGGAGCGACAGTGGTGACCAAAGGGACAAGAACGTGTTCGTACTATTTTTTTAACGGTAGTTCTGCCCCCATGTTTTAAATATTAAGCAAGTTTTACAGTTATTAGTCTTGTCGAAAATCATGCAATGTTCACGATGAGCATTCAGTCAGACGACAAGCAGGATTTCATTCATTGGATGTGACTGATCGCAAAGGCAATCATGCTGGAAATGTACATCTCGTATGGAGACAGGAATGTGCTTTGTAATTGAAAGATGATGATATCCGCACATGAAATGTTTTTAATCACTATATTTTTTAAACCCAAAGCTACACAAGGTTTCTAACATTAACCATTACACCTATATTTTGATAACTAGTGACATATTTATAATTAAGAACAACGAAAGCGCAACTTTAATATAATTTTATTCTTATAATTATGTTGCTAAAACTGCATCGCTTACCAGGCATGAAACCAATAGGGGCCAACAAACTACAGTTTAATGAATAGACTACAGGTAGATAAAGCGCCTGGATACGGCAAAATATGTGGGGTTTCGTCCACTTAGAAGATGGGACACATGATCTATCCCACACACATTCTCGAACCAAACATAACATAAATTTAAAAAAAAATAATAATAAATAACCAATTAGTCAGTTAGTTATTGATAACTTGTTTGATAATAAGGGAATTAACTTCTACAATATTAAGAGATATAGTTGCGTGAGGAGTTATTTCCCTTAGAAAAGCTTTGTTGTTGTTTTTTTTAAAAGGATTTTTATATTGTGCTTTTTGACAGTGAGCCATGCCTTCTAATGTGACCGAACAAGCTTTGCTTTCGCCTTTTCTATTGAGCACTGCCTCAATTTTTGTTGGTTTGCATATGTACGGACTATTTAAATTTGAACTAGACATTTAGAAAGGTTTCAAAATTACAAATGGTATATAAAACACACACACACCCACACACACACACACACACACACACACACACACACACACACACACGCACCCACACACACACACACACACACTAAGTATGGAGACCAAAAGCAGTCGTTCGTTTTTTGTTCTTTTGTTGTTGTTTTTTTGGCCTGTGATCGATTTTTGCGCTCCTTCATTCACTGCACAAATGTAGACCAAAAGATAACAACGAGTTGCGTCCCTTTCAATATCTGGTATTTGGGTAGAGGTGTGCGTAATGAAGGACGGAGAAGGGAGTAGGTGCATTTCTGGGAGCAGGGCTAATCGATCTATAGCACAAGGCATTCATGTAATAACCACACCCACTTTTAGGGCACCATGTGACCTTTCAACCAGTCAACCGAAGTATCTCAATGAGGTCCTTTCTGGCGCCGGTTGGAGTGTTTCTTGTCTAGCATACAACCTTTTTTTAATTTTTTTTTTGGTTAAGTCCTCCCTCTCGTTTGTACATTTAGACCAGAGTTGAGCTATGTCATATTGTTGATACGTGTCAAAGGTCACGGCGGATCCAGAACTTGTTTTCAGCGTTGCTATCTGCGGGTGTTGTTCTCAGGGCGTTTATAGCAACCTTTGGAATAAGTCAGTCCCCTTCTGGGACAACTAGTTTCGACTCGGTTATATATCGTCCCCCCCCCCCCTCTCAATACACCCTCGCATGAGATAGGGAGGAATGGAGACTCGTCATTTATTGCAAACACGCGTGTCGAAGGGACAAGGGTCTGAACTCATCTACTGTCGTCGCGTGGTAGGATTCCTATGTCCTATCATGGCTCCCCCCTAAACAGAGTCCATTCAATAATTTAGTGGATAGTTTTTCGCTGGGAGCTTCGGTGTATTTGTGAAATAAAGAGTTATAAGGATCATTCTCTGTTCAAAAGTAAATATTTTTTTTATTATTGTTTTGTAGTTGGCTTTTTTTGGGTATGCATTGTGGGGCATCAAAACGCGCACTGGTGTAGAGGGGAAGAAATGAAACAAAAGAGGAGGGGGGCTGTTGGAAGTGTTCTTTTTTTTGCGGCGGGGAGGAGGCGGGGGGCATAATTAGCCATTTTTCACCTGGGTTTAATATGAAAATGTTTTTTTTTTAAACCTGCGCTCACTTTTAGGAGTGCATATATTTGTTTAAAGATATCACTAATGTGAAGGTTTTAATTTTTTATAAAAAAAAAAAAACTTACTCTTACAATGAGTCGAGATGTGTAGATCTAGTTATATCCTAGCAGCAGCGGCGGGCGATGTAAGGCTTAGCTCGAATCCCGAGTTGAAACCTTTTTCAAGATGCCCCTTCCGACCTCATTCTCGCATAAGAGATTATACCTGATTGCAGTGGGCATACCAATAAGTGTTACATAATTGTATTAAAAGTCATTTTCTTGTGATCTTTCACTACTTCAATACTTTAGTTTAGGAGGACTCTACAATAGCAGTCGGCGACTCCTTTAGTTTAAAACTTCTACCCCTGCTGTGTCCACATGCCCCCCCCCCCCCCCCCCCCGCAGTCTTGTTAATGTCAATAACCCGTTAGTTGTGGAAAAGAGAACAACGCTGAACAACGAAGAAAAACGCCAGAGAAGAAAAGCAAGGCCAATGACACTAGCTCCAGCTGGAATAACCTGCCCAGTGTGCGGCCGAATATTCCGGGTTCACTTAGGTCTCACCAGCCACACGAGGAGGCATAAAACGCCAGTGCAAAGCCCTCAGCCCCCCTGGATGACATAGTGGTCATCAACGAACCACGATGGACGAACTATGTATATAACCCGTTAGTTATGTTAGCTGTCAATTGTGAATGAAAGTTCAAAACGTGAGTCGAGATTAGGCTTAAGTTAGGAAAACACGACTAACTCTTCTTGCATTTCTCGTCTCCTAAACAGAGGAGCTATAGTGGCGGGGGGAGGAAGTGGGGATATTTGAAATACTCCCCCGATCCCACTTGAGGGGGCCCCTAAATAAGTGTTGTTGTTTTTTACAATTAAATATTAAATATTACGCAAAATGCAGGGGCCCCAAATGAGTGGGGTTTTTTTCATTAAATATTAAATATTACGCAAAATACAAGGGTTCCTAAAGGTGTCAAGCCATCCCGGGCCCCCCAAATCATGGCAAATTCCTAGCTACAACACTGTTCCTAAGCCCATACTTATACTTATTTAGTTTCGTTTATATCCAAATCTTCTCTCTCTTTCTCTCTCTCTCTTCCCCCACCCCTTACCACCTCACACACCACATTTCATTGTCGTTACATGAATACAGGAAGTGTTGGAGGTCGGTTTAAGACCGAGTCTATTGGACGGGTGATAAGGTAATTGCATAAATCCACTGCAGTCATGGATAATGTTAGATCGACAAGAGAGACGAGCCAGGATCGAACTGATTTGAAATCGAACAGTAATTTACAACCTCCCATAACTTAGCTCAATCAGATTCTTTTTTTTTTTTTTATTGTTAAGCTTAAGTTGTATGGACTTCGGACTGTCCTGACGATGTTCGAACGCTCTGCCATCTTGCAGAAGCTGGGGCTAGAACGTATATAGTTCTGAAGGGCCGCATGATTTATTGCTGTAAAACAAAACAAAATGATGATCGTATATGAAAATAATCAAGCAAAATAAAAAATAAAAAATGTACTTAAAAAAACAAACCTTACATAACTTTACATTTTAGCTATGTCTCTCAATCATTTAACATTTATTTTACTTTTTCGATAACAAATTCATTAATTGTGAATACAAACTTGTTAAATTGGTTATTTTTTTAAAATACGTTAATGTTTTGTTAGGTAAAATAAATTGTTCTGTAAAGTGTCAATTTGATCCAAGAATGGGTGTATGAGAAATAATGTGTACTATTATGTAAGGGAACAAAACCCCACACATTTAATTATATCTCTTAATACTGACGGATTAATCTCCCTTTTTGGTATCAAACAAAATAATTAATACATTACCAGTAATTAATTGACCTAGTAGATTCATGTTTTTTTAGTTGCAATAAATGATTGTTTTAAGTTTCAACTTGATAGGAGAAATAACACGTACAATTATCTAATGGGACCAAACTCTACATATATAGCCATATCTGTGTATAATGAAGATTAATTTTCCCTTTTGGCATCAAATAAAATAATTGATTACCAGTAATCAATTGACTAATTGTTTTTATTTTTTTTATCTAAATCATGTTCCATGTGTGCTGTGTTTGGTCCTCTCAGCTAGAAATAGAGCTATATACAATCTTGATAAATAAATGTTTTAATGCATCAAACTCTTTTCATCCAATACAAAACTCTTTTCTCTCTCTTTCTCATTCTTTTCTCTCTCTCTGTCTCATTCTTTCTCTCTCTCTCTTTCTCATTATTTTTCTCTTTCTTTCTCATTCTTTTTCGCTATCTTTCTAGCTCTTTTCCCTTAACTCTTTTCTCATATCGTTCTCTTTTTCACTCTGTTTCTCGCTATCCCACTCTCTTTTTGTCTCTTTTTCTTTTGTCATTCCTTTACATCTCTCTCTTTCCCCCCCCCCCCCTCCTATTTTTCTCTAGTAAATCGGAAGTCATTGACTTTTTCGATCAGTGATGAATTGTTAGTTGTAAATTATTGTTACATTAATTTTGTCAATATTTACAATAATCCTAGAGGAGGTGGGATGTAATATACCTTAGACAGCTTTTGTTCCTACAGCCTGTGCCCATGTTTCCATTGCCCAAAAGTCTCGTACTAGTGAAAGCAGGGAGTGTCCATAAATGAAGTCAACACCCCAAACAAAATGAATTGAAATATTGAAATCTGACGTCGAGACTTTGTTGATCTTACGATAAGGGGGGAGTAAGAGGTTCCAAAGTCTGCTTTTTGGAATGCGGTAAACTAGAGTTATGCTGCCTTCACTTTGACCTACTTTTTCAAAATTTGTTTCACTATTTTCGTTTTTTTTTCTGTTATAAAGTTTCTCATAAAGTTGTCGCCCTCTATAGGATAGAGAATAGTTGTTATTTGTGTAGCTCTGGCTTGAACTATTTGCAAAATATAAAAAGTACAACAGTCCCTTCTAATGATGTAATGAGAAAAACTTTCACCTACTTTATTAAAGGCTTCAATTCTCCGTTTGTTACTTATACTGTTGCCCTACACTACAGCCTATTTTTTTTTCTAGAGCCATGCTTTAAAGAAATGGCTAGATCTAAAAACACATTTTTTTTTCAAAATCGGTTGGGGCTTAAAAATTTTTCATAATCTATATTAGTTGGAAAATCTACTGTAACAAATTATTTTTAAAAAATCAATAACTACTTTATGTTCCAATAAGGTAGCGAACTAAACATTCATAGTGTATTGTTCATAACATTGTAAGTATTCTAATTACTGTTGATTCTTGATTCTCGGACGCTTAGTAATCCGACACACTCAGTAACCTGACAATTACTGTATATTTTAGTACTTATATTTTTAGACTGTGTTTAGGCAAAAACTCTTATCTTATCTTATAAAAATACAGACTTTACTTAAGAAAAGAAGATGCTTATGTCCTTTGTGTATCTCTAGGTCAATCTAATCATCAATGTTAATCAATGACTTAAACTATTCCCACACTGGCTGACTAAGGCAACCCATTCTATACTCTAATAGCACTAGGGAAGAAGGAGCGTTTGTACGCCTATTTGTCCTAGCATATGGAACAAGGAGTTTTACAGTATCTAATTTTGTAATTTCAGGTCGATGTTTCGATTCCGTCTCTTGTTTATTTATACCATTTAAGGTCTTGGGGAACATCTTAGTACATCATAAATATAACGTTCTTGACAGATTCCGTCAAAGTCTTTTAAGTACAACCCAGGAATACATGGCGTCGCGATTCGGAAGCAGATGCCCAGCAGATGGGCAAGACATGGGGACAGTTGGAGAGACTCATCCTGAACCGACTAGGCCTGGATGTGGCCAGAAGGGACACAGGCAAATATGAGATGAACCTTCGGTAATCCGACATCCTCCCTGTTTTCTAACCGTCGGACTATCAAGGAATGGAATGATTCTATTTAAATCGTTGATTGGGGGCGGCCAAATGTAAAAGAGGTATTGCTAGTACTCAGTAATAGAAAAATACATTAACATGGTTTGTGCCCCCGAGTCCATAGATGGACCACTGGGATGAAACTTTTAAGTTATTCTAGAATGATCTTACTGGAGTTTGAACAGAATGTGTTGTCAAGAAGCACGAGCTTATGGGCAACATTTCTGCTTGATAGGATAAGGAAAAAAAAATTGTCTCAAAAAAAGGATTCCAATATTTTTACTGTCAATGAGAACATAAAAAATTAAAGCAAGAAAATTATAAAAAAAAGTAGTTTAGAAAAAAAAACAACTCCTCGTTTATGGAGCCGAAGTCTGTTTCGTAGGAGCGATTATTTTGCTCTTAATAACTAATGAAAGATAGATTTTGTTGGAAGGTTGTCACTTCTGTTGAGAAGGTTGTACATCTAATATGATTTGAGATGTTGTTATTGTTGTTCATATATTGAGTCGCGAGCCCTAAGTATAAATAACACTGACAACAGAAATGAATGAATAAGATGTCTTGTTTTATAATACAACAATTTGTTAAAACAAGAAGGGCAAAGTCCACGTTGTCAGGCATAAAAAAAAAGTCCTTTCCTAAGCACTACTACAAGAAGTCACCGTGTCCGTTACTCTATGGCTAAGCTTTCATCCGTTCTAAGTTTTTAATGTGCCATCACACCACGAAGGAAATGCCCGATTCAAGGCGGCTTACTATCAAGTCATTACAATTTAACCAAAAAAAAAATGGACCAATTTTTTACCCAGCCCCCAACGAAAAATATCTTGGTGAAGTCTTCTCAGAGTATTTAAAATTCTACTTATAGTCCTATAGATGCAGTCTTAGAAGATATACGCAAAATGCTCCTGAAGTACTGAAGTCTATTAATCTATTAATTTATTTAACTCTTTAATGACTTGGTCGTTCAAGCGAAACAAAAAACACGCTGACGTATGTCTGTTCAAGATAAAGATCTGTCTAGACCTCTATAGAAATTTAAATTATTTTTTATATTAGGCCTATACTTTAAATAAGAACGGTCAAGCTAGAGCTTTGCCAGTCGGTGGAGGAGCCAATAAAATAGTATTTTTTCCCCCATAGATAAACATCAACTGTCAAATTTCCAGGAAAGAGCCGTTAACGAGAACCGTGAACACCCGAATACCAACCTTTTTTTTGTTCTAGTGATATGACCCGATGAAGAGTTTGCAAGCTGAAAAGAGGAATTGTAAAAATGCATTTATTTGAATGTTGTCGTCTGCTTATTCCTGCTAGTTAATAGAAGAAATTGATTTTTTCTGTAATCCGCAAATTCACTTATGACGAGATTAATGGGCAGACAAGTGTTTTATTGGGTTTAGGTTATCAAAACTTCCACACCTTACAGAAATGATGACCGGTCACTTCATCCCCGGTCACTACATCTTTTGTCACTTCATCCCCTTTCACTTCATCCCCGGTCATTTCATCTCCGGTCACTTCATCTTTGGTTTATTCATCCCCGGTCACTTCCTCCCCGGCCACTACAGAAATAGACAGACTAAATATGCATATTTTATGTACAAATGTATTCACTACTTTTAAAACATTATTTAATAGACATGTCTTATGATATGCAACAAGATCTGGCAATTAAGAGAGTAGCTCAAACTCTGGACCCAATCACTCATAATAACCCTTCCAAAGAAAGGCAACTTACAACTCTGTCAAAACTATCGCACCATCAGCCTCATAAGTCATCCCAGCAAACTACTGTTAAAAATCATATTAAACCGGATAAAACCGATACCAGACAACATCATATCGGAAGAACAAACAGGTTTTAGACAAGGTCGCAGCACAACAGAACAAATCCTAAGCCTCAGAATACTCTCTGAGAAATATCTCCAACACCAAGAGAATCTTTTCCATGTCTTTATTGATTTCAAGAAAGCTTTTGATCGAGTATGGCACGGAGAACTCTGGGCGACAATGGAAAAGTACAACATTAATTAAAACATAATCAAAGTTATCCAGAATCTCTACAAGGATGTGGTGTACTTCAACAATAATGTTGGGGATTGGTTCAAAACCACAGTTGGAGTAAGACAAGGCTGACTACTGTCACCAACACTCTTCAATATCTTTCTTGAAAGGATAATGGAAGATGCCCTCGAGGGCTATGAAGGTACTGTTAGCATTGGAGGAAGAAGAATTACTAACTTGCGCTTCGCAGATGACATTGACGGCCTAGCAGGGACAGAAGAAGAACTAGCTGACCTGGTGATGCGCATTGACAAGACTTCCGCAGCATATGGCATGCAAATAAATGCCGAAAAAACTCAAATTATGACCAATAGCCATCAGGGCTTTAAAAGAGGCATCAGTATTGGAGGTTAACTAGTGTTAACAGCTTCAAATACCTCGGAGCTATTGTCTCAGATGAGGGAACAAAACCCGAACTATTGGCCCGAATAGCACAGTCCACAGCAGCCCTTTCAAAACTTAAAATAATATGGAAAGATAAGGGCTTAGCCCTCGGCACCAAAATCAGACTGATACGCTCTCTGGTCATGGCGACATTTTTATATGCTTGCGAGTCGTGGACGTTGAATGCAGAGCTTGAGAGGAGGATCCTAGCAATGGAATTGAGATGCTACAAGATCCTAGGCATCACATTCAAAGACCGCATCACAAACCAAGAAATCAGAGACCGGGTTACTGTAGCGATCGGAGCCCATGACGACCTGCTAACTATTGTAAAAAGACGAAAACTTAAAACCTTTGGCCACATTACAAGATCTACGGGGCTCGCAAAGACCTTCCTTCAGGGAACAGTGCCAGGAGAAGAAGAAGAGGCCGACAGAAAAAGTGATGGGAGGATAACATTAAAGAATGGACGGGCCTGCCATTGAGAGAGGTTCTAAACAAGGCAAAAAAGGGAGGAATGGAGAAAGACGGTCGACAAATCTTGCCTGGTGCCCCAACGGTCCAACAGACTAAGGGATAGGTAAAGGTAAAAAGGTCTTGTTAGTTCTCAATGGCGTCTGTGGAGTTGCAAACTCGCACTTATATAAAACATTTTTAGTACGACAGGCCCACGGAGGCTACTTAGAGTTTGCGTTCCACACCACTGTCCTTGATTCTTTAACTTTCTTGTATTTATATGTGTCTTATTTTGTTCTTGCTTTCTAAAAACAATTTAATCATCTCGTGTCTGTGTCAAATCAAATTATCATTATTAAATCCAATTCTTTAATTGTTTGAATTAGCAGACGTAGCCAATCAGATCCTTTAAAAATGGAACAGTCCACAAGTCGCTCTAGAGTGGAGAAACTCGTTGGAGCTATAAACGAGAAGTATAACTTAACATCCCCAGATGTATTCTACGGAGGTAAGACACTCAAGTATTATCTTTCACATCATCCGCATCAGTATTCTTCTTCTCCCTTTTCTTCCTGAACATTACTAACTAATTGCATTCTCCTTTCTTCATTCATGATTAAATTCTATTTTAAATTAAATTATTTACTAAATTCTTCATCTTCTTCACCATCCTCAAACCAAGTGGTCGCCAAAATAAGCAATCACACCTTCATAACGCACAATCACCATTCAACTCATCGTTAATGTCAATGCAATTATACTTGTTCTTATCGTCATAATCATTATCATCTTCATCTATTCAAACTAATTCCAATCATTATAATTGGATAAAATGATAAAAAAAAAGAAAGAGAAAGAAAGTGAGAATAAGAGAGATAAATAAAATAAAGATAATGAATAAAGATAGAAACGAGAGAGAGAGAGAGAGAGAGAGTAGAGAGAAAGAAAGATAGAGAAGTGAAAAATTAAAGAGAAAACAAAATAGAGAAAGAAAGAGAGGAAATTAAAAATAACAAAGAAAGAAATGTATATAGTGAGAAAAAAAAAATCAAAGCAGGAGAAAGATGAAGACGGAGAGAGAAATAGAAAGAAATTAGAGAAAGAAAGTGTGGGTCAGAAAGAGAGAAATATAAAAAAAAAAAGGGACTGAAAGATACAGAAAGACAGTGATAGGGTAGAAAAGGGATAGGAAGACAAAAAAGAAAGAAAGATAAACATGTAAAAAGAAAGAGTAAAAGTGAAAGAGGGGAGATAAGAAAAAAAATAACGAAAGAAAGAGAGAAATAGAGAGAAAAAATTATAGAAAGAGTGAATAAAGAAAAAAGAGAGAGAGAACAAGAGAGAAAAAAAAGAGAAATAAGAATAAGTATAACAGAAAGAAAAAAAAGAAGCAATAAAATTAAAGAGTTCTTTATTGATGATTCCAACTCTTAGTCACATCACCAACGCCAGCCAGCAGACTTGTCCTGCTGTCACACCCTGTCGTCTGCTGTTCAGTCTTATTGCAAAGCTTATAACAGCTCACCCTGTTTGTCTGAAATAGTTTGAATATGTTGTTGTTGTTTTTTGGCCAGTTCCCATTCTCGGATGAAGTTGAAACTTTGCACAACTATTTATTGCAGAAGCATGAATCAATCAAAGCTTTACCTAATAGTTAAACAGTCATTGGTAATGATTCATTTTGTTTGAGATCGAACTAAGGGGAATAAATGCAACTTAATGAGAGATGTGGATGTATGTGCGGATTTATTCCCCTTATAACGTTTTTTTTCTCAAGTTTACATTTTTTGACTAGTATATATTAATAGATAAAAAGCTTATATTGATTGAAAGGATTAGCACCTTTCAATCGCTATCGTAACTCTCATTATAGCAAGGTTTATCTCCCATTTTTGTAATATAAAACAAAATGAATTAATTTTAATAATTGATTGATGTGTTATCATCGATAATAAATACTTGTGCCCAATTTCATTTTGATCGTATAACTGGAAGTGGGAAAAAGAGCAGTGTAAAATGATCCAACCAGACAGACAGACGGACGGAGTAAATTAATTTATATCTAAGCTTTGTAAAGATAAACTCAATGTTCATTTGTCTTTCAGATCCAAGGGTCAGTGATTGGCCGTTCATGAACAACTTGACTGGTGTCCTGTCCATTGTTTTTCTCTACCTCCTGATGGTCAAACAAGGTCCAGCATTTATGGCAAAACGAAGACCCATGAATGTCACCCATATGCTAGTGATCTACAACTTAGCATTGGTCATTTTATCATTGTACATGTGTATAGAGGTCAGAGTTCACTTTGTTAGTCTGGTCCTAAAGAATTATAAGTATTGGAGATTTTTTTGTTTACGATGTTGGAATCATAACAATAGTTTTCGAACTCTATAGCATTGGTTTAAGAACTCTATAACATTATTTTAAGAACTCTATAACATTAGTTAACTCTATAACAATAGTTTAAGAACTCTATAACATTAGTTTAAGAACTCTATAACATTATTTTAAGAACTCTATAACAATAGTTTAAGAACTCTATAACATTAGTTTAAGAACTCTATAACATTAATTTAAGAACTCTATAAAAATAGTTTAAGAACTCTATAACATTAGTTTAAGAACTCTATAACATTAGTTTAAGAACTCTATAACATTAGTTTATTAACTCTATAACAAAAGTTAACTCTATAACATTAGTTAACTCTATAACATTAGTTTAAGAACTCTATAACATTAGTTAACTCTATAACATTAGTTAACTTTATATCATTAGTTTAAGAACTCTATAACATTAGTTTAAGAACTCTATAGCATTAGTTTTCGAACTCTATATCATTAGTTTAAGAACTCTATAACATTAGTTTAAGAACTCTATAACATTAGTTTAAGAACTCTGTAACATTAGTTAACTCTATAACATTAGTTTAAGAATTCTATAACATTAGTTTAAGAACTCTTGTTATACTGTCTTTTATTTTTATACCTAACAATCATTATTGCTATGCAATCGTGCACAATGCGCCAAAGCTGGTTACTTTCACAGATGGCTATTCTCGCAGTCAAAAGTAATCAATCCATACTTTGTCATCCTGTCAACACTGAAAACACAGAGATTGGACTGAGGGTAATTATGTTTACTTTTAGCTGTAAGTTGATATCTTTTCGCTTTTTTTTCTGACTTGAGTCGTTAAAGACATTTCATAGCCACATTTGCCTTGATTTAAGTCAAATTATTTACAGAAGAAAATGAAAGGTTATAATAAGTTAAATTTTTATAAATTAGTTTGAATTAGTCATGCAATTAATCTCCTAATAGATATAGACTAACATTTTTTTTTAAATCTGTGCGATTAGAAGTATCTTTAGCAATTTATTTTTTTAAAGTGCAATATCATGCTTTTATTTTTCTCAACGCGTTATGATCCTATTACTTGTTAAAGCCAGTTGGGGAAAAGGGAGGGAAGGAAGAAGGGGAGAATCTAAGAGAAGGTTGCCGTGACAGCTTTTTAAAAAAATGTATTTTATATATAGAGCTGTACGACTTGTTTACACATATTCGAACTTGAAGGCTCTAGTATCCTCAAGCCAATAAACTAACCACTGTGCCAGATAGGTGCTTATGAAAATGAAATTTTTCTTTGCTAATAAGTTTCAAACTTTTGACCCAATTCTCTACTCAAAGTATAAACGGGACTAATTCAACTTATACCACCACATCTGTCAAGTACAATTTCTTTCCCTTGTTTGATACCAAACAAAATAATGAACTGTTTGTTGTTTTTTTTTAAAAGTGATTCTTGTTTTGTCAGCTTGAAGAAATAATTGTTCAAAATTTGAACTTATTGAAGATATAGTATGACAGAAAAAAAAAACGTGAACAAAAATTGTACAAGAAAGAAGAAAAGTAAACAGACAGAAGACAGAGAGATAGACAGATTTAAACTTTGTAAAAATAAAAACTAGTTTACATTAAAAGCACACAATATCTAATAATAATATTTAAAAAAAAACTCTTTAAATTGTAAATAAATTTATCCCTACACCACAAATGCTATAAATCTCCAATATTATAAACAGGGTCGAATCAAGTGAAATTTAGATACAGGGCAATACTTTTTTTTCAAAGCCCTTCCCTGTTTTGAAGACTTCATAACGTTAATACTTAATCTAGTTGAAAGTTTAGACACTTCGTTTATTTATGGATATATCTATAATTACATCATGACAATAGTATTTTTCCTGGAAAGAGAAAAAACTGAAGCGACTGCATCCGACTAAGATACTTAAGTCTCTAAACATATGACACTTTTTATAATTTATATGCTATAATGTTTTTCAATTATGAAAGCTAAGTTGTAATATCTCTTTGCATCTCTTTGCAGGAAGCTAAAGTTGCTTGGTGGTACTTCTTTTCAAAGATTGTGGAACTTCTAGACACAGTTGAGTCAATCACTAGAATAATATTTGTAAATATTACAAAACATTTTCTAAATTACTATTGTCGTGGTACGAGAAGAGGTGGCTGAGCGATTGGCTTCCGAACCGAGGGATCCCGGGTTCGAATCCTGGTAAAGACTGGGATTCTTACTTTAGGAACTTTCCGAGTCCACCCAGCTCTAATGAGTACCTGACATTAGTTGGGGAAAAGTAAAAGCGTTTGGTCGATGTGCTGGCAACAAGACACCCTCGTTAACAGGTGGGACACAAAAACAGATTACCTTTACATCTATCTACATCTCTGCCCTATAGTTTATAAGACCTGAAAGGGGAACTGCACTTTTACACAAAATGGCGTCCGAAAGAGACAACGACACGAAACTCGCGAGACCAACACGAGAGCTTCCGCCAAAGACAGAAAAAGAGAACTTAAACACCCCAGCAGACAACGGCTAAGCGTTCGATGTGACAAAATATGTAGGTCCCAACTGGGCCTGCGTATCCACATGATTTACTTTTTACTGTTATAAAGGAAATCTACCTGATTGGTGATATCTCTAATTATCTATCCAAATCATATACTAGCATACCTATTACTTACAAAAACTGTTAGCATTCAAGTTGTGCGTATTATCGTAAATTTTCGTACGCCTAACTATGGTTACAAATGGAGACTCACATTCCTCGTTCCATATGCTAGGACAAATTTGTACAAGTGCTCCTTCTTCCCTAATGCTATTAGAGTATTGGAATGGGTTGCCTGAGTTGGGCAAGAAAACCAGTGACTAGCAGAATTCAGGTCATTGATTAGTATGCATGACTAAATTCATGACGCGTAGGACGTAATCATCTTCTTTTTTGAAGTAACGTCTGCATCATATAAGATAAGATAAGATAATTTTAAAAAATGCGCCATGTGGCTCGTATGTTAAATGGGCACTCGACTACTTAATCATGTCGTGACCTAGCATGAGGTTTGGTACGCTAACCTGCCTTATTGCGGCATTCGGGTGGAAACAATCGCTAGAGGAAGCGATTAGGCTAAATGAGTAGCAACACAAGAGTCTTGTGGGGAATGTCTAAGGGAGTGCGAGAGCCTTCCCATTGCACAGTGCGGAGTTGTAAGAGAGCTTGCAAGACCTTGTAAAAATCCCGGCGCCGTTCCTCAAGGGACTGTGCCATCAATGGCGAGTCCTGCACGGTTAGTTTGATTAACTATAGAAAAATGACGGGGGTTCCCGGTGTGCTCGGCCTTCGACCACCCATGCTAGTACGTGCTTCGGGAGTGTCCGACCTATTGAAAGTAACAGTGTTAAATATGGATATTAGCTTGGGCCTCTTTCAGACAGAGTACCTATTCCAATCAGGCTTACAAGCCTAGAATTTCAAGAGGTTCAGTTCAACTCTTTTGACAGCTTAATTAAAAATGTATATATATATATGTTATACACATATATGTGGACGAATGTATAAATAATTGGTGATTTCTATTTCTTATGTTCATATATATATATAAATTAACATCTTTCTACAGGCATTTTTTATTGCCCGTAAGAAGACCAACCAGTTGTCATTTCTGCACATATATCATCACAGTTCTATGGTGGTTGTGTGCTGGTATGTCGCCAAGTACCTTCCAGGCGGTGAAAGTAAGTGTACAGTATCTATGTAATTAATGGTTAATGACTACGTGCAGTCCTATAACCATAACCAAACGACCATTCGACCAATCAGCTTTTTTTTTTTTTTTTTACTATTTTATGATCATTTACTTTATTTATATCCCCCCACTGTTTAACACACCCAGAAGAAACTAAAAAAAAATATTAAACAAATTCCATTGTTTTCTAACCGAATCTCAAAGCAAGACAGTCATTTGAACAAGGTGAATGTTTTGACTTGCGTTTGCGTTTTTTGTGTTTTTTTAGAAAAATACCAAGCAAGGTGGTGATACTCATTTACATAATATTACTTACAGGATTTTGTTGTTTTTTTTTTACTTCCATAATGGAAAAATACTCTACCTCAACCATAGGTTTGTGAGTGTAAGGAATTTATATATGAAATTTCCTTTTCTTAATGTTTTATTCTGCATATTGTCTGGAGACTTCATTTCATCATAACTAGACTAATAGGTGGGGGTTCTGGTGTGGATGCAGACATCTAGTTCTCGCGATTGAGAGCATTAATTTAATGATTCTCTTTTTTCACCGGACACTATTGCTACATGTTATTTATATGATGTAGCATGCAAATTTTAAACAGCCGTTTTGTATTTAAAAAAAAAATTATTGCTCAACTTATAAGACGGCAAACCATAGAGTGACCAGGACACAATGCCAACTCCTGTATTTAATAATGTATCAATATCTTATCTTGGTTATAATTATTTAAAATGCCCACTTTTTTTATATCCACTAGAGCTATACAGTGGTAGCTTCAACTGCTTAGTTCACGTGTTTATGTACACATATTATGGATTATCGGCCATGGGGCCCCACCTGCACAAGTACATCTGGTGGAAGCGTTACCTTACGCAATTTCAAATAGTGAGTACATCAGTTTGTATCACGTGATGATTCTGTTATGTTCAAATAAGTGTATGTTTTGTCCTGTGTCTGTGTACTATATCTGTTCTATATGGTATAAGTCTTATGTTCAAAGACTCTTATATCAATGATGTCCCATGTCTTATTTTTATATGTTATATCTGTTCTGTTCTATGTCTGTATCTGTCCTGTCACGTGTCTGCTCCTTTTATGTCCTATGCTTATGTTTTATGTCTGTTATATTCTTAGTCTATAATGAAATGTTCTATATCTATTATTCTTATATAAATGCGGATTAAGCTTACCAAGTGTTTCTATCGTTGTATAGATTATATGAGTATATGAAATATTCTTATTTGGAGACAAAGGAAAAAAAGTCAGATAAAACAAGATTACAAAGAGAGTTTGTGTTATCACACAAACTCAGTGACGGCCCCAGTCGAATTCACCCATGGACCGGGAATACCCAAGCCATGGTCTTATTTTGATCGTTTAAAAGTAATAAAATTTCGAAAAATCATTTGGCGTTATTTTTTACTTTAAAGCTAACAGGACAACACGACATCAATAATAAGATTCTTCTAACTCTTCGGTATAAAAATTTGAAATCGAACTCTCTTGAAAACAGAGCTGCATTAACTGATCCTATATACGTACCTATCCATAAGTTTCCCTCTATATTGGTCTACAGTGCACTGAGCATGCATCAGGATGAAAGGGACAAGTTGCGCTTTACAAATGGATTTTAAAAAATATTCAATCGTGATTCAAAGCGCACTTTCAAATTTGATCACACGAATGTATAAATAATTGGTGATTTCTATTTCTTATGTTCACAAAGCACTGAATTTTTTCATATAAAAGTGGTGTATTTTTTGAAAATCTGCTTGCATAGTTAATTTTAAAAAATTAAATGAAATGGTTTACTTTCAGACAAGAAAAAAGTAGCCGTTGCATCAGAACTTTGAAACGTTTAAAATATCATGATGTCAAATTTTCATTTCCTTTTCTAGTTTCTGAGGTCTAAACGGGACGGACGAACGAGCAGACAGACCATACAAAACTTATTGCGCCTATTCCTTTTTCGCGGCCGCTAAAAAATAGCTATTCTAATGCATACAACTGTTCTAAAATAGTAAAACATGACACTTTTTCGATGTTATTATGCTGTGCTGGTGTTGTCTTCTACCCTAATTTAATGAAAATATTTTTTAAAATCTATTTTATGTTTCAGATTCAGTTTATATGCATTTGCATACGTAGTGTTGGAACATTTTTTACTGGTCCATGCGGATATCCTAAATGGGTCAACGTATTCACCCTACTCTACGTCTCCAGTCATCTGTTTCTGTTTCTCAATTTTTATCTCAAGTCTTACAAGTCAAAAAGCATTCAGTCAAGTCACTCAGCATCCAAGTCAACAGCTAAAAAATCGGAATAAAGTTGTATTTAAAGAACTAAAACGTGTGCTATTTTTTTCTAATCTTGACAATGCAATATTAAATTGAGTAGTTAGGCATAAGTTACAAATATTAGGTGGTGTTGACATACTTAGGCGAGACACAGCACTGGGTAGCTAATTATCTTAATGTGAATTGGCGAAATTCTCGAGGTTTTCAAATACAAAAAAACAAACAAGGGATTTAATTACAATATAACCAACGTAAAGAGCTAACATTAACATATAAAGGCCATGGGAAGCTAAAATTAATTATAAATTTAGTAGAAACAATAATCCAGAAGGTTCTAAAAATAATCTTAGATCGAGATTTATGAAAACAGGGCTAAAGTAAAGTCTCTGTATTTCTGTTATATTGGCATCCATACCAACAAAATATATGTGGATTGATTATTTAAAACAGATAGTGTGTATTTATGGTATTTCTTAATGTGTAGAGATACCTCGAACTCCAAGAGAATCTTTCCCATGTCTTTATTGATTTCAAGTGAGCACCACAAAGAATATGGCATGGAGCACTCTGGGTGACAATGGAAAAGTACAACATAAATTAAAAACATAATTAAAGTTATCCAGAACTTCTACAAGGAGGCCACTAGTGCGGCGTACTTCAACAATAATATTGGGGACTGGTTTAAAACCACGGAGTAAGACAAGGCTGCCTACTCTCACCAACACTTTTCAATATCTTCCTTGAAAGGTAACGGAAGATGCTCACGAGGGCTATGAAGGTACAGTAAGGAAGGAAGAAGAATTACTAACTTGCGCTTCGCAGATAACATGGATGGCCTAGCAGGGGCAGAATAAGAACTAGCAGACTTGGTGATGCTCATAGACAAGACACTATATTTATGTCTCTGGTATAGGCTCAGAATATTTGTAGTTCTATAGCTCTGGCCTGGCCTATTCGTGAAATATAAAAAGTGCAATAATTATAATTTAATAGTTTAATGAGTCGAACTTACATCAAGTTTAAAAAAAAAAAAAGAAACAATATTTTAGCTTCTTTTTTCTCTACATCCATGTATTTTTGAAGTAACGTCTGTATTATATAAGATAAGAAAGATTGTACACATTCCTTCCAACACCTCTTGTCATTTCCATTCAATGTGCAATGCTATTATGAAGCTTTAATATTTTATTTATAATCTATATTAATTGGGAAATCTACTGTAACAAATGATTTTTAGAAATCAATTCCTTTACCTTTACCTATCCCTTAGTATGTTGGACCGTTGGGGCACCACGCAAGATTTGTAGACCGTCTTTCTCCACTGCTCTCCGTCTTTTGCCTGAGATAGAGCCTCTTTCAATTGCAGGCCCCTCCATTCTTTTATGTTTTCTTCGCATCGCTTTCTCTGTCTGCCTCTTATTTTTCCTGGTACTTTTCCCCGAAGGAAGGTCTTTGCAAGCCCTGAATTTTAATACTGTAGTGTGGTACCATCGTAGCTAACTAAACAATCCTATTTTATTGTTCATAATGTTGTAACTATTCTAATTATCAGTTGACCTCTGTTAGCCCAACACTCCATAATCCAACATGTTCACTAATTTTTAGATCAAATGTTTTCTTGTTCTTCTAATGTCTATTTTACACTCTCCAATTCTAAGAAAATAACCTACCAAATCTATAATATATTTCAAGGGCCCTGATTCACTCATCACTAATTCTCCCCCTTTTCGTGGACGAAAATAATACAAAAATGTAACCTGTGACATGTGTTGTCACGAAGCGCGAGCATCTATGCGGAATTTCCGATCGATTGGATAATGACAAAATGGTCGAAATAAACTATTTTTTCACAGGATCTATAGGAGATTCTCATAAATGGCGGAAATCCTCTGAATAGCTCTAAATTTCGCACAAAACTCGTGCTACATGACAACATATTATATTACAATTTCAGAAAAATACTTCTAGAGTTACCTTTACGATTAAAAGTCTTGTGTTCTATGTATAGACTAGGGGAAACAGCTATATTACTTTTTTTTCTCTAATCTACTTTCAAAAAACAGGTGTGACCCTATCATCCTTACAGTCATTTCCAATAAAAATAAAGTACTTCAGATGCTATACAAAATTTGTCTAGATCTGCAGGGTTAAAAAAAAAGGAATAAATGTGTGTAATTAAAACAAGGCCTTTAAGCTGGGGCGAATAGGAATTAGAAGTTGTTTGGCTATTTAAAAAGGGAGCACAAATTAATGTGTGCAGTCGCAATCCACCACCAGATTATCAATGAAAAATTGTAGTGGTTATGGTCAATTTGACCGCTGTGGTTTCGATCATAAAATATCTTACTGTCAAATTTCTAAGGAAATCGTTAGAGCCGTTTACGAGATTCCATAATTTCAGGTTCCATAATTTGTTTTAATGTTTGTTTGTTTTTTTAACCCGATGAAGACATTGCAAGCTGAAAAGAGGAATTGTAAAAATGCATGTCGTCTGCAAGCTTAGAGAAGAAATCGATTTTTTGCTACAATACGCTGTTTACTACTTATAACGAGATTAATGGGCAGGTAAATTGTGATTGGGATTAAGTTATCAAATCCTCCACACCTAACACCAGTAGTAAATCACTTAATTTAGAGACACTCCAGGTCAGAAAAAAAAAAGTGTAAAGAAGCTTTAATACATAAAAACACTTTTAACCTTACTGAGATAAACTGTGCATGCATTTTGTATGCGCAGACGTGTTAACTCTTTTTAAAATATGATTTAATAGACAGTTTGTATTAATCCGCAATGGCTTTATTTGGTATAGTATAGTGTGCATGCAAAGCAATACGTGAACAAGATTGGCGCGCTGAGGCTACTTACGAGTTTGTGTTACGCACTACTTTTTTTGGCGCGATGAGGCTACTTACAGGTTTGTGTTACGCATTACTTTTCTTGGCGCGCTGAGGCTACTTACAGGTTTGTGTTACGCACTACTTTTCTTGGCGCGCTGAGGCTACTTACAGGTTTGTGTTACGCACTACTTTTCTTTTTATAAACAATTTAATCAACACGTCTTTTGGTAAACAAAAAAAACTACATTATAAATTACATTTTAAATTTTTTAGTTTTTCAGTTATTATTTTAAATTTAATTTTATTATTTGAATTACCAGACGTAGCCAATCAGATCCTTTAAAGATGGAAACGTCCACGCTTCGCTCTAGAGTGGAGAATCTCTTTGGCTATATAAATGAGAAGTACAATTTAACACCTCCGGATGTATTCTATGGAGGTAAGATATAAGTATTCTTTCACATTTTCATCTTTAGCATGCTTCTTTTCTTTTTTTTTCTTTATCATATTTTTCATTCTGAATTCATGATTAAATTCTTCCTCTTCTTCACCATCTTCACCCAAGCCATCACCAAAATAAGCAATCACGCCTTCATAACGAGCAATCATCCTTCTCCTTGTTAAAAAGGTCAGGGTAATTATCATGGGCGTAGCCAGGATTTTTTTTCGGGGGGGGGGGGGTTTGGGGGGGGGGGTGGATTTTTTTTACCCCCCCCCCGCCCCCGCGAAATGTTTTTTTATATGTATTTATGTGTGTGTGTGTGTACATAATCTTTATTGCATTCTGACCCTTCATTCTTTTGGAAGACGTTTATTGTGCCCTAGAAAAGGTTCTTCCACGAGTTAGTGGAAAAATTGTAGATTCCCCGCCAATACTAGCAAGGGGGTCTGGGGGAGCCCCGCCGCCATGCACTATTTCTGATATTGAAAGCCAACAAAATGCTTATTCTGAGGTATCTACAGTGCATTTTCCTGCTATTAAAAAGTTTTATTTCAAAAACCTAATGTGCTATTCTTACTGACTTAGACCCTACCGCGCCGTTCGGAGCATTTGACGTCAAGCTGTTTCCATAAAAACCTGTCACTGGTAATGTCTGAAGCCTCTTCCCACCTGCCATGAGAACCTCAATGAATAAGTGGCGTCAAGTTGTACTAGGATATCATTGCAACCCTTCTTATGCGTAATTCATTTTGTCGGAGAAAATGACCCGCAAACCTCATGCGTCGCTCTCTCACAGTCTTACTAAAGGGTCGACTCCCAGTTCGGCATAGGATTTCCTTGATTTAAACCCGATCTCTATAACTGACTCCTAAAATCTGTCTTAGCCATCATTGTTGAGCCACATTTAGTGTTTTTCAATTTCGGCAGGTGACTATTCACTGCAGTTTATTAAAGGAGCCCTGCCACTGGTAAAAATGTGTAACCTCTCTTGAATACGCTCTTGGAATTAAGTGACTGTAGTTTGCTTTAGATTTTATATCGAAAAGAGAAGTTTTATCGTCAAAATCATCTGTTGGGGGTTTTCCAACTCAAAATGCTCTGTAGGGGGATCTTAAACTCAAAACCATCTGGAGGGGCTTTAAACTTTAAACAAACGCCATCTGTAGAAGAGGGGTTTAAACTCAAAACCCCCAATTGGATTGGCTACGCTCAAATAATTTTAGTGTGTAATTTGTTTTTTTTTATATTGAAGAGGTATTTTTTAGCATTAAACCCCTCTGAATGGGGGTTTAAACTCAAATTCCTTTGGCAACGCTTATAGCAGTTTGAGTTCGTAATTTGCTTTTTTCTTACACTGAAGATGTATTTATTAGCCTCAAACCTCCCTAGCGGGGGGTTTAAACTCAAAACCCCTTTGGCTGCGCTCATAGATTTTGTGGGAGTAATTTGCTTTTATTTATATTGAAGAGGTACTTTTTAGCTTCAAACTCCACTGGAGGGGAGTTTAAACTTAAAACCCCTTTGACTACACTCATAACATTTTGAGTGTATTATTTGCTTTGTTTATATTATTAAAGAGGTATTTTTTACCTTCAAACCCCGCTGAAGTGGGGTTTAAACTCAAAACTATGTCAAAACCCATTTAGCTACGCTCATAACATTTTGAGTGCCTAATTAACTTTTTTTATATTGAAGAGGGGGTTTATCGTAAATTTTGGAGGGGGTTTTAAAATCAAAATCTCCCTTAACTGTGCTCTTGGAATTAGGGGATTTTCGTTTGAATTTATTTTTTGTTTTGTTTTATAGAAGAGGGGGAGTTAACTGCAAAAACCCCAAGTAGGGGGTTTAAAACTCAAAACCCCTAGTAGGGGATTTTAAACTCAAAACTCCTGGTAGGGTTTTTAAACTCGAACCCCCCTGGTAGGGGGTTTTAAACTCAAAACCCCATTGATTGTGCTGGGGCAAGTGATGGTTTAGTATTAAAATCTCACCTAAATTAAACAAAATCAAAGCAAAAAATCATTCACTAAATTCCGATCCCCCCCAAGGGGAGGGTTTTCATTTCGGGAGGGGGGTTTGGGCCCCCCCCTTGCTACGCCCATGGTAATATATTCTCCATAATCTTTATCATCTTCATCTATTGAGCCAATCAATACCCTTGGATAAAGTGAGAAAAAAGAAAGAAAAGAGTCCAAAGAGAAAAAGAGAGATTCAAGAGAAAAAGCGAGAGACGAAAGAGAAAGAAAGAAAATTAAATTGAGCAAGAAATAAAAAGATAGAAAAAGATTTTAAATGAAAAACAAGAAAAATATTTTTAAAAATACTTTAAAACAACAAGACCATCAACAAAGTGTATATCAAGTGTAGTTGTATCAATGAGTTTGGATCAAGTCATGTCATTACATATGTAATAGATCTAGACCAACAACAATACATCTGTGCGATTAGAAAATAATTTTACCCAGTGTTTTTGTCTAGCGCAACTTCATGGGTTTATCTTTTTCAATGAGCTATGATCTTATCACTTGTGTGGACCAGTTGGTAAGGGGACGGGTAAGGAAGAAGTGGGTATCTGGGTAAGAAAGAAGTGGGTATCTGGGTAAGAAAGAAGTGGGTATCTGGGTAAGAAAGAAGGGGGTGGGTGAGAAAAGTGGGTATTTGGGTAAGAAAGAAGTGGGTATATGGGTAAGAAAGAAGCTCAAGCCTCCTAAAGCCAAACACACTAACCACTGTGCCAGCGCAATGCTTATGAAAAAGTAGTTTTCAAAGCTATCCATTATTATTTTCAAACTTTTAAAAGACGACCTAATTCTCTACATTAACTAAAAGGGGGACTAATTCAAGTTATTTTGCCACATTTGTCAAGTACAATTTCTTTCCCTTGTTAAATAAAACAAAATAATTAATTCCCAACAATTAATAAAATATTTAGTAAATAGTTGGGTTTTTAAAAATTGGATTCTTGTTTTGTCGGGTACAAGAAATAATAGCGCGAGATTTTAACTTGATCCGAGATTGGGTTTGGTGAGAATAATGTGTACATACTTTTACTAGACAGACTTGGCTTGTGATCACGTCTTGCCGTTCGTTGTTCATTGTTTTTTGTATCTCTGTTTAGTAAATAATGCTATCATTTCACTTTATCATTCAACCGTAAAAAGACATGTACCAGCAACTTGACATTTTTTTTAGCTACTGCTTCATGTCAGGAGAAAACTAGCTAAATATAAAGAATATATATTAATAGACATAAGGCTTAATATTGAGTTAAAGGATAGCATCGTTTAATCACTGTCATAACTCTCAATATAGATCAGAGGTTTATCTCCCATATTTCTGTGAGATTGTATGTTCATTAATTTCAACTGACTCACTAATTCATTAATTGTTGTTATTGTTTCATGTTTTATCATCGATAATAAATACTTGTGCCCAATTTCAAATTGATCCGAGAATTTGAAGTGAGAGAAAAGCAGTGTAAAATGGTCCATCCAGACAGACAGACGGACGGAGTAAATTAATTTATATCTAAGCTTTATAAGATAAAGTCAATGTTCATTTGTCTTTCAGATCCAAGGGTCAGTGATTGGCCGTTCATGAACAACTTAACGGGTATCCTGTCCATTGTTTTTCTCTACCTCGTGATGGTCAAACTAGGTCCAGTATTTATGGCAAAACGAAACCCCATGAATGTCACCCATCTGCTAGTAGCCTACAACTTTGCTATGGTCATTTGGTCATTTTGCATGTGCTTAGAGGTCAGAGTTCACTTTGTTTGTGTGGTCCTAAAGAGCTATTAGTATTGGAGATATTTTTTTTTATGGTATTGGAATCAGAACATTAGTTTAGGAGCTCTACTAAACCAACTTTTATTAAAATAGCTCTATTTAAGTCAGAACTTCATGGAACCTGGGTGGATTCAAAAACCTGTGTTGGTGAAACCTAGACGCATATCACAAAAACAAACAGCTCTAACAATGTTCCTATAAATTTATGTTCATGTAAAAGGTGAGAAGAGAATTACTAGTTCGTTGGCCACATTGGGATCGTTATAAGTTTTCAAAAGTAAGAAAAAAAAAGAAAATGTAAATTTGGCTAGAGAACTAGGTCTAGTTCTAGATCTGGTTTTGAAAGGATCATTGCGTTCTTGAAAGGTCTAAATTGTTCTTGAAAGGACTATCGCGTTCTTAAAAGGAATATTTCGTTCTTGAAAGGACTATCGCATTCTTGAAAGGACTATCGCATTCTTGAAAATACTATCGCATTCTTGAAAGGACTATCGCGTTCTTGAAAGGACTATCGCGTTCTTGGAAGGACTATCGCGTTCTTGAAAGGACTATCGCGTTCTTGAAAGGACTATCGAATGTAAGGCCTAATTAATTCAAGAGTTTAATTAATAAATGTTCAGAAAAATTTTCAAAGTCTAGATCTATAGGCCTATCACTGGAATATTATAAAGTGTAATAGATGTATACATTCGTTCATTTAGGATTCTTTCACATTCTTAGCAAATTAGGTGAAAAACATTCGCTCTATAACTTGTCTACCAGCTTAGGCGTCAACTTGCTTTAGCTGACCTAGGAGAGAGCACCTGACTGCATGCTGCTGTCAAGAGCGGGGGGGGGGGGGTGTGTAAGATGTGAGATTGTGTGTTTGTTTATTTTATTAGCTGTGAATGGTGAAGTGTTTCAGCACGGGGTTTTCAAGGAGGAGATTAATGTTTCCTGTGGTCAGTCTAGCAGTTGGAGAGCTGACCTGGTCTGAGGCACTCTGAGTAGGGTGTTGTTGATTGTTGTCTGTTGTATTGAGAGATATTATTTCCACATTGTGTGAACTGACTCTTTGGGGTCATACTATGTTGTGGCATTGATGGCCGATGTTAATTGAATCTAGCCTAAGCGCCTTGTAGTATTTAATTTGGGCACATTTAGCACTTTTAGTTATTGAAGATTATGTATTCAATAGTATATGTGTAACCTAGTGTTGGCTGTAGATAAATACAAATTCTATACTCCTTCGTCGAGTGTATTGTATAATACTTGTTCGTTTTAAGGATCATTGGAGAATCATATGCTTAGTATATCGAGATATTTGTCTATAGCAAGAACTAATCAAAGTTCGTTACAGCGGCTTCAGAACGAGACAGCTGGAGGTCAATCCCAAAGTACGCGGGATACACAATTGAAACCAAACGAAAATCCGCTGCAAAAAAATCGGCAAAAAAGAACATCTTAATCCACCCCTTCCCCCCAACGGACAATGGTTAAGCTTGCCCTGGGTGTGGCAAAATATGTAGGTCACAGCTGGGGCTGCGTGGATATGGTAAATATATCGGGATCGAAGTCAAGCCTTATTATAATAATAATAAGTTGTCTAAAGGAGGTATTGTCTTTTTACATAAGTTCTTTCTTTTACTCCTAATACTTAACAAACATTATTGCCACAATGCACAATGCATTAAATCTGTTTTTTTTTTTTTTCATCAGCTGGTTATTGTCTTAACCAAAAGTAATCAATCCCTATTTTGTCGTCCTATCAAGACTGACATAGAGATTGGATTGAGGGTAATTATGTGCTCAATTTGCTATAGTGTTTGCTTCGCTTTATTGCCGCTAAAGGCATCTCCCAGCCACATATGTCTTGATTTAAGTTAGGTTATTTTTAGAATTGAAATAAAAAAATGGTTTAAGTTAGAAACCCTCATTATCTAAAAATAAAATAAAAAAACAATATAAAAAACTTTTTGAATCCTTAATATTTTATAAACTAATATTTACACTACAATTTCCAATCAACTCCAACATTATAAAAGTGGGTCAAATTTGATGTAAGTAAAAGTTGGCACCGAACAAACCCTTTCATGTTTCAGAGACTTAATTTTTTTAATATTTAATTAATGTTAAGTTTTTATCTATGCTTTAATGTGTAAACTAATTTTCTTTCATTTTACGAAGCTTATACCAAAAACCTTCTGTTGATGGCAGAGTGAAATGCTGCCCCATTCTCAGATCAAGTTGAAAGCGTATACTATTATTTGTTGCACCAAATAAACATGAAACCCCCAAAAAATTAATAAATCAGCTAATAGATTAATGAATTGATTGGTTGGTATCGAAAAATGAAAAAAAAATGCTGCTAGAAATAGATGCTACTTATTGAGAGGGGACAAAACTTGAATCAAAAACAACAAATTGACCATGTATTTAAGCAATTAATGGTGATTACTTAATTTGTTCATTTTATTTTAGAAAAAAAGAAGCTTTTCTTGCAATATTGAGATATATGGAAGCGATTTTGTGTTTCTTCCCTTGGAAAAGCTTTGATGTTAAAACTTTTTTATTTTGGTTATTATCCTTTTTTTAAATTTAGAAGCTTTTTTTTTTTTTATTTTAGTTTGTGGATCTGACTTTAAAAACATCATGTCTATGATCATACCAATATTAACTTCCTTGGCAAGGGGAATAACGGAAGCGACAACATCCACTCTAAAACTAAGCTAACAACGAAACTATAAATTATGGTTAATTAATGTTTTTACTATTTGTACTAATTCAGTTTTACATCTCTTTGCATCTCATTTGTAGGAAGCTAGACTTGGTTGGTGGTGCTTTATGTCAAAGATAGCGGAACTTCTCGACACAGTTGAGTCAATGAAGATTTTAGAATTATTTTTGTAAATATTACAAAACATATTAAGGTCTAATACTAGAATAGTGGGATAAGCGATTCCTGAGATCTTGGCTTCCGAACCTAGGGGTCCCGGGTTCAAATATTGGTTAAAACTGGGATTTTTTAAATTTCGGGATCTTTAGGGTGCCCCTGAGTCCACTAAGTTCTAATGGGTACCTGACGTTAGCCTCTGGTCGTTGTTCTGGCTACATAACACCCTCTTTAACCATTCGCTTTAGAAACAGATGACATTCGCATAATCTGCCCTACAGTTCGAAGGGTCTGAAAGGTGAGTTTAAATTTCACAGAAAATGGCTTCCGAAAGAGACATCTAGAGAACTCGTATAATAGCCACGAGAGAATAAGAAGTCAAAAGGAAAGCTTCCTCCACTAACAGAGGAATATCGAGTATAAAAACTTAGATAAACACCCCAGCAGACAGCGGCTCTGCTTTTAGCGGCTCTGCGTTAGATTTAACAGATTATGTTATCACCACTGCGCCTGCATGTCAATATAATATACTGCAATCATTCTTATCTTCTAAAAAAAATACTTTTTAATGGAGAACTTCTTAATACGTAATAATCTCTCTGAAACATATAATAGTATGATTCGAACTCAGGAACTGTGTGCATTAAATGTCATAATAGATGCGCGTATTATCGAAAATATACATATATTGCTATACACACATACATTATAATTTATGAAACCTTTTAAGTGCCTTGCATGCTAAATGGGCACTCGACTACATCATAACCTTATGACTGAATGTCGTATGAGGTTAGCGGGACATGTTCTCCGACAGAATGAATCACGCGCCCCTAAAGTAGTAATAAGGTACCGAAACGAAAAAAAAAACTACAACAAGGTTACAAAGACAGTTTGTGTGGAAACGCAAACTCAAAATCGGCCCCCGAAGTGGTCCACGCAGGCAGGTAAAAAGGCAAGTTTCAATATTTTCAGAAAAAAACTATAAGAATGACATTCTATTAAAGGTTATTGAGAGAGAAGAATGGAGAAAGAAGGTTGACAGATCTTGTGTGGTGCCCAAAGGTCCAGCAGACCAAGGGATAGGCGAAAGTGACGGTGAAGTTAGATGTGAACCTGGCCTAACTAATGTCATATAATGAATATCTAATTGATCTTTATTGTTCTGTAAAGGGTCAATCTCTTATTCAAAGCCAGAAGAAAAAAAAACATTTCCGTAAAAGAAAAAAAAAATCTCCGCTTCCTTTAGTTCATTGTTCCAAGGCGATAGAACCGCGTTGCAGTTCACGCGATAATATGAACAACTACTTGTTAATTGTTGTTTTAAAATATGTTCCACTTAGTAATAATAAGGCTTGTTTTTGAGTCCGAAGATTTATGAGGAATGCAGTATTTCCCTGGCTACGCAGCCCCAGCTGTTGTGACCTACAATGTTCCACTTATATGCATACTAAATATATTTTTTCTCTTTAAAAACAAAATTAAACATTTTTTGTAAATCTAGTAGTTAGTATGATAAAATTATAAGCAATATTATAGGTCCCTTCTATTGTAACTCTCTCTCTCTCTCTCTCTATTCCACACTCTCTGTATCTATCCATATTTTATATTAACTTATATTATCTCTCCCGCAGGTATTTTTTATTGTCCGTAAAAAAAACAACCAGTTGTCATTTCTCCACGTATATCACCACAGTTCTATGGTACTTATATGTTGGTACTTCATTAAGTACCTTCCAGGAGGTGAAAGTAAGTGTGCAGTATATTTACAGTACATTTACTTTATGAATGGTTGATAAATAATCGTAGTCTTCAATTACAGCAAGCTATTTTATGATTTTATGGTTATACACTTTATTTATATTCCTACCAGTTTAAACCACTTACAAGAAACGAAACAAACAAAAGAAAAAGAAGAACAAAAAGATCTCTGTATATATAACACTTTACGTCGCCCAACCATGCGGACACCACGCACGCACGCCGACTTTCTAACCTTCCTCCCACCCCCTCCCACCCGCACCTGCGCATTTCTCGCTCTCCAGGCATGCGCACACAGTCGTTTGCCCAAACCCACCCCATTTTGAAAAATGTGTCTTTCAGGAAGTGTTCACCCGTCACTATATGGCGGCGTATGCTACGCCGCGGGTCGATTAGTAATTAATAAAATCCCACTGTTTTCCAATAGAAGCTCATAGAAACACGGGTCTAACAAGAAAATGTTAGGACTTGATGCTGAACGCGCGTAAAAAGACATGCAATGTTTAGAAAAATACCAAGCAAAGTGGCGATGCTTATTCGAATATGTTACTTAAGTAATTTTGTTTTTAACATTCATGAGGTAAAAGCTTTTTTTTTTTATACCTCGACCTGAGGTTTGTGTTTATAAGAGTCTAATAGATGGACTTTCTTTCTCTTTTTATGGCCATTTGCATATTCAAGGCATTCGAGTCAAGGGCAGTAATTTTATAATTTCCATTTTTCACCGGACAATGTCACGATATGTGTCATCAACCATTCTCTTTAACACTTGTATGTTTTATTACTATAATGTATCATGCAAGTAGCCGTTTGGTGTTTAAGCGGTAGAAGTGTTGTACTTTTTAAAAAACAAGTCTTATATTGAGAAGAAATATTTAATCAATGAGGTTATTCTTAAACACATTCTTTTATTTCACATTTTATAAATATCTTATTTTAGTTATCTATATCATTATCCACATGTACCCGTAACGGCTAGAGCTATACAACGGAGGCGTTAACTCCTTTGTTCACGTCATCATGTACACATATTATGGATTATCGGCCATGGGGCCCCACTACCAGAAGTACCTTTGGTGGAAGCGTTACCTTACGCAATTTCAAATAGTGAGTACATCAGTTTTTATCACGTGGATGATTCTGTTATGTCCAAATAAGTGTATGCTTTGACCTATGTCTGTGTGCTATGTCTGTTCTATCTGGTAGATCCTATATCTGTGCTTTCTGGTATGTTGTATGTCTCATGTTTAAAGTCTGTTACATCTAGTATGTCCTATGCCTTGTTCTATACTAGCAGTACACACCGGCTACGCCCGTTGCTTTGTTCCCAGCTTTATAGTGTTTTTTTAAGGCCGGAACACCCCCTCATTTTTCTTATTATTATAAACGGACCACATTTTAATAATCAACCTAGCATACTGTTTTAGCCCGTGAAAAAGTGTATCTGTTAAATAAAAATTCACGACTCTTTTTCCCTCTCTCTCTACCTATCTCTTTTTCGCTCTCTGGAAACCCCCCCCCCCAACCCATTTTGTTTTAAAATCTGTTTTAAAATCGAAATTTCTCCCTACGTAGACTTTTGACTTGATTTAGAAAGACACGCTTCATAATGCCCCCCCCCCCCCCAGAGATACACGCTGTCATATTCTACTATCACTTTTACTCACCCTTCCCTCCCCTCCCCGTCAACAACAAAAAGTTAGACCTTCGGTACACTCTATGACTTTTCTTCGGCTTCTCGGATCAACCCCCCCCCCCCCCTTTTTTTTTATTTTGGTTAGTTCTACTTTTTTTTTCAATCTTTCATCTTCTAGCAAACAACTTACGACATTAGGTGCCGCATACATTTCTTCATGACATCACTTTCAGGCCTATAGAACAATAAGGATTGATTCCGAAGGCCCCGATTGAACACCACTTTTCCACGTTCCCATTTCTTCATTTATCTTGGTATCTTGCTCTCTAAATAAAAAGAAATATCCCACAGAGCTCTGACACTGAAACACACAACACACATATATGTATATATTATATCCAGATTGAAAAACTGAAATAAATTCTTATTCGCCATTGATCAGCTCACAGACCTACATATATGGATAGTTATTATGGTTATGTATTAATCACAGAACTATTCCCGCAAATAATTACTACTTACTTTACAAAACAACGCCTTGTTTCATCTTATCAAAAAGTTTTCCTCGACATTTTTTGTAGTTTAATAGATCTCCATGTCCAGTCTAGATATAATATATAAATAGGTCTGTGAAAGATCCATTTGGTTTCATTCATTGTAATCGTTCATTTGACCCCTTTTGAATGGAGTGAAATGACAATAGATCAAGATTTATCTTTTTAATGATAGTAGGATAATTATTTTTTTTAGTTGGCCAGTGCCTAATGGGATCCTCTGATTGAGTACCACAAGTTTTTAGATTTTGAATCTATCTATAGCATCTATTGTTAGTTTTAATCATTGTATCTACATTTTTAAATAATAAGACATAGAAACTAGACCACTGACCTATATATATTATACCTAGACTGGACGCGCCGATCTCTTAACACTGCACACAAATGTCGTGAAAAACTTCAAAAAGCTGAAACAATGCGGTGTTTTGAAAAGTAGTTATTTGCAGTAAAGTGTTGTTTTTTTTCAAATCTAAACTACGTAACATATTGTAATAACTTATGGGGGGGGGGGGGGGGCGACTCAACGGAGTACATATTTATCTACGCGGAGACATCAATAAACACAATAAAAATGTCTGGCTTGAGCACAGGCTCTTCATAAGTTCTAGACTTTGCCGGAACTTCGTTCTCTTGTCCCAATGTCAACATTTCTTTCTAGTCTAGTTCTTAACAGTGCATCTTTTGCAGAACGAAATGTCTGTGCCCATCACAGAGGTACAAATCCGAGTTACAACAATATAATACTAAATAATCATCCTAATATTTGTGTATAATTAATTGAATAAGGTCACACCAAAAAAAAAAAGCGTAAACACGTCTTACGTTTATTATTTTGAAAATTTGTAGATACAGAATCTAGATCTATAAAGATCTAGGTAATCAATCAATTTAAATGTTCAATCCAAAATCAGAAGATGATTAAAATGAACATGCTTGAATTATTTACATCTGGGATTGTCGAAACACCGTCTCCATGGAAACTAAAAGGAAATGACTCTATATCATAAATTTGCATGAATATATTGTTCAGTGATTAATAACCCATTCTAGTTGAAATCCGCAAAATGAAACTGCATTATTTCATAACTTTGAAAACTAAAGATCATTTCTTTTAAAAGACAGAAAAATGAAGGACGAATTCCCTTACTGCTTGCAGAAGTTATGTACATTACGATCGGATACAAATTTGTCATTGTTTTCCTGTCTAAGTATAATATATTAAACATATATAGGTCTGTGATCTAGACCTCCCTTTTTAAAATGCTATTAGGATTGGTTTTGATTCAAAACCGGCTCTTAGTGAGTGCTTAGAAGGTAAAAGGAACTTTTGTACGAAATTTCATGCGTTTCAGTACGACTGTTTAAGAAATCTCTTGATCAATGACTGACATTTTTGCGTATATTTAGTAGATTTCCTATGTCTTGTATGTTCCATGCCTGTTTTTTTTTTTTTTTTTTTTTTTTTGCAATGTCCTATGGCATCTTTGTATTTGTATTGTAATGCCCGTTAAACTCCATGCCTGTTGTCTGTTATATCAAAAGTCTTATGTTCTATGTCTGTTATATTCTTGGTTTTTAATGTTCTATCTGTATTTTATGATTGTGTAAATGTGGATTAGACTTACCAAGTGTTTGTTATCTTTGCTAGCTTTGCATAGATTATAGTTTATGATGGGTTTGGTCTGTCTGCTAAAAAAATCTAAACACGTTATTTCTCTCATAACCATTCTCGGAACAGGTTAAAACTTCACACAATTATACATTATTTACTGTACCTAAACAAACAGGAATCAATAGAAAAATTACCAATTAGTCAAAAAAATTACTGATAATTAATTATTACAAAACTTATATCAGCTCACTCTGTCAGTCTGCCTGGTTAAAAGTTTATAAACGTTCATTTTACTTGACTAATTGGGTGGTATAAGTTGAATTAGCCCCCTTTATAGGTTGCCGCTTTAAAGTTTGAAGATAACAATTGATAATTATAAAACCTACGTTCATGTGCGATTCGCTTGCAGAGTGGTTGAGGCTTAAGGAGTCTGAGGAGGCCTAAGCACTAGAGTTCCAATTTCCTTCGTTCAATCTTTTTTTCCCTTTTTTAAAATAAATACTTTTAAGAATCCCCCAGATAGCCCCGTCTTTCTACCCCCTAACCCCTTTCCAACTGGTCCAGACAAGTGATAGGATCACAGTGCATTGAGAAAGCGAAAAGCATGAAATAGCGCTAAACAAAAACAATTGCTAAAAATATTAGTAATCACGCAGTGTTATTGTTGCTAGTCTAGGTCTATCCCAATTCAAATACACGAATAACTAATTGATCCAACTACGCTTAATATTAGCTTTGATTTTTTTTGAAAGTATTTTTATGATTATTTTGTTTTGTTTGATACTAACAATGGACAATAATCCTTCAGTATTCAGAGATTTAATGAAAAAAATTGGGATCTGTGGTTAGTGGTTTGTACCTAACAAAACATTAATAAATCGAAAAATAAACCATTTATTCAATCAATTATTGGTGATTATTTTTTTTTATATCGAAAAAGGGAAATAACTTCTACTTAATTGAGATAATATGGTTTCATGTGTGGACTCTTTATGCCGCTGTATGTACTTTTATATTACTTATTTATTTATTATTAATTTTTTGTGTGTTTCAGTGTCAGTTTGTGTGCATATCCCTACGTTGTATTGGAACATTTTTCTACGGTCCTTGTGGATATCCTAAATGGACCAACATTGGTACACTGTTCTACGTATTCAGCAATCTGTTACTGTTTCTTAATTTTTATACTAAGTCTTACAAGTCAAAAAGCATTCAGTCAATTCACTCAGCATCGAAGTCGACAGCTAAAAAATCGGAATAAAGTTGTAATAATGAAAATGGCGATGTCTTCGATTCCAAAGATTTAAGGATGAGTGTAGTGTTTAGAATGACTAAGCAAAGCCAGTTCCAACCAGTTCCAACCAGTTACAACGATTTGTTGTCTGTGAACAGTTTGCCGGTGAACGATTTGTTGTGAACCAACTGTTGGTGCACAAGTTGTAGGTGAACAAGTTGTCTGTGAGCCAGTTGTCGGTGAGCGAAGTGTCGGGTGAACGAATAGTCGTGTGAACGAATTGTCGGGTAGATGAAAAGTCGTGAAAGAATTGTCGGTGAAGGAAATGTAAAGTGAACAAATTGTCGTGGAACTGTTCTACGTCTCCAGTCATCTGTTACTGTTTCTTAATTTTTCTTACGAGTCAAAAAGCATTCAGTCAAGACACTCAGTGTCCAAATGAACAGATAAAAAATCGGAATAAAATTATTATAATGAAAATGGCGATGTCTTCGATTCCAAAGATTTAAGGATGAGTGCAGTGTCAAGGCGGGTTTTTACGAGTTATCTAGGGGTTTACTTATATGACCGGGTTCCCCACATTAACAGGCTAATGCCATAACCAACGAGCAACAGCGTATCAAGTTGCATGATAACTGAACAGTGAATAAATGGCCATTCAAAATGAACAGTGAATAACTAATTAACAATTGTTCGACAAGAACAATATTTAATAATAAGCTAACTTCAAATAAACATTGTATTTCTAACATATGCCAATCAATGAATCATGGATATTTTAATATTGCATTGGTAATTATACAACTAACACACAACACATACACACAGTCCATTTCGGCTCTACGGATCGGCAGCTTCGAGTACTATGATACAACTCTAGAAACAGTCACGGCTCCAAATTGCGAAATCAAGATAAACGCTCTTCACCATAGCCCCAAGCCTAACACCCTGAAACAAAATAATAATAACCTAGATCTAGCGATGCGCTACATCACAGAAGTTTTCACTAGCGACACCTGTACCGAAAGATCGACTTAATTACTACATTTATGTACTTTCTAGAGATGGTAATCGAACCCAACTTGTAAAGTTCGGGTTCGGTTCGATCATATTATGATCGGGGTTCGTTTGGGTTCGATGACGAGTATAGTTTGGGTTCGGTTCGGTTCGCTCAGGTCTAAAGTTCGGGTTCGGTTCGATGTTATGAAATTAGTTAATAGCAAAATTAGGTACAGGTTATAATGTTGAATTCAATTATTAATAGCATAAAACAGCGATGTGAAAACTTATTCGGCTGGTGGGCTATTTTAATTTCCAACACTCGTATCGCTGGCCACATAACAGAAAAGATACAAAAAACATTAAATAAAAAATACAAAGCAGTTTTATTAAAAAGCCGTGAATATACTAAAAAAAATGTCCCTTTCAGACCTTAGGATCTATAGGGCAGATGATCTAAAGGTCATCTATTTCTGTGGTTGACGGTTAACGAGGGTGTCATGTGGCCAGCACAACAACCAACCGCTTTTACTTTTCCCAACTAACGTCAATTACCCATTAGAGCTTAGTGGACTCAGAGGTGATCCTAAGATCTCGAAATTAAAAATCTCAGTCTTCACCAGGATTCAAACCTGGGACCCCTCGGATCGCAAGCCATTCGCTTTACCACTTAGCCACCTCCGCCTACCAGGTGAATATACTATTTACACTAATTCATGGGATGTAAAAAGTTTATGTAAAAGTATCTTCTGAAGATCCCACTGCACCAAATTGAAGCACTGAGTCTAGATGCTCATTTGTCAGGCAATTACGCCACATTGGTTTCACCCTTTCAACCTGCTAAATGAAGAGTTACTATTTCATTTAGAAGGCGCGTATGTCAGCCTGATTCAACTTCTTGTCGCAGAGGTTCCGATTGACTTGAGAATTTTTCTAATAACTCCTGCTACCAGTTCGCTATGTCATTCAGCCATACTTCTGGCCGTGTCAGTAGTCACTCTCACTAGTTTCTCCCAAAGGAAAGAAGCCTCCTCCTCCATGATGTCTGAAACTTCTTTGAACAGGTCTTTGTCAGAGGTGTTCCCAATGGATGTTCCTCATTGCAAATAACTTTTCTGTGATTTAAAAATTGCTTTTCGTACAGCGAATATCCCAAAGCAAGGAGAGAAGCTCCTTATTAATTGAGATGCTACAGAAGGATCCTAGGTATCACATTCAAAGACCGCATCACAAACCAAGAGATTAGAGACAGCGTTACTGCAGCGATCGGACCCCATGATGACCTGCTAACTATATTTTAAAAAATACGCAAGATCAAAATCTATATTCCGGGCTTGCAAAGACCTTCCTTCAGTGAACAGTACCAGGAAAAAGAAGAAGAGGCAGACACAGAAAGCGATTGTAGGACAACATTAAGGAATGGACGGGCCTGCCATTGAGAGAGGGAGGAATGGAGAAAGACGATCGACGAGTCGTGCTTGGTGCCCCAACGGTCCAACAGACTAAGGGATAGGTAAAGGTAAAGAACACACAAGACAAACAGGTTAACGCATCAACGTCCAGACCATAGAATGCTGTTGTGTTTTTTTGCTCCTTTTTTTTTAAAGGAAACCCTCAGCCTTTGCGCTATTCAATTTTAGCTTTGTCATCATAGGAATCCTTGAGCCTTAGGCATCTTTTTTTGGGTCCTTCTGCCTCTTTTGTGGACTTTTTATTATTATTTAATCTATAAGTTCTCACATTTCGTAAATAGTTAAATGTAAAGAATTAAACAGAAATTGTGAAAGGTGATTTTAGTAAAACTAGTGAATCTACATCATAAGTAGACAAAGAGCTTAAAATCAATGAACAAGGAATAAATAAGTTGATATTACATATTTTAAATACAAAACAAAATAAAAACATATTAAACTTTGGTAAAATTGAGTAATTTGCAGCTGTATCGACATTTTAATTAGTGACAATCAGGACTATCCCTATTTCTTAACCAAACTCCCCCCCCATTCAAGTAATACTACCTATAGAGTGGGACGATATGGAAACGATTGTCACCTCAAACGCACGGTCAGGGCTAGCCCACCATTACGATTTGGAAAACCCGATGCAGAGCAAACCCTTACATTAAGGCTTAAAACTGGTTTTGAAGTCTATATTCATTTTGGTACAACGTTCAGGACATTTAGAGGGAGCTTTTTAAATTCTATTTTTGTATCGGTTTTTTACAAAAGTGAATTTATGTTTTCACTTTGGTGTCATCCCCAAGTTCTCAACAAGTCAAGTGTCATGGGCCCCAAGCGCAGTGGGCCCCTAATGGTCGTGGAACCCCTTCGCGCCATGGATGCTACGCCACTGTCGAATGTCGCAATGAAAAGGGGCCCCCAATGTGGTCAATTCCCCGGGTGCCCAAATCCCTATCTACGCTCCTGCTTAGATGCCAGGACTTGATCTGGTTATCAGATGCTATTTGAGACGCAAGCTATTGCAAGCATTTTATAGGAAATGTATTGCTTTTATCCATTACCATTCCGGCAAAAACTAAAAGGAATCTGATTTACAATAACAGTTAGCAAACAACTATTCAGATTACTAACTATGCTAAAGGCGTTTGACCAATATAATAACCACCTAAAATACTCTAATTTTTTACCACAGAAACGATTAAAGTTCTGTTTATTCTTACTTAAACTTCTTCCTTGGATGTCTAATTTGTCGAGGTATTTTAATAAAATAAAAAGCAAATAATTAATATGCAAAATTTTTAATCTATAAGAAAAAAACTTTTGCCTTCAATATATTTCTAATACGATGCAACATTTGTATTAATAGCGAAAGGAGTAATGTACAGAAACATTGTTAGCGTTGATTAGCCCAGTTCAAAGTACACTTTGTTGTACATAAAAAAAAGTTACAATAGGAATTCATATTTGTCGGCTGTTGAACGCACCAACTAATCTAATGACAGTTCCTTTTGAAAGAATCCCAATATCAAGGACTTCGTTTGTGTACTTACATGTGTCTACCACAGAGGACAATAGACAACCTAATGATCGATTTTAACATTAAGTGTTGTGAAAACGTGAAACTTACGATTTGTTTTAGGCAATATAATCTTCTACTGAATAATAAAAAAAAATATAGTTATTTGCTGTGTGGCTTGAACATAAGTACAGTAAGGACTTTCGATAAAGGATGAACATCGATTTCAATTCTACATATTAAGTACGAATGCAGTATTTCAGAGAAGTTACAACCTCCATATTTTGTCACTCTATTGCATAAAAAGTCATAGTGCCTGGGTGGTCTACTTAAAGGGAAACTCCGATGGTTTTGACAATTTTGATATAGAATGTGTTTTGATCAATAGATAATGAATATATTATTATTTTGTTTTTATTTGCAATAATAACTTAGTAATTAAAATTTACTGACGTAATTTTCCTGAGCATCCAAAACGGTCAGACTTTCACCGGGTTTCTATGTGACGTCACACATGCCAATTAATTTAATCTATTGACTTATTGCATAACGGAAAACCTTTACAGTTACGTTTACATTCTCGTAAAAGAAATATATCTTCGTCTATGCAGTTAGATTTAGGATGTTGTAAGCAAAGAACAAAAAATGCGTGTTAAAGGAGATTTACATGCTTGACTAACCACGGCAGTGTGTATTTTCTCGCCTGACCACTCAACACACAACAAACACTATCGCTTGGTTGTCTTGTCTTGACTTACTACACGTAGTCTAGACTAGCCTTACACTGACCAGTTTGTTCGAATTAGTCAGACCTGCGATCTTTTTACTTCTTAGGACAGGGAGGGGCTTAGACGAAAATGTTACTTTTTTTCTTGAGCTGGTTGTCCTAATGCTTTTAAATATATCTATCTATCTATAACTGTACCATAGTTCTGGACTAGGCCGTCACTAACCCTAAAAGCCTAACTGCTACTGTAAGAATGAAGCGATACGATTGGTTAAATCTAGTTTCCCTTTCAGTTTTTGTTGAGGGAGGTGACGTATGCCTAACCTAAAAACAAAATATCAAAGAACCCCGTTTTTTCTGTGATGTCAAGAATTTACTGTCTTATTTATTAAATAAAAAAGCTAAGGATAATAATAGCTTTGTGATTTTAGCAAAATAAATTACAATCCATGACATCCGGTATGAAATGTATGGGCAACCTCACCAAGCAGTTATATAATGTATAGACAGCCTCACCTTGCAGTAATATAATGTATAGACAGCCTTACTTTGCAGTTATATAATGTATAGACAGCCTCACCTTACAGTTATATAATGTATAGACAGCCTCACCAAGCAGGCAAGTAAATATAAACTTATTATTTAAATAGTTTACCTAAGGGAAAACTCCACAGTTGCAACTGTATTTCTCAATAATGTACAAGTTATTTCCTTTTCGATATCAAGCATGTAACTAATTACCATTAATTAACTGACTAATTGGTTAATTATTAAACAGATTCCTGTTTTGTACAATGTACAATAAATAACAGTTTAAAGTTTCAACTTGATCTAAGAATGGACAGACTGAATGATTTAATATAAGCTTTGTAAAAAAAAATAAATAAATAAAATTGCAGGGTATAATTTCTGCTATAAAACTTGAAACTTTTGAAGATGTCGTGTTCATTCTCTTAGCGTATTCGAGGCAAGTATGAGTCAATTCTCTAAAGAAATAGTTCTAAAATGAGTATAACTGTACTGTGGTGAAATGGTAAAGCGTTCGGCTTTCAGTGTCACGGGTTTGAGTCCTGATAAGGAAACTGAGCACGTCCTGACTAGATGGGCTCATCCAGTTCTTAATGGATACATGGTTTCATTCGGAGGAAATATTAAAGTCGTTGTGCTGGCCACACAACGCCCTCGCCAACCTTTGACCTAGAAAAAAGATAAAGATAGAACAATCATCTGACCCAAATCTATAGGAGCTGATGGACTTCGTAACATCAATTAATGCGCATGTTTTCTTAAGAATTTCTTTATTTTGTTTGTGGTAAATTAAGTTGTGTAAACTAGCTACTCTTCTGGGTACCCCTCACCCTTTTATCCCTACACCCCACAAAACATCACAGGTAGAGATATTAGCACGTGTTGTGACCTGTGCAGCTCACTATCGTGCAACGTACACATACGCGCAGACTCACACACACACACACTCACTTCCGAAGACAAATACGCATCACACTCAGGTAGATACACACACATACACTGCAACTCTCACACATCTAGTGTGAGCACAGCCTAGAAGAGAAGGTAGCTTCTAGACGACTGGTGTGCTTAGTGGATTAGAGAGTCAAGTCAACTCACCGCCCAGGAACCTGTGCTCACGTAATGGCCTTTAAGGCTTTTTTTTTTTTGTTTGGTGTTTGTGTTTTCTTCGGCTTCCATCATGGGTCACATTTCCTATCAGGATATATCTATGAAATTATTATGTAATTATCGTAAGTTATTGCGTTGTTGAAATGTACCTTGTCAATAACCACTGTTATCAACTGTCCTGAATCCGTAGATATCTGAAGAAATGTACTATTGTCTTGGAAAAGTATTGAGGCCATAGGGGAAAAAAAGAGGAATGTTCATGATATGTCAAACAATTTCAAGGATGCAAAATTGAACGTCACTGTTACCAATTGAACTAAAAAAAAAATTGACAATTTTTTGAATCCTATCCTAATGCATAGCAGCTAATCTTCGTATTAACTTTCCTGCTAGGTAGTTGCCCGCTTGCTTTAAAATAAGTTTTAACTCACAGTAAAAATACAATGCTTCTTCTATATTGAAATTATTTTATGCAAGAAACAGAAAGCTTAGAAATGTTGATTCTGCAGGGCTAAAAATTGAAAAAAATTTTTGTGATAATTAGTTACAAATTCAAAAAAATTGAATATTTGTGTACAGAAACATTGAGCTACACTATAGAAGATATATTTAACTGAGAATCTTAGAATAATAAATATTAATAATCTTCATTGTACCTAAAGAAATTAGTCTTACAATTTGTGCAATACACCAAACAAAAAACATTATAACTATAAAAAGCTAAAATGTACACTCACTCATAATCTACATGTGAAAAGTTTATATCAGATTGTTTTTGCTATCGGTGTCTTGTATCCCTTATGTGGTGGTTAAAGCACAAAATCCTGACCCAAAGGTTGATTTTTATTTCTAGAAACCTTTTTGCTTGAATTTTTAAACTTGATGTTTGTCTCAAACAGCTGCACAAATTGGGTTTGATAATTTTTGCGAATGGCTTTATCCAGCAGCTTATGGGATCTGTTGAATTCCTCCGAGTTTCCAATTAAATGGTTAGATTTATTTGAGCATACATTGTTTATTATAATATAGTAGCCATCGAAATGTGTTATTTTCAGCTCAGTATTTAGACTTGGAAGGGCTCTAAGCTTTTTAAGTCCATATATTAAATGGCAGTGATAAAGATTTCCAAGAAGCCCTTAACTATAGCTTTATTTTAAAAAAAGGGTCCCCTTTCAGACCTTGCGATCTATTGGGCAGATGATGTTAAGGTTATCTGTTCCTTTGGCCAACGGTTTACGAGCAGGGTGCTGTGTGGCCAGCACAACGACCAACCGCCTTTTCCTTTACCAATTAAAGTCAGGTACCCATTAGAGTTGTGTGGACTCAAGGGCGTCTTAAAAAAGCCCGAAATTCAAAATCCCATTCTTCACGGTGATTCGAACCCAGGACCTCAGCTACATCTGCGCATCCACGCACAATTTAGTATCTCCTCCTTAATCTACGCTGTCGAAAACATTCGTATTATCAAAATTACTTAGTCCTAGAGGCATTCATCAACAAAAGTAAATCAAGACAAGACCGTGGTTAAATTTGCTGCTGGATTGTATGTCAGGAAATAGAATTATTTGTGTGTGTGTGTATGTGTGTGTTGCATTAATTCAATGTTAAATTCTAATTACAAATTATGTGCCTTGTTGCTGATGACATGACGTCAGACTCAAAACACGGAAGCAGGTAGAACAGTGTATGTAAGAACGTAAGGGGGGATGGCTGCAGTCCAATGGCAATACGGAGTCTGTAAATCTACGTGTAGACTTTACCTATTGACAATATCTTCTCAGGTTCATACGCAGTTCACCTCTTTGTTCAGAGGCTCAAAGTTCAACTACGATGTTGTTTTCTTGGTTGGGTGGGGGGATTTTATTTATCCGACCCAATATTACAAATATTTATTTTTTAATTATGTACGTAGTGTAGACAAGAGTGCATTCAGTCAATGGCGAGGAAATTCTAACAACATGTAAATTAATCTTACAGGAGTTAACAGATTTGCAAGCCAATCAGTGGTGTACGAGTACAAAACATGTCGATAAGGGGGTTAAATGTACAAGTATTGACAACTAATAGTGAACTAAATGGGCTCTTGTTAAAGAAGAAAAATGTATGTAGTATGTAGTATAATGTATTATGAGGGGAGACTACTATTACAATTGTCCGTTCAACGTGTAATTAAATTCTTACGTATTACATTTTTAATAGTAATATGTATTGTAATAATAATAATAATTTGTTGACATTATGAAAGTGCTCCGTTTAGCTACATAGTGCTGGTTTTTGCTTTTGTTTAATTGTTATTTTGTTCTTTAATATCGAGGTAAAATTTTCCCACTAATTGATATACATGAATCAATTATATAAGTAAATAGCAAAATAATTACATGAAACGTGCGTAGTACTGGAAGCTGCAATAATAAGCCATTTATGATTTCCTCTCCAACATTGTTCATAATGTACCTGCTTGTGTAGTCTACATACAAATATTCTTATTGAAAGTTAAACATTATTCAGAATACTAAAAAAAGTTTTGTATATATTTGTGTTTGTTTTGGCCAAATAAAAGTGATATAAAGGATCCCCCCCCCCCCAAAAAAAAATTAATTAAATAATTTGCTACAAATTGGCCCTGCAAAAATGTGCAGAGACAATGAATATTGTCTATAGCCCAAGTCCATACTATATTTTGTGCCCTTGTCAACACTGACTATGTTCAGGGCTTTTGTAAAAAAAAAAAGTGAACTACAAAAACTCGTATTCAAAGTCTTTTATTTTTCTTTGCAGATTACATACATTTTCACGTTTAGTCATTAAGTAGAGACCCCCACAACTTTAATGCTCTGGTGTTAACCTTTTTTTTTTAAAAAAAAATGGACATACAAAGAATAGAGATCCTCCTTCTCACCGTCATCAGCATTGTCGTCATCAAGCTCCGTGTGAGCGTCATGCTTGAGTGGCATTCATTGAGATGAACTATTAATAATTATAATAATAATAAATATTCGTACGTTTGAACTATCATAATGCAGGTAAGTAATAAAGGAAAGTTTCCCATTTCAGACCTTGTGGTCTATAGGGCAGATGAAATAAAGATCCCCTGTTTCTGTGGTCCACGGTTAACGAGGGTGTCATGTGGCCAGCACAACGACCAACCGCCTTTACTTTTCCCCAACTTATGTCAGTTACCCATTAGAGCTTGGTGGACTCAGAGGTACCCATTAGAACTGGGTGGACTCAGAGGTACCCATTAGAGCTGGGTGGACTCAGAGGCGCCCAAAGATCACGAAATAAAAAATCCCAGTCTTCACCAGGATTCCAACCTGGGACTCTTGGCTTTACCGCTCAGCCACCGCGCCTCCCATAACACCGGTATGTTGACATTAATTAGATTTGTGTGTGTGTGCAAGGATGCAATCTGCTAAGCTCGATGACAATCTGCCTCAAAGTAAAGAACAGATGCTTGATGCTCTCCCATTACGTAAGGATATCTTCACAAGTAAAAATTATCTTGGCTTTCTGCTGAATTCAAACTCTTGGTAATCGTATCAACAGTTGCGTTCTTAACAGCCTCGACCAATTTGTCACAGCTCTAATAAAGAAAGCGACTACAACAAATAGACATATTATTTTTTTTTTACTATGAGTCGATAGAAACTCCACAACATACACTTTATTAGACCACTTGTAAGTGGGACGTGGGAATTGCGAAAGTGTTTTTAGACATCTTATCTTATATATTACAGACGTTACTTCAAAAAAGCTGATTACGTCCTACGCGTCATGCATCTAGTCATGCATGTTAACCAAGGACTTAAGTTCTGCCAAGTCACTGGTTTCCCTGGCTGGCTCAGTCAACTCCTTCCATGCTCTAATAGCACCAGGAAAGAAGTGTACAAATTTGTCCTAGCATATGGAATGAGGAATGTGCCTTTATCTTTGTGTCTTTCAGACTGCTTTATTAGATTTGGTTTTTGTATTTGAAGATTATGGTTCAGTGTTCTATGTATCCTTGCTACTTTACTTTTAAGTCTTCTATCCTGAAGGCTTTCTAAATTTAGTTATTTTGTATAAAGGTGTTAGTCAAGTGTGAATACATATATGTATAGTGATTTTCATCTGTATTTTGTTTTTCAGATCACACTCAGTCATTATATGATCAAAACACAAAGATCTCTCTCTGTTGACTTGCACTGAACTAGACACTGAAAACTCGAAATAAAAAATAGATACTTCATAAAAAAGCATTCAAAGTCATCTATTACAGGTGTTGTTTTTTTTTAAACTTTTACAATACCCAAATAGCTCATGGTGACACCATAGCCAGACTTCACTCCCGCATTTAGAAACATGTCTAGCTTTCTGGGGAGCTCACGAAGGAGGTTCTCCCAGCCAGAGAAGCCGCAGCCGAGGTTTGAATGGCGCATGCGCGTCCACAGCCTGATGATGGACGAGAGAGAAAATTACGATCCTCCCTTCGAACGGAAATCCCAGAGATACGACGCTGGTCGTCCGAGCAGAGGGCTCGACACGGATAACGAGCACAAGCAGAGGAAAGAAGAAAAGTCGGGCGACGACTCGACAGAAGAAGATGTGCCCGCTTACCGCCGCAGAAGCAGGTTTTTGAGAACAAAATCTGAAGGTTATTTGAAGGTGAGGCTCAGACTGTCCAAGTTTTCAGACGTTTCTAAGAGTCAGGATGAGCCAGACCCTCAAGACGAAAGCAGACATCTGAGAGACCATGAAGTACAAGAGTACAATGCAGAGTCGGCGTCATACAGAAGACGTCACTTCTCTTACCAAAGAAAAGAGTCAGCAAAAGAAAATGGTGAGAACTTAGACCATACGCTAAGTAAAAGTCATGAGGAGACAACTTATCATCAAAGAGAAGCAACTAGTAGAAATAATGTTCAAGACACTGCTATTGAAACGATGAATCAAGTTGATACGCGCAAAACAAGCTTACAATTAGAAGCATACGATTCCAAATTTGGATCGAATGATATTGACCGAAGCACTGCTGACCTAAAGATTCACAGTATTGATAAGGAATCACAAGCTTCACCAGGTGCTGAAAATCTTCAGGACGCTCATGCTTGCGAGGACTTAAAACTTTCCGAAGCCTCTGGTGACATACAGGCAGCCGCTGCTACAGACTACATCACGACAAGACGTACTTCGGATCAGATAGCTAGGCGTGCTTCTAAAGAAGATAACTACAATGCATCTTGTGAGTTGCAGTGGAGCTGCGAAGACATCGAGCTCAAGATCGATGGCAGTCAAGGAGCAATCCCTAAAAGATATTCCAGCCACAGTTCTTCCATTGCAGCAGTTCAGGACCACGTTGGCCGCGATGAATATATCGATGAATGCGGGGACGTACCGGAGTCGAAGTCTAAGGAATCAGCGGAGCCAACCGGGGCAGAATGTGGAACTCATCCGATTTCCTACGATGACAACAGCTCTTGTGCGTTAAATAAAACAGGCCAGAACAGCATTAAAATTAACACGAGCGATATGACTAAACAATTAAGCGATGTTAATGTTTATAAACCAAATCAAACCGACGGTCATTTTCAACAGAAAATAACACAAGACAAAGTCAATCCAGAAGAAATAGAATATAAAGTCAACCCAACTTCAGACAAAGGCGATGCAAAACAAAACGGCTTCACTGAGGCACACACCGTGGGCGGTAAATATAAATCAAAGGACAAAACTGAATACATGAACACTCATTCGGAAGAGCATAAGATCATAGTGGAGGAGCTTGTCAACAGCCTCAGTAAATCCTCAAGTGAAGATCATGGCGACGCGGATGATATAGAATCCCTCATCGAACAGATCATAGCCGAAGAAGAAGCCATGCTGGACGGGAAAGCCCCCAGCGCCAAGCTGATCCAAGAGTCTTTGAAGCATATAAACAAAGAAGACCTCTCCGCTCTTCGCGCTGAAGTCCAGACACTGCAAAACGAGATTGACATATGCAACAACGAAGGGGTTCCCTTCTCCAGAAGCACTTCCCAGAAGGAGCAGAGGTCATCCTCTTTGCCTTCGTGCAATTCAGACGACCAACAGGTCCAGGCTGTGATGCCGTATTCTTCGTCATGCCCACATACATACGATGCATACGTCCACAAGCAGCAAGCAACAAAGAAGGAAGAGGACGACGAGGAAGAAGACTTTAACTCCTGGGCCTACCTCCCAGTCATTCTCATGGAAGACATTCTGACCCTACTGAGCCCCAAAGAGCGTCACCAGGCTTCCCAGGTGTGCAGGCAGTGGTACGACCTGTTCTACTCCCCTCGGGTCTGGGAAACTTTCATTCTGCTGGAAAGAACTCTCACCAAAAAGAGATTCAATCTGTACAAAGGATACCAACGAGAGCTTTGTCCAGGCAAGACGCAGGTAAGATTGTCATGTTCTTCTTATCTTATATAATCAGTGGCGTAGCTAGAGTGGGGGGGGGGAGGGGGAGAGAATTTGAAAATCCCCCGGGCCTCCACATGAGAGACCCCCCCCCCAAATGAGTGGGTTTTTTTTTACATAAAAAATTAAATATTACGCAAAATACAGGGGCCCTCTAAGAGGTCAAGTCCCCAGGTCTTCAAACGATTGAAAATTTCTAGCTACGCCCCTGTCTATAATTCAGACGTTTCTTCTCAGTTTATATTTTTTAAAATGCTATAAGCCATAATCACGTTACTTTTACGCAATTCAGGATGAAAGAACGTGGCCAAAAATAATATACGGCATAGGAAAATAACAACTGGTGGTCCTCAGAAACACATAAAGAAAAAAAATCTGTTTTGATAGGTAGTTAATAATTTTTGTAATTTTTTTTTTATGTGCTGCCAACTCCTGGTCTTCCAAAAAAATAAATAAATGAGGAGTACTCTAAAATGAATGCATCAGTTGAACTATTGTTTTCGTAAAACTTTATGTATACATGAAGAAATCTCCTCAGTTTTTGCGTAAAGCCAAACTAGTTATTTTATTTAGAAATCGTGAGTTATTTTAATTTATTTACTTTATGAAGAAATTTACGAAATCAATACAACGCTAAAGATAAATTATGAAAAAAATTTCTTGGAAACTGGAAGTTGAAGCTTGAACTAATGAGTGTATAAATGCTCAGGTCTAACCTTAGCTGATGCTTTGGAGAAAAAAAAAATTCAATGATAAAAAAAAAATGAAAAGAAGTTGTAGAAGAATCAGCACTGTTGCCATAACGACGACCCCCCACCACCCAAACACGAAAGTGTTAACAATAAGAAAAGAAGTGAATTGAAAAAAAATATCTAATTAAATATCACGTTAAATTTTAAAATGAAATCGTCATGTGTAAATAAATATTTTTCAATTTACTTTTTTTTTTTTTTAAAAACCATGACAACTAAATTATTATTTTATTACTATTGTTATGCAAAATTGGGAATAACAATATTTGCATTTAAAGATCATGAACGAATTCTATTATCTTATCCTCAGCTATGTTTCAGACGCGTGGGATCTTTCTTCAAGAGAATCGTCGTCACGCCCATCTCTGACTACTTTAATCTCTACGAGTTCCTGAGAATTCTAGCAGCATTCCTTCAGTTCCAAGAAGACCACGGCCAAATCGCCATGCCCCTGCTTCACACATTTGACTTCACGTTTGCGTGCGCCAGTCGTAGTGAGGGAGTTGAGATGGTCCACGGAACCGGGGGACAAATTTTAGAAATGATCATCCAGCTTTTGGTTAGGATGAACAATTTAAAGCACCTGAAGTTGAACCAGCTGCTGGTGGATGTTGTGGATGTGCCCTCATTGTTTGATGCCATCGCCAACTGCTTCGGTGAATGCCTGAGCTCTCTCGAGATCTTGAACGTGACCAAAGTTCCGCTTCCGTTGACTGACTTGTCCCTTTTTCGCAACTTGATTAAACTGACCATTAGCCCGCAGCACTTGAACGACGAGGTCGCCTTGCTTCTTTCTGGGCTTAACATCATGCAGCTGCATCTTCTGCAGGACCCATATACCTGCGAATGCGAACCAGTTTCATCAGAAGCGTGGAAGCTGGTCAGAGAAATAGCGCCCTGGCTGCAGGTTTACTTAGAGGTAGTGGGAACCACCCGGAGCCAGGTTCTCATACAGCCGCGCGCGCCTGTTTACGGCGTATTCTTACGCACTCCTTACAGCAGGTTGACCAACGACCTGGCCATGTCCTTAGTGGAACAATACAGTAAAACACTTCGCTATTTTGTCCAGGAGCGTCTCCCTCGTGTCCACGGACCGAGGGGGTTCCACCACCGCTCAGACTCTTCCTTCCTATTCCTTGTACGCAGGTGCTCAGTCCTTCAAACATTGGTCATCCGCGAGAGGATCAGCACCTCCACCCTCGTCCTCCTAGCCCATGAAGGCAGACGACTTCACACTCTGCTGGTCAGAAAGTATGGACTTATCAAACGCTGTGACTGGCCCAAGTGCGGGGAAATGTCCAAAGAGTTTTTCGCCAATCTCAAGTCGGCTTCCCTTGACTATAGCAAATGCACCGATGAAATATGTAAGGTTTTGAAACGCCGCTGGAAGCCCATGGAAGACAAACCTTTCATGAGACTGAAGATAGTCCCTAGACTTCAAGTCTGTTAAGAATCATGAAATTTGAAAGCACTTTTTGCGTTTATGTTTAAAAAATAATTTTGTATGTAAACATGTTTACATAAAAAAATATATTTCAACTATAAAACGCTCTGAAGTTGTTTTGCTTATGCGCCAGGGTGTTCGTCCTAAAGGTTCTTGGATTTAGGTCTGGTCCAGTAGTATGAAATATGCATTAAAAAAGACACTGTCAAGACCATCCATTGTCCAGTGGAGTACCCTCCATCTACTAGAGATAGCAAAGAGGTTTTTTGCTGTTGTGGTAGTCGCTTAGTAATTTCGTCAACTGTTGACCACAGAGTCGCAAGATTTCTGAATCTTCATTTGTATAGATTTCGGGTTCTCTGGTCAAGCTTAAGGTATTTTTTAGTTGCTTTTTATAAATAATAATGGAAAAGCATAACAGAAAAACAAAGTTTTGGGTAACATTAACCTAATCCAACTAGTGTTGGGATAAACAAAGTATTTTTTGTAATATGAAAAAAGAAACTATTTTATAAATAAACTATACGCCACTTCCTCTAACCGCTCAATCTGATAAATGCATTCTAGTTCTATTTATACGTAAATATATCCATACATAAAGATTCTATATTTTAACACTTGTTAAAGATTACAGCGATTTATGTCCGAAATTATTTTTCCATATTCTAACAAGATTTGTTCATTTTTCACATTTCTGCATTCTACCCTGTTATGATTAAACTTCAATAACAGTTTTGTTTGTAATCAGAAAACGTTTTACTTTTGGAATAGAATTATAGGAGAATGTTTTATATGTTACAAATTAAAGTTTATAAAACAAAACAAAAATTTAATGAGGTCGAATCCACGTATTTATCGTTAATTATAAGAGAAAGGGGGTCGCGCTGGCTGAGTGGTTAAGCACTCGGTTTCTGAACCTGAAGTCCTGGTTTCGAATCTCGATGAGGGCTGGGATTTTGAATTTCGGAATTTTCGGGGCGTCCCTGAGTCCACCCAACTCTATTGGGTACCTAAATTTAGTTGGGGAAAGTAAAGGAGGTTGGTCGTTGTGCTGGCCACATGACACCGTGCTCGTTAACCGTTGGCCATAGAAACAGATCTGTCCCATGGATCTTAAGGCCTGAAAGGGGAAACAAACTATGAGAGAAAGAGTTAGAAGTTTCTTTTAAGGCCTTTTCATAGATGAATTGCTAGCAGAAAGTTTGTGTTATCCGAGTGCAGATTTAGTAAGTAGTATAAAACATGATTAAGTGTGTGTAAATGAGGACACGACTACTTGGTCGTGTGGTATGCGCTCAGGACTGTCACTTGGATGGTCCAGGGTTCCAGACCTGCTTACCACCATCCCCCGCCTTCCTGCAGGAGGTCTGGGCAACCATAACATGGCCGATCTAAGCCAATAGGAGGGCCCAAGTGAAATAGAAAAAAAAATTAATTGATGCATGTTTTGTTAGGTTCAATAAATAATTGTTTTAAGTTTCAACATGGTCCAAGAATTGGTATAGGAGAAATAACGTGTTCAATTATATAAGGATAAAAAAAAACAATACATATATTTAGCCATATCTGTGAATAGTGAATGATTAATTTCCCTTATTGGCGTCATACAAAATAATTAACTAGCATTAATTAATAGACTGCTCCACTATGTTGTTTTATTGATTCATGTCTTGTCTATGCCTATGAATAATTTCAATTTGATCCGAGAATGTGTGTGAGAGAAATAACGTATATACACTTTCTACTGGTGGATGACTCACTCACACTATGTGACACACTGTTTGCTCTTTACATTGCTCTTAGTTATAATTCTGTGATTAAACTCTAATTTGTGGTTAGGAAATGCATTAAAAATGTTTTGTATTCAATTACATTTTTTTGGACTTATGTTTCAATGAGACATTATGCAGACATAATATTGCATGTTTTTTTAAAATAATCTCATTTGTTAATCATAAAAAATATTGAATATGTATGTTTTACGGTGTATGGTAACTCAGACACATTATGGCATTGGTTTACCTCCCCTTGTGCCACATGTTAAGCTAATGACGAGCTTGATTCTTCAAATAAGCGAGCTTGTATCATCCTTATGCTTTGCACCAGCGTGCTCATATCAGTGCGCCTCATTTATCTAGGTCAGTGTGCTACAGAGATAGATCTACAATGCAGTTTTTAACATTGAGTAAGACCGTGTCAGTGAAAGGTAATGATGGATTCAAAGGCTCTTGGCGAATTCAACTTAATGAACTATAAATGAATTTATTAAACACATTATTAATACTTCAATATGTTTGTTTATTTAGTTACGTAGAGGCTTATTTATTCATTTATAAGTTTATTGACCTAGATACGTTGGAGACACAATGCACAGCTACTTCCAGTGGCGTAGCAAGGTACCTGTGGGGTCGGATTAAGGATATTCTTGTGTGCCCCCTCTCCGAAATAAGGCAAATTTAGTCTGAGACAAAAAAAAATTATCTATCTGAAAGTACTTTTACAAAAAGACTATCAAATGCAAGCACTTTTAATTATATATATTTTTTACATCAGTTAGTGGTATTTTTGAGGGAGCTTTTTAGGTTCTATTTTATCGGTTTTTACAAGAGTGCAAATATTTTCTTAACTTTGGTGTCATCCCCAAGTGCTTATGTGAGCCCCGAATGGTCATGTGTCATGGGGCCAAGCGCAATAAACCATTTCAGGCCATGGTTGCTATACCACAGGCTGTGCGAACTTAATGATCGTGGGCCCAGGTTAATTGAACCCCTTGGCGCCATGGATGTTACGCCACTGGCTACTTCTTATCTTATCTTATATAATACAGACGTTACTTCAAAAAAGAAGATGATTACGTCCTACGCGTCATGCATTCAGTCAGGCATGTTAACCAATGACCTTAATTCTGCTAAGTCACTGGCTAGCTCAAGCAACCCATTCCATGCTCTAATAGCACTAGGGAAGAAGGAGTATTTGTACAAATTTGTCCTAGCATATGGGATGGATAGTGTGTCTTTATCTTCGTGTCTTTCAGAGTATTTTATTAAATTTTGTGTTTTATTTAAAGATTATGGTTCAGTGTTTAATGTATAATTGCTACTTTAGAGTCCTCTATCCTAAAGGCTTTCTAAATGTAGTGATTTTACTAAAGGTGTTACTCTTGTCAAGTGTGAATTTTCTTTTGTTATGAATCTCACTGCTCTATTTTGTGTCTGTTCCAGCTACTTAAAGTTGAGGGGTCCCAAACAGAGAATGCATATTCTATTACTGGCCTAACCTACTTCCTTTAAAATATATACTGTACTTAGTAATAGCATCGTTAAATGAACCTACATTAAACAATAACGGAACAGATTTGACCAGATAATAATTTATAATGAAATTTCATGAAATACTAGAATATTAAAATTAAGTAAGTAAATTAAATTAATTTTAAAAATGCGAAATATTTATATTTCGCTGAACTTCATCTAAAACTAAAAAATTAGAATCAAAAGAAATATAGATTACGTATTCTTCTCACTCGCACAATAAGACGGCTTATAACTGAAATATTTCGTTTTCTAACTGGCTAGTTCAAAACTAAATAGCAATCATGAAACTAAAATGATATAACTAAAACAGAAATGAGAATACAAAATAGAATATATCCATCCGAACTAAAATGATAAAACTAAAATAAAATAAGCATAACTGATAAGAAAATATGCAACTGAAATAATGAAACTGAAATAAATATAAGCAGGATTACGTGTCCCATTTTTTTATCTTCTGTTTCGTTTTTCTCTCAAGCTTAAATTAAGTCACTCCGTCTGTCTGTCTGGGTAGATTCTTTTAGACTTTCCTACCCCACTTTCCACTTTAGGATCAAGTTGATATTGTGAACAATTATTCATTGTCTAGTTCAGGGGTGGGCAAATTATGACCCGCAGGTCACATGCGGCCCGCCGAAGTGTTTTATGCGGCCCGCGAACACCTAAAGAAATCACATTACACGTATACAAATGCAAATACATTAAAAATAAATCATTGTAAATATCTATAGAAATTATTGAAGCTTTTGATTCTTATCACTTATAATGAAGACGCTAAAGAAACATTGTCTCTAAACGTCCTTATAAAAAGTTTAAAGTAAACGATGGTTATTTTTAATGACTCATTTCGAAAAATTCAGTATAAGACACAAGCCCAGGCCAGTATTTATTCAATGCTATGAAGAACTGTGTTTAAAGTGTTGGGTTGGCTTGTACAAGATGGCAAGGGTAATAACTGATGGAGATCCTGCTTTGAATGAGAAAAACAGACTTTGTAATAAAATAAAGAGCAATTCCCCAACCATAAACCCATTACGGAAAAGTTTACACAAATCTGTTTTGAATACCATTATTGCATATTTAGAGTATAGATCATAAATTCTCCAATAAAAAGCTTAGCACCGGCTTTAGACATATGTAAACATCGCATTTGTGTAAGGCCTACGATTGATGAGAGCCCCGCAGAGCTTTTTTGTTGTATTATTGTATAGAAGAAATAGCGAAACGTATCCTCACTGTTATTGTTGAAGTACACTTTTTTTAATAAGCTGCATAATTTTAGTTGTTTTTTTTTTCGCAGTTAATTTATATTTTTCTATTTTATTTGGAGCAATCAAATTCAATTCGCTTCTCTAGGGACTCCAATTATCTAAGGCCGGACCTGAAGTTCCGAAAAGTACTTTAAGATTTGGAAACAAAACATTCCGATGTTCGATAACACAGTAGTATCCTCTGATCTAGCATTAGATGAATATGGAATCTCATGGAAATTATTAAGTTCCTTGAAGGACATTGTCTGTGACTTCGTTACTAATATTTCTAATGAAGAGTTGAAGACAGACTTCATGTTTATCTTCCGAATCATTGCATTTTGTTGTTTGCACATGAAATGTATGTGCATCTTAATTCTTTCCAAACAAAGCTATTCCATTTCTTGAAGCCAGCAAGTGAAATTAGGCTTTATCATTTTCCTTATCTGAAAGGTTAAAATATTTCTAGTGAAATGGTTGAAATGTACAATACTTATTTGTATTCCTTGATAATAGAATTTGAAATCAAATTTTAAGACGTCAGCAACTTGGAACCAGTTTTCAATACCCTCAGCTCACCATTTAATGCAGAAGCTGATTCCGCTCCAGAGGACATACCTCCAAACAAATTATAACCTACAAGAGAAGTTCCTGTCAGTTCTTTCGCGGGAGTTCATGGTGCCAGAAGCTGTATTTCCGCACTTGAAAAAAATTTGCTGCTAAACTTTCACATTTTTGGAAACACATTCATCTGTGAACATGCTTTTTTTTGTTTGAAAATTATCAAGTGTTAGAACAGCTCGATGCTTATTGATGTGAAACAATCCCAAAATATCAAATATCACGTATTGGCTGTAATTTGACAGAAGTCACAATGATAACAACTTATATAATACAGACGTTACTTCAAAAAAGAAGATGATTACGTTCTACGCGTCATGCGTAACTAGTAAGCTAGTTCCATGGTAACGGAACATTATTCACGAGAGTTAACAGGTATATACTTCACATTAAGTACAACTACATGTTTGTGTTAAAAAGGTTGTGATTGAAACAGACAATTACAAAATAAAAAAAAATCATTCGTAAAATTAGTTCAAGAAATTGCTAACTCTTGTTATAATTCCGTAATTGGGAGTGCAAATATATATATGCGCCCCCCAGCCCCCAATTTATTTTTAATGCGGCCCTCGGCAGAAAAAGGTTGCCACCCGTGATCTAGTTAATCAATTAGTAATTGGATAATTAATTAATGTTCTTTTAGTGGAGAAAAGATTTTTTAAAAATTTTCTTATTTAATTACCACAAAGAATGGCTCATATTTTGGTTGACTTTAAATTTCAGTTTCCAACTTCGTAAATGACAATAACATCCTATTAAAGTGTACTACACAATTTTAGCATTTTAAAAAATACAAGTTTATTACACTTGCAAGAATAATATATTGGTATATAAAAATAAATGTATTACATTTCACATTTATACAATCATTCAGGCGAATCAATAATAACTAGTTACAATTAAGATTCAAAACTTCATAATTTAGGAAATAAATAGTGTAAATATTTGTGCTAGCCACCACGACCAATGCAGTAAAAATGGTTACACTATAAATGTAAGTATATTGTACAATATTGTGTTACCAGTCATGTCTGCAATTTCACTTATATTAATCAATTCATTTTAAGCTGAGCAGAAAAAATATTAAACTTGCTTAAGAATATTAGATATTTAGGTACATCGACACCTTTATTTCAAAACGAGGGAAGCAGTGCAATCCACGATGCTTAGCAAACTGTCTCCAATGTACAAATACCTATTTGAAAACACTTTCTTTGTAATCTTTTTTTTTTTTGCTGTTAAGGGGGATAAACAACATGCTACAAGACTGGTTCAGTACAACTCAAGGGAAGCAACTAAAAAAATCTTTAAAAAAAACTAAAATGATAATTCTTGATGCGTTTCTGTGATTGTTAATGAAATAAATTTAGTACGTACATAAGAATCATTTGTGTGTGTGTGTGGTTATTGTGGGTGCTTGGTGAATGTGTGGGGTCAAAGCTTTTGACTTGGTGGCTAGCACGTTTAAATCGGGAGGTCGAGCTTGTCAACATGTATCACGTGATAACAGTTACCTGACATATCAGTATTACCAAAATCTCACATTCCATGAATGTACATTCCGTAGAATTAGAAAGTATGAAAGAAACATTTAACATGTCTAAAGATAATGATGTAATGGAAGGAAGGGCATTTACTTCAGTAAAATAAGTTTCAGCACTGGTGAATGAAATGTTACAATTAGTCAGTTCAATGAGATTATCATCATCATCATCAAACTCCATTTGAGTGAGGGCTTGAGAGGCTCAAATCCTGTCTTACAAAAGCCCTGGACAGAAACCCTGCTGTCTTGCGTAGTGCAAACATGTCACCATACAGGTCGAGAAGTTTGGGTTTTCCAGACCTGTCGAGACGGAGATCAGCAAGTCTTGGGCAGTCAAACAGAATGAGACACGATTTCCTCTTCCTTGCCGCAGCGGGGGCGCCGTGAGTCAAATTTTGGCCATAACCGTGAGAAATATGAGCCAACAGGAAAGTTCAATGAGATAGACTTTTATATTTTAAAACTATAAGATGCTGCCAAATGGACTCACTTATTAATCTTAAAATTTTTATATACTTCATAAATATTAATAAATTGTAAAAAAAAACCACGAAAATATATAACCGTCAGTAACCATTTAGATCAGTGTTTTATTGTACAATAAAATAACAAAGCAGCGAAGAGGGAAGGGGGGATGACACCATGGAGGAAAGTTTTTAAAAATAGTAAGTTGACACTCCACTATTAAAAAAAAAGGTGGTTACATAAATTGTCGGTACACCGGTTCAATGGTTGCCCAGTTTAATACAAAAGAGATAAGCAATAAGCTCAGTGACAAGATTCACCAGCTCAAACAAACTCAGGACTGACAATCCGATCCAAAGTCCAATAGTACCACCTATGTCAGAGAGAAGCTGTGTGTTCTGAAATAGTGAAGGAAATTTGTTTAGATTAATTTTAGACTAATTAATTAACAATTAAAAAAAAATCTCTCTCTATCTGTCTCTCTCTCCATTTCTCTCTTTTTCTCTTTCTGTCTGTCTCTCTTTATTTCTGCCTCTCTCTCTCTCTCTCTTTCTCTCTCTCTAACTGTCTGTCTGTCTGTCTGTCTGTCTCTATTTAGTAATGATGAAGCAGTTCTAAAACATTTGAAGGGGGAGGGCCAATATTGTTCTACACTCTCATTGGAGATTAAAAAAAAATTAGTTCCCCTTTCAGACCTTGGGATCTATAGGGCTGATGATGTAAAGATCATCTTTTTATGTGGCCTACGGTTAACGAGGGTGTCACGTGGCCAACACAAAGACCAACCACCCGCAAATGCTTTAAAGGCCAATCCATGAGTTAGCTAGCCCTCACTGAAATAAGGTCACGTGACAGCCAAGGGCTTCCAAAAAGAGAACTCTTACAAAAGTTTTCGAGACACTCATTTGAGGACAAAGAAAGCTAGCGTCCAAAAAGAGGTCTGAGGGTGAATAGAGAACATAAGTTGTTCCCCCGCTGACAATGGCTTTGAATACTCTGTTGCAAAGTATGTAGGTTACAGCTGGGTCTGCGTTGCCACATGAATTATTGCCCTCTTCTATTATGATAGAACTCGAAGAAGATTATGAATATATAAAGAGAGAGAGAACGAGAAAGAGAGAGAGAGAGATTATAGATACAGATATAGTTAGGAAGATAGATAGATAGATAGATAGATAGAAAGATAGATAGATAGATAGATAGACAGATAGATTGACAGATAGATAGACAGATAGATAGATAGATAGATAGATAGATAGATAGATAGATAGATAGATAGATAGATAGATAGATAGATAGATAGATAGATAGATAGATTATAGATATAGATATAGGTATAGATATAGGTATAGTTAGAAAGATAGATAGATAGATAGACAGACAAATAGATAGATAGATAGATAGATAGATAGATAGATAGATAGATAGATAGATAGATAGATAGATAGATAGATAGATAGATAGATAGATAGATAGATAGACAGACAAATAGATAGATAGATAGATAGATAGATAGATAGATAGATAGATAGATAGATAGATAGATAGATAGATAGATAGATAGATAGATAGATAGATAGAATTACACCACGCAATTACTGTTACAAAATCAGACAGGACTGACACTGTTTAACTAATTTGCTCAACACCCTGGAACTAGATCGTATTTACTTTTCCCAGATAATGACAAACCTTTTTTTTATGGACGAAGAGGTAAACCGAGTCATAATGACCTGGTATTTACAGAAATGGGTCAGCTTATATTGGAGGCCACGTCAAGAAACTACACGAAGGAACTCCCACATGTAGCAGCAGACACCTTTCTTTCAGAGCCACAACACAGCAACAGAGATAGGAATCGAATGTCAACAATTTAGTTTTCCATGAGTCAGTTGTGTACAGTTGCTCTTGTATACGAATCATAAGCTTGTTGTTTCTTTTTTTTTTTTTTGAAATCTAAAAATGGTGTAAAATGGTGTGGTGGATCATCCTGGATGAGTGGTAAAGCGCTTGGCTTCCCAGCATAAGGCTCTTGATTTGAATCTCGGTGAAGACTAGGATTTTTATTTTTTTTTTATTTTTGAGTCCACCTAACTTAAAATAATGAAATGGGCACCTGACATTAGTTGGAGTAAAGACGGTGGGTCGTCGTGCTGACCACACGGCACTTTCGTTAATCATCGGCTAAAAAAAAAAAGATGGCCTTTACATCATCTGCTCTATGGATCGAAAGGATTAAAAAAGATCCTTTCTTGCCCAGTCTTTTTCCAAGGGGCCACCAAAAAATTCCGACTCATGTTTCTCGGGCTTCATCACCGAAGAAATAAATCCCAGTTTAATAAAATAATTTTCGGCTTCATTAAGCATTGTGGGTAGAAAAGCCGGATCGCACTGGATCACGGGCCGTAGTTTTGTTATCACTGTTCATAGCTATTTAGCTATTGAAAGGCAAAGCAGGACGTTTTGATAGAGACCTACATAATACAGATAAGTTTGATAGATCTATATGATATAAATTAGTTAGTTAGAGATAAATAATACAGATAAGTTTGATAGATCTATATGATATAAATTAGTTAGTTAGAGATACATAATACAGATAAGTTTGATAGATCTATATGATATAAATTAGTTAGTTAGAGCTAAATAATACAGATAAGTTTGATAGATCTATATGATATAAATTAGTTAGTTAGATCTATATGATACAGATAAGTTTGGTAGATCTATATTGTACAGAGAAATTTGATTGATCTATATAATACAGAAAAGTTTGATAGATCTATACGAGACAGATAAGTTCTAATTCTGTAACATTTTTACAAAGCTTATATCAACTCACTCTGTCAATCTGTCTGTCTGTCTGGTACAATTTTCGTACACGTTATTTCTCTCACACTCATTCTCGGATCAAGTTGCAAATGTACACAATTATTTGTTGGCCCTAGTAAAACATGAAAACATAAATAAAAATTGAGCCAATTAATTAATTAATTATGTGTTATTAATAATTTTGTTTGGTATCGAAAAAGGACAAAAATCATACTTATTGAGAGATGTGGCTTTACGTATGGAGCTATTTCCCTTATCACATTTCGTATATGTCATTTATCTCAGTTCCAATTCTCGACCAAGTTTAAATTGTACAAAATAGAGCAGTGAGATTCATAACAAACGAATATTCACATTTGACTAGAGTAACACCATTAGTAAAATCACTAAATTTAGAAAGCCTTCAGGACAGAAGACTCAAAAGTAAAGTAGCAATTATACATAAAACACTGAACCATAATCTTCAAATACAAAAACAAAACTTAATAAAATACTCTGAAAGACACAAAAATAAAGGCACATTCCTCGTCCCCTATGCTAGGACAAATTTGTACAAATACTCCTTCTTCCCTAGTGCTATTAGAGCATGGAAATGGGTTGCCTGAGCTAGCCAGAAAAACCAGTGACTTGGCAGAATTTAAGTCATTGGTTAATATGCATGACTAAATGCATGACGCGTAGGACGTAATCATCTTCTTTTTTATATAAGATAAGATAATTGATTTCATTTTATTTAGAAGAAGGAAGCTTATTTCTGCGTTATTGAGATATACGGTAGCAATTCCGCGGTTCTTTCCATTAGATAAGCCTTGTTTCAAAAAGGATTGAGAGAAATGTTTTGCTGGTTTATTGTTCCTCTAACTATTTACCTTTCTCACTTGTTTTTAATCTAGCTACATGCTATGTTAATTTAGTGCTTTTTTTTTTACCTAAATCAATTCTGTTTAGTTTTTACTGTTTTTTTTCAACTATTTATCAAACAGAATCTTTCTCATTGTCAATTTTTTTAAACTGTTTTTTTATTTAACTAAGTACCTTTTTTTAAAGATTTTTTTTCTTTAACACGAAGCTTTCTGGGTTTGAGTTTTGATGTTTTTTTTATTGACTCGTTCAATGATGTAGACAGTGAAAGTGATGGGAAGACAACATCAAAGAATGGACCGGACGTTTGGGGGGATTCCTTTAAATTCTCAGGCTAAAAAATCCCTTTTTTTTCAACGAGATTCTAACCCGAGATTTATAGGTTCGAAAGCAAAGCGCTTTACTACTCGGCCACATTTGAGTGTGCTTACCGTATAATCCGCCTGTTCTGACAGTTCTTCATAATTCAGATCTTCAAAGTAAATATTGAGCTTGATGAAGTCCTCCCTAGTAGATGGGAAAAGTACACATGTTGATATTACTAACGTTAAGCATGGATTAAATAAGCAGTTATTTTAAAACAAAAAATTTTTACAAAATAATTACAAAAAAAGAACAACTTTTGTTTGATAGTTACGATTTTAATCTAGATAAAGAAAAGTGAGGGGAGTAAATAGAAGCATCTACAACATTCAGAGAAGTTGGATCTACATGATACAGGCAAAATGTTGACAGATCTACATGATACAGGCAAAATGTTGACAGATCTACATGATACAGACAAGTTTGACAGATCTACATGATACAGGCAAGCTTGACAGATCTACATGATACAGGCAAGCTTGACAGATCTACATGATACAGGCAAGCTTGACAGATCTATACAATACAATCAAGTTTGACAGATCTACATGATATTATACAGACAGTGGCGTATAAGGGTACTCGTGGACCTGCGTTCAAGAATAAGACGTGAGGCCCTCTCCTGTAAATTAAGTGCGACTAAAACCAAATTGATCCCTACTGCATGTAATGTCCGTGAAAATAACCAATACGACGACAACACAGAGAGTACACGCGTTCCCTTTGGGGGTAAAGGAGAACGAGGTCCTCAAACTTCGGGTCATTTGAAAAGTCAATGTCAGGGTTCATCCAAGTCATATGCAGAATCATCATATGTTCTGAATGTGAACTGTTCGTCACAAGCATAGGAAACTGAGGACATTCCACGAAGCCATTTTCTGGCTGAGTGTTTTACATAATCTTCAAAGACAAAGGGTTTAGAAATACATTTGTTAATAAATTAATGTTTATCCTACTCAGTAGAACCAGCATTGTGCTATTGAGCATAGTCTTGAAGAACTCATTTTGTGTAGATACTTTGCATAATTGGATGAATCATCTACAAGGTTTGGGGGAGGAGTGTGAGATACAAAATTAAGATTACGTCATTCAGGGTTATAAAATGATATACTGATTATGTTCTAGTATGTTCTAGTACATAACAGATCGTCTACAACTATTTCCATTAAATTTTCTAACGTAGTGATACTTTTAATAAAATTAAGCATTTATTTAATGTTTATATATACTATAAATTCATGTATTTTAAATAGTGCATACATAGGGTAAAATTAAAGAAAGAAATAATAAGCCCAAAGAAAATTAAAGAAATTTATATAATAGAACACTTTCAAATTGATTACAAATTATCTATACTATTATTTTTAGGCCTATTATTTTTATTGAAATTTTAGACACGTTAGAATTTAATGGACTCCATATTGACAATTGAAGAGCTGTCTTCCTTTAATAACTTTCATATTACAGTTATAGGATTTACATTGAATCTTTATTATGCATGGATACCAGAAATTTAATTTAAGAACATAATAAATATATATTGAACCTCTTGGTTGCTACGCAACAGTATACAGACAAGTTTTACAGATCTACATAATATAGACACGTTTGATGGATCTGCGTAATGCAAACATGTTAGATAGATCTATATTATTCAAACAAGTTAGATCTACATGATATAAACATATTCAATAGATGATACAATTATACACACATCTTGAGATTCACAGATTACAGAACTCTCTGAGGCTTAGACCGAGACCAATCGTCATAAAAGACCTAAACACTGGTGTGTGACGTCGCAACCAGTGACGTAGGGTTGGGATTTGGAGGACCCTGCATTTTGACATTCGAAAATAATGAGATAATGTACTTAAGAAATATATAAGTCTAATGTATGGAATACTTGCAACATGGTCACTAACTTATATAACAATGAGAATAGCAAGATTGCATGTCAGGTGCATAATATTTAATGCAAAAAAATAATTAAATTTCGGACACTCATTTGGGATGCCCTCCCCGTCAGTTAGGAGCCCAGGGGATTGTCGACTTTGGACCCCTCCCTCACCCCTAGCTACGCCAATGGTCGTAACCTGTGGTCTGTTCAGACGACCTATGACCTGACAGCGAGCTATTGGTCTAATCTTCCCACAGGCTGTGACGTCGCAGTTCAGTGTTCAGGCATTGGTCTAACTCACACAGCCAGGACAAAATACATGTAAGAGACAAATACAAATAAAAATGATTACAATAACAAGAGACAAATACATGCAAGATACAAATACTAGTAAGAGAGGAATACATGTAAGACAAATACATGTAAGAGTCATAGAATGAGACACTGGTTGTTGTATTGATAATAAGACACAATCTTTCCATCTCACATATTTTCCTGTAAATACAAATTTAGCAATAAATTTAAAAATTCAGTGTTATAAATTTTCGTCTGTTCAAACAAATTAAGGATTGTCTATGTAATGTGTCGAATATTTGCAACACTAATATAGACTTTAACAGATCTTGAGAGTTATTTTGTCTGTCCATTGAACTCACAAAGACTTTTGCTTTTTCTTACAAATCAGTTCTAACGTTAACAGTTTATTGGTATAAAAATGTTAAAAATTTTAGAACAGCATTAAAGTTTTAAACAAACAAAATTACAGTTTATTAAGGTTGTCTTTGTTCTTCAGTACTGAGCAGGTGCTGTTTTGTTTTTCCTGGCATATGGCTTGAATCAGCAAATCCTGTAGAAAATGTACATGCATTTAGATACCAACATTATTTTTAGATTATTCAATGAAACCCCCCTTCCTCTTCCAAACACACTCTTTTTGGCACATGCACTAACCCCCCCCCCCCACACACACACTGGCTTTATTAAAATGCTATTGTCTATTTCAATCGTGTCTTCGTGGTAATAAAAACAAAGAGGAGCAGTGAGTGCGTGAGTGAGCTAGTGAGTCCGTGTGTGTGTGTGTGTGTGTGTGTGTGTTTGTGTGTGTGTGGGGGGGGGGTGTGAGAGGGTGTGTGTGGGGGGGTGTGTGAGGGTGTGTGTGTGGGGGGGGGCTTTGAAACTTACAGCATATGAGGGACTTGGCCACTGACGAGACGCTATTGACTTTGCATATACTGTCTCACTGCAAGAAAAGGGGCAATAACTCAATAAACTATAAGGATAATTCAGACATTAGTGTTCTATTTTCTGAGATTTTTGTTTCCCTTTATTATTTAATAAATCTATAGTCATTATGGTAGGTCAAACTACATTATAAAACTTTTAATAATAATTTTAAAAATTCCATCACATTTGATAAGTGTGGCTTGTGTATCTGATAGTAACAACTGTTATTATTATCCGTCAAATACTAGTTAGTTTATCATTATTTTCTGATACTGCCGAGATGGACTGTCACTGCGAGAACATAGCACAGTGAAATAGATTCATCAGTGTCAGTGTCCACTGTATTTTTTTTTTCAGATATGGCAGGTTTGCAGCTATGCCGCCATCTGCTAGTATTTACATTATTAAATCTTCATTAATCTCTTTCAGTGTTTCCATAATTTTTTTCGCTAACGGAACACTTCGCACCTTCTGAGTATTCAACAGAAAACTTTTGCTAATATTTTTAGAGAGATTAATTCACACGGCATCCTACTAGTTAATTATTGCAGTAGTTCGTGGAACGCCTATGTCTGCCTTTCAAGTTGAACACCAACCTGCACGGATTGTTGCATTCACAGGAGGAGTCTGTACCATCGTATTGGAACACTACTTTGGAAACACACATTAACTCTGGAACAGAACAAAACTGTTGAAGACTTAAAGATGTTATTATGTTATTCACAAGAGAAATAATAAGACATGGTGGAGCAGTGACTAGGTGGTTAAGCGCAACTCGGTGAAGACTGAGATTTTGATTTTGGGATTTTTGATATATATATATAAATACAGGGCCGGCCTTAAGCCACTGCAACCTATGCGACCGCAGTGGGCCCTGCACTTTCATAGGCCCCGCGATAATTCTAGGTGTTCTTAAATATATATATATAATAATAGGGTTTCCACGGCCTCCTTGAAATCTCCTGAAATTGCAAAATATACACGGAAAAGTCTTGGAAATCTCCTGAAAAATCTCAGGAAAACTCATAATTAATATAATTAATCATTAATGTATTAGTTCAATGAACATTTATTGCAAAGACGAATGTATTTTCTTATACAAAATCTAAATTTTAAAGTTATCCTTATCGCTACCCAGAGTAGGCCCCGCGCAATCCATTTCGCATAGGACCACGCAATTGTTGGGCCGGCCCTATATATATATATATATATATATATATATATATATATTGTTATAAACCTGGTGGTGGCACAGATGGGGGTAGTGGTGTGTGTGTAGTCAGCCGACGTAAATCGCCCCAGGCCAGCGATAGATGAGCGGTCAACGTGACGAATTACAACTGTCAGCCGAGACGAGTGTCAACAGGAAGGTTCGAGTAGGATCGGCGCCGCGAACAGAGCTCAGGAGCGTCACGAGGGATGTAGTCATATGACCACCCAGAATGGTCAAGCGACGTTCGGCCCGGTACTAGAAGGCCAGCAGAGACCAGTCAGTCACAACTTCCCGATCTACAGTTCGTTACAACGGCTCAGTACAAGTCCGAGACGAGACAGAGAGACCAGTGCAAGAGTTGATACGGCGGAGAGATATTTGTACAGTCTTGTGTTACGTGCTGCCAATTGTACAGTGTTGGCTGTTATTTACTGACATTAAATAATTACGTTATTTTGAAGCCCAGAGTTGTCAAGTTCTTTAAGTTGGTGCTGTCGTTTGGTGCAATTTGCCGCGAGCCTGGATAGTGAGATTCGTAACAATATATATCACAAAGACAGTTAAAACGACTCACGTGTCATGTTCCGACACGGTTTGAGACCTGTCGGATTTTCTATGACGTCATACAGCTCCAGCTCCGACTCATCGTAACAATGACACTTGTCCCTGACTGACATCTCCTGGCAGATCTTTTGACACGTCTGAAAGAGTTAACAACTTTTGTTTTTTAATGAGTGTCTAAACGTCTAGCAAGCTTAAGCAATTAAAAAAAAATCAATGGAGCTTGGTGGCCGAGTGGGTCTCGAGAAAGAATCCCGTGAAAACTTAAAATTTTGGCTTTGTGATTTTTAGGATGCCTATGAGTGCACACCACCTTAACTCTTTCTCTCTGTAATTATTTTTGTTATTCCGACAGTACTATTCGTTTTGCTTATTTGTATTTCACTGTCCTGTTAGGATTAAGCTTTAATAACCTTTTTTTTTGTTTGTTATCAGAAAATGTTATATTGGGCATTGAATTATAGGAGAATGCATGCTCTTTTTTTTACACACCACAAAGTAAAGTTTATAAATCCTAAAACAAATTTAGTTTAATGGGAGTCAAATCAACGTTGGCCTCGTCAATTAGGAGAGAAAGAGTTAAAGGCTACACGAAATGTTTAGGGAAAGTTCAATATTTCGTCTCTTTTCAGTCTCTGACTTTTTTCCTTTAAGTTACCTTACATCGCCTCCACATCTCTCCATATTCTGTTTCTTCTTTTTCTACATTGCTGTAATTTTTTTTTTTATTATTATTATTTATAAACAGGTCTAAAAGAAGAGAATGCTAAAACAAAGAGGAAAATTACTGTGTTGAAAATTTACCCTGAAAACCACGAACAACATTGATCAAACCTTCACTCCAAAACTAGTAAATTAATATTGTTTGGAAGAAATTGCTCTGATATTGATCTTATAGAGCGTTTATTTCGCTCTTAATATATCATAACTGTTAAATGGAAATATTTTACCTCGTCCCAAACCCCCCCTCCCACTCCCCCCGGTTAAGTGAATGTATAAATCTACATTTTATAAAATTCTAATAACAGCAGAACTATAGGTACATACTTAGGAGACGATGCGCAAAGTGTTTCTGAATGAGTATTAATTACTCAAATCTTTAATGGATACGCTCTAAATGTGGAAATACGGAGACGGAGTCTATTTAAGGTAAAGATTGCCTAGTTCTCAAGCCAAATTTAAATATTTTTTTTCTGTTTGAAAAAAATAACAAAGGTGAAAACAGAGTTTTCCCAGTGTAGCCAAACAGCTTATCATTCTTTTCCCCACGATATAAATCAACCAGAGGCGTAGTGAGTAAAATTTGCTCCCGGGGCAACAAACTTTATTGGCGCCCCCCCCCTTCCAATTTTCTATGATTATAATAGACAAATATAGGCTTATATATTAAAAGTATTTAATAATAATAATATAATACAAAATTGTATTTTTGTGACGCCTCTCTGCGTGTGGCCCCCCCCCCCCCCTGAAGGTTGCGCCGGGGCACATTTTTAGGGAAATCGTTAAAACCATTTTCAAGAACCGCGTCCACGGATTTTGAAGCCATAAATTTACAAGCTGTATAGAGGAATAAAAAAACAACAACAACCAAAAAACTTACATTTCTAGTGTATGTTTTACTGTATTTTGTTACAAAATTGTCTGTGGATGTACAAGGGCTATAAGGCTCCCCAAGACGTGTCACTTTGACCTGTGTTAGGAACATATCAAATATAAGATACTGGACAAACCGAAGGATGGATTTGAGGATATCATTTAGTATTAGATTGATAACTGTATGGAATGTTAGAGAAATATATAGAGTTGAAATAAACACCAAATATGGATAGATATATATAGAGAGATTTAGATAGATTGATAGATAGATAGATAGATAGATAGATAGATAAGCAGATAGATACTTATAGATATACAGGCAGATAGATAAATATACAGGCAGATAGATAGATAGATAGATAGATAAGCAGATAGATAGTTATAGATATACAGGCAGATAGATAGATATATATACAGGCTAGATAGATAAATATACAGGCAGATAGATAGATAGATAGATAGATAGATAGATAGATAGATAGATAGATAGATAGATAGATAGATAGATAGATAGATAAATAGATAAATAGATAGATTGTTCTGACCACTCGTAACCCGATAAAAGTCTGAGATCCAGCAGCGACTGCTATTCCTTCATCTTTTGGAAAGGGGACAGTACCCGGCTGATGTATGACAACTTGAATTCCTCTGCCGTTGGTGATGCCTGGAATATACTCGTCCGTCTCCAAGAATAGTGTCAACTCTAGACCTTCAAAAACAAAGTGTTTCTTCATTTACATATCCGAAACAGAGGTTAAAAATGCTAAACATTATAATAATAATTATTATTATTGTTAATACCCATGGTATTTTTAATAACAGGAAGTGCTTGCCCGGTAACATGCTACAATTTAAAGACTACCACTATATCCACGCCACTGACATATAGTATACCCAGACTGGACATTTTATTGTTTAGATCTTGATCTAGTAACTGAATATTTAAAAAAAGAGCATTCTCGTCTCATAATTATATAATCTACAAATTCTAGATACGAAATGTAGCAATGTACATTGTAATCAATCTATTTAAATGTACATAAGATAATTAAAATCAGCAGACTTTAATTATTTCAATCTAGCATTTTCAATATATTATCTCAACGGAGACTAAAAGTCAATGGCTTTATTTCATATATATAGTTTTGTGAATGAAATCCTACTCTATTTAAAATCCGCAAAATGGTATTGCATTATTTTTAAACTTTCAAAAACTAAAGATCAATACTTTTCTAAAACAGAGAAGATCGATTTTTCTAGATTCGGGGCGACTTCCCATACAGCTTGAAAAAGAGTTACGTACATAACAATCTATCTATCTATCTATCTATCTATCTATCTATCTATCTAGTTAGATAGATATCTATCTATCTATCTTTATCTCTATCTATCTATCTATCTAACTATATCTATATCTATATCTATATCTATCTCTCTCTCTCTCTCTCTCTCTCTCTATATATATATATATATATATATATATATATAAGTTAATATCCAGTCTTAGGTATAATATATATAGGTCTCTGACATAAGCATACAGTGCGAACCAGCGCGCTTTTAAGCACAAGGCATGAACAGAGAGTCCCGTCTAGATTTCAGTCTAGGAGCTTGAGTAGCATCTGTTAGAAAGGCAGACCTTGTCATTACGTATTTGTGATGTCCCCCTTGAGTTGCCTTCGTGTTCCGGGAAAATGTTACTTTATGTAAACAAAAATGTTAGAATCCAGATGAGCACATCTGGCACAAATAGACGAAATGATTTGAGCCGCAGTGGTTCATCCAGGGATAGAATAAGCAGAGGTTACAAGAGAGCTTGCCTGGAAACACAAACTCAGAATCGCACCCCCCCCCCCAAGGAGTGGTGCACTCAGGCAATTAAAAAGGAAGGTTTCTATATTTTCAGTATGAATATCAGACGCTATGAACAACAAACTATCATCTACCACAGCGTTATCTCCGTCATGTTTAAGAGAAAGAACATTTTCTAGTCCTTTGCGATTTTAACGGGACCACACATAACTAATAGCGGCTATTCCCTTTTCGAGGACCGCTAAGAAGAGTACGTTTACCACCTCAGACAGAGCCTTCGCTCATGGCTGTCCAAGAAATTCATTCCTATGGGTCAACGTCCTCAGAAACCTTGAGCTGCTGTTGTTGTCTGTGGTAGGTTTAAGAAAGAGAGAATATGTGATCAAAAGCTGATTATCCCATTGCTATGTACTTCCTTTATTGACAAATGATATCACAGCATTACAAATGACGTCATCAAATCTTCCTGTCGCGTCCCACCATCCCACAAGCACTGAAAAAGCACAAGATATGTTACCAGAGTTACCACCAACCTCCATCCGGTCCACTTTTACGGGAAATAAACTTGTTGTACTCTATTACGTAACAGTTTCCGTAACTCGTGGAGTGCAGACGAGAGAAGTTGCTGTGGAGAAAAATGAAATGACAAATCATTCCAGCATTGATTGCAATCAAAACAAATCGATATATGCACACCAGGGCCGGCTTTAGGCCACTGCAACCTGGGCGGCGGCTTTTTAGCCCAGCACTTTCATAGGCCCCGCGTTAATTCTAGGTGTAAATTGTTAAATAAAAACCATTATAAGTAATGACATGGTTTCCGCGGCCTCCTGATTGTCTAGGGTCTCCGGGAAATCTCAATGAATCGCTAAAGAGATAAAACAGTCCCGGAAATCTCCTGAAATTGTTAAAATCTCCTGACAACTCATAAAAATCTCCTGAAAAATTTGTCAAAGTTGTCATTTTGGGGTTGCCAATCCTACTCGCGATAAACAAAAGCTGCATTGTCAGCCTTCGTTTAATGAAAATGTATTGTAAAGACGAATGTATTTTCAAATACAAAATCTTAATTTTGACATTATGATTATCCCTACATCTGAATGGGCCCAGCGCTATCCTTTTTGCATAGGGCCCCTACAGCTGTTAGGACCGGCCCTGATGCACACACACACACCAGTAAATAAATATATAAATATGTAGGCAATATATAATTATGGAAGCCGGGTGAATGCAGGTATTGTTGTTTTTAATATTAGTATTAGTAACAGATTATGACATAAATAGGAATAACAAAAAAAAATGAGAGAAACGGAAAGGTTGGAAAAAAAAAAGGTACTACAAGTTTTTCTGTTCTTTGAATTTCCGGTGAGATTTCTTAAGCAAGATGGCGTTCACTTCCTTCGTGTTTATTCTGAGCCACCACGTCCAAACACGCCCATAAAAATATAACTTCTTGACACCATTTCAAGTGGTATGCATAGACTAATGGCCCCAGTTCCCTTGTTCTCCCATCGTACCGCACGGACGTAGTCATTGTTACAGTCATTGTTAGCAGGGACTCACGTCAGCATACACTTCCTGCCTGCGAAGGAGCACTGTTGTATCATGTCTTGTACCTGGTGCCCTAGAATGTCACGAGTGGTCCTGTGGCCAATAGAAACAAACAAATATAAATAAGCAAAAGAAGAAAGAATGCTTAAAAATAAAACTAAAGCCTATAGAAGGGAAAGAAGCGCTAATTACTGCCATTTATCTCAAGATGGTAGGTTTTAATTCCCTTTCTGCTATATAAAACAAAGTTAATTAATTACTATGAACTGATTAACTAATTTTTTTTTCTCTCAAACTCTGCCTCCTCATGTCTTTCTCTATATCTTTGTCTCTCTCCTTCTATCTTCCCATTTCTCCATCTCTCTCTCTCTCTCTCCCCCTCTATGCAACAAACATACTATTATTTTTATTAAGCGAATTTAGCAATTATGTGGTTTGCAATTAAGCGGACTCCTCTGTATCTATGATGCATGATTATGTCTCTGTGAAGTAGAATTCTTATTGTTTGATCATAATGCAACATTTCATTGCCAAAAAGCGATACTTACCTTTCTCTCTTAGCTCTATGCGCTCTGCTATTCTACTTACTCGTTTTCACGGTTGAACAGTTCTCTGAAGCTGTACTCGACGGTATTGGAGCTGGAACTGGTGGATTCTTTTTCCCAGCAGTCTTCGCAAGTCTAGGAGAAAATGTGTTGTTTTTACATTTTAAAGTAAAAAGATAGATATATCGATAGATAGATAGATAGATAGATAGATAGATAGATAGACAGACAGACAGACAGATAGATAGATAGATAGATAGATAGATAGATAGATAGATAGATAGATAGATAGATAGATAGATAGATAGAGAGATAGATAGATAGATAGAGAGAGAGATAGAGGTCCTATTTAAAATATGGGACACAGCGTTTTTTTTTTATTATGTATGTCTTCAGATGCATTTCAGTCTTGAAAGGGGACACAATTCAGAATTCAGAAAAGGGAGGTAAACCTACTTCAGTAAAATAAGTGTTTTGGGCTTCCATTCTGTCATTAGTAAAACTCATGTTCATGCTAAAGTTGTCTAAGAAGTTATCCATCCTGCGAGCGTCACCACCGGAGCTGTAGACAGGACAAGAATACTAAGCACCAACATAATCACGTAAATTCATTAGGACAACATGACATATTCTATACATTTTTAGCTTACCAACTTTACGAGATTAAAACTGCTATTAAAAGTGCACTCACTCGGCTTAATGTGAGCTCCGCTCATGAAGACTATAGTCCCATTTTATTACTCTCGCTTTGACTAATATTTAAGACTTACCTGTTGTCCATAGTGGGTTTCCAGTCTTTTGCCTTTTGCATCATCTGTTGCGGATTGATGGCGTTGATCAGATCACGCAAGGCTTGTCCAGCTTTGTCTTTCTAGCACAACGTGGAGACACAGGACAAGAAGGAATAAATCAATGAGCAATGTTAGCACCAACAGACGGATAAGAAATAATGATCTATTGAACCTTCTCTCTCGTATATTACTAGGGATGGCCTCGGGGACATCTTCAAAGGTGTGATGCCTGATAGAGCATCAGGTATTTCAGCATTTTATCCGCAGTTTATGTAGAGCAATGTTTCCCAAACTGTGGTCCGTGGAACAATAGGGTTCCCCGAGGCTTGAATACATGTTCCATGAACTATTGGAACAAATAACTTTTAGGCCTACACATGAATTATTCATAAGTACCGGTAGACAAAAAAGAAACGTTGATTTTATGGCAAAGGTTTTTCTAAATAACGAAATAAAAATTAATACACAATATATCAACCTGACCTATAAACTTTGAACTGATCTAAACTGTGTCTTTAATTTGAAACAGAAATACATAGACCAAACTTGAGATGATTTCTGGTGAATTATTTGTCTGAAGAGTACCTTTCTATTCCAGTACAATACGGCTATATTCTACTTCTGTTTCATACATTCTCTTTGAGAGAAACAAGCTGTAGTTTTACAAAGCTTATATCAACTCACTCAGTCTTTCTGTCTGTCTGGTAAAAAGTTTGTAAACGTTATTTCTCCCACACCTATCCTCGCATCAAGTTGAAACTTAGCACAATTATTCATTGACATAGACAAGACATGAATCAATAAAAAAAGTAATCAATTAGACTAATTAACAGTTATTGGTAATTCATTATTTTGATGAATAGCAACAAGGGAAACTAATACTTCATTGTTCACATATATGGCTAAATTTATTGGATTTAGTCCCCTTAAATAATTTTCTGCGCTATTTCTCCCTCACGCGTTCTCCAATTAAGTTGATGCTTTAAACAATTATTTATGGTACCTATCAAAACATGAATCAATAAAAATTACTCAATTAGTCAATTAATTATTGATAATTAGTTATTTTGTTTGATATTGATTAAGGGAAATAACTTGTACATTATTGGTAGATATAGTTTCAAGGACAAAGTTCTTTCTTTTTGGGTGTTTTTTTTTTTTTTTTTAAATATATTTTGCTTGTTTTTAATTATGTTGAAAGAAGGTCATAGTATTTAATCTGACCTAAACAACAAGCGGAAAAAAAAGTTCCCCTTTCAGACCTTGTGGTCTATAGGGCAAATAATGTAAAGGTCATCTGTTTCTGTGGCCTACGGTTAACGGGGGTGTCATGTGGCCAGCACAACGACCAACCGCCTTTACTTTTCCTCAACTAATGCCAGATTCCCATTAGAGTTGGGTGGACTCAGAGACGCCCAAGAATCCCGAAATAAAAATCACAGTCTCCACCAGGATTCAAACCCCGAACCCCGGGTTCAGAAGTCAAGCGCTTTACCACTCAGCCACCGCGCCTCCAAACACAAGCGAAGGGTTCTTCTAAATTAAAAAAAAAAACAAGGTTACAAAGACAGTTTGTGTGGAAACACAAACTCAAAATCGGCCCCCGAAGTGGTCCACCCAGGCAGGCTTCAATATTTTCAGAAAGAACATCCGAATAAAATTATATAAAAGACAAATGAGAGATCAGAATGGATAAAGAAGGTTGACAGATCTTGTGCCCCAGCGGTCCAGCACATCAAAGGATGGGTGCAAGTGAATGCAAAGCTAGATGTGAACCCGGCCTAACTGGTTCCCCTTTCAGACCTTGTGGTCTATAGGGCAGATGATGCAAAGTTCATCTGTTTTTATGGCCTTCGGTTAAAGAGGGTGTAATGTAGCCAGCACAACGACCAATCGCCTTTGCATTTCCCCAACTAATGTCAGGTACCCATTGGAGCTGGGTGGACTCGGAGGTGCCTAAGGATTCCGAAGTTAAAAATTCCAGTCTTCACCAGGATTCGAGCCCCTGGTTCGGAAGCCAAGCGCTTTGCCGCTCAGCTGCCATTGCCTCCCCTGGCCTAGCTGAAGTGTTATAATTGATGTAATTTTTTGAAAAGGCTCAATCTCTTAATCGATTCCAGGGTAACATCCCTATGCATTTTATATTGATAAAGAAAATGCAGTTTACAAGATTACTATTCATTTTTATTTAGGTCTAACTTATAATGCATACTAATTCGCTTTTTCTCTTTAAAAAGCTGTTTGCATAAATGATTTTAAAAATTTGTTTTTTCGCTTTCAGCAAAAAAAAAGAAATAGCCGTTGCATCAGAATTTTGAATGGTCTAAAATATTGTGTTGTCGGATTTTCAATATCTTTTCTAGTTTACGAGATCTAAACGGGACGGACGGACAGACGGACAGACATTTCACACAAAACTAATAGCGTCTTTTCCCCTTTCGGGGGCCGCTAAAAATGTTCCGTTAGTAAAAAAAAAAAAGGAAACCAATGAATGGACCTCATTCACCAATCGTAAACAAACAACATTTAGCCAGTGATTCTTTATCTCTTCTATACAATTTACGCAATCCATAAAGGCTGTCAAGTGATACGTTTTTTTTCATTGTTTGATCAATGTTGTCACGTGGCTAAATGTTGTTTGTTTAAGATTGGTGAATGAGGTCCATTAGAGCATAGGGACCAGTGGTATAATTTTAAAGCGCTAGGCTTCCGAACCAATGGGGATCTTGGGTTCGAATCTGGGTGAAGACTTGGATTTTGAATTTCGGGATTTTTTTGTTAGGACGCCCGTGTGTACCAGACATAAAGTTGGGGAAACCAAAGCCTGATGGTCGTTGTGCTGGCCACATGAAACCCTCTTTATTTATTGGCCATAGAAACAGACGAGGTAAGTCTTACTAAAACATATATTGTTAACGGGAAAGTATGTGTGTGTGTATCTTGTATGTTTCTTCATAAAATTGATGGCAGGGGGCAGGGTTCAAACTCACGACGACAATCTGACAATCTGACGTACATACCACACGACCAGGCAGCCCTACACCTGGAAATGAAAACGTTTCACTGACTGATGGCTCCACTGAAGCGTGACTATCGTGAAGTTAATCTTGCTCACGGCGCTTCTCGAGAGCAGTGGGGCAGTACGAGAAGATTAATAGGTTCTGTCGACTTAATGACTTAACTGGGTAATTGTATGCCTTACAAATGTAATTGCTGCACTTAAGCTGTCAGAAATCATTCACTCACAAAGAATTCAAAACAAAATTTAATGTTTAGGACAAAATGATAAAGAAATCGAATCCTGTTCTCGGCATAAATATATATATAGGATCATTTAGATAAGGCGACAACATTCTCTGAGTATTACGTGGGAAACAAGTCTCAGCAGTGTCTCCGATTGGAGCCGGTGTTAGGGGCAGGCAATCCGAAGTTACCGCCAGTAGACTCCCTTCTCGTAGGGGGCTAGAATTTTTTTTAAGTTTTAAGTCCAACGCAGGTCAAATTTTAAAGATCCACTGCAACTATCTTATTGTCAACACCATTTACTCTGGCTAATAGGAAGAACTCAATACAGTAAAAAAGACGAAAGCTGAACTGGTTTGGTCATATTGTAAGGCATGACTCCATATCAAAACTCGTTCTTCAAAGTACAGTGGAGGGAGCACGAAAAAGGCTGGATAACATAAAAGATTGGACCGGCCTCACTCTTGATATCCTGCCAAGAAGAATTGCTGACAGGCTATAATGGAGAGATTTGGTTACGCGAACTGTCACAGCACCCCAACGGGACGGATGAGATGAGATCTTTCTCCCCCTCCAGCACGGACACTAGCGACACTTCTGCTCCATCAAAACTCTGGCACGATCAATACCATGGCGCTTCGTGGCAATAAGTAATACCACCAGGAACCTCATTCAAAATTCATGCACCTTTTGTGTTCCCCCCTACCCGCAGGGTGAGTTATCACCTACTTAACCCTTTGTCTCCTAACCGACGATACCAACGTTGATTCCATCAGAACGTGTAAATAATAACGGAGAGAAAGAGTTAATCGTGACGGAGTTTAAATGATACCCTGTAGACAATGTCTCACCTGCGAGGCCCTCATTATGTTGACATTGCACACCGTCACAGCAGGGAATGGAAGTTTGCTGAAACTCAGGTCAATCTGAGAATGTTTGGTATAAGCGAAATAGTTCGTAAACATGCTGAAATAAAAGAACAAATAATAGTGAGCCCGGAATAATGATAATAAATAATAATAATAATAAAATCTTCTGACTATTAACCTCTCAGACTTCTTTGAGGCCCTGAACATCCTTAAGAAAATTCTCTTTACCTGCCGGTGGGCATTTACCCTTTACAAAACAATTAGATCAATTAGATATTCATTATAAGTTATCAGTTAGGCCAGGTTCACATCTAACTTCACATTAACTTTCACCTATGCCTTGGTCTGCTGGACGGCTGGGGTCAACCTTCTTTCTCCATTCTTCTCTGTCAATTGTCTTCGATAGTATTTCATTCTGATGTTCTTTCTGAAAATATTGAAACCTTTCTCTTAACCTCCGTGGGTGGACCACTTCGGGGGGCCGATTTTGAGTTCGTGTTTCCACACAAACTGTCTTTGTAACCATGGTATGAGTTAGATTTGTTAAAATATCAGTTCCTTTCATCTCAAGTTTACTTAGTCTATGAGGCGCGGTGGCTGCGCGATAAAACGCTTGGCTTCCGAACCGGGTGTCTTTGGACGCCTCTGAGTCCACCCAACTCTGACCTAAGTTGGGAAAATGTAAAGGCGGTTGGTCGTTGTTCTGGCCACATGAAATCCTGCTCGTTAACCGTGGGCCACAGAAATAGATGCCCTTTACATCTCCTGCCCCATAGATCACAAGATCTGAAAGGGGGGCTTTATACTTTTACTTCATTTGTCTATATTTTAATAAAAGTTTCATTTGGTTTCGTTCTATAAAATGCTATTCAAGTTATTCCAAATTTTTTAAATTTAATATTCAATACAGTCTACAGCGGTTTAGTTCTTAATAGGGGTCATAGGTTAGTGAACGTCAACGACAACCAGCAACTACAGCCACAGGTAAACGTGAGACGGAGATGTTCGTCCGCCGCTTACCTGTAGAGGTGAAAGATCATGGCTCCAATAGCGGCGGACAACAACAGCGACCAAATGACTTTGACGGGGAGACTGGACGATGCCTTGATAAATTGGACGCCATTTAGCGATGTCTTATCGGCGAAGTCGGAGAAAATCCTACAAAATCCAGTGGCATTGGAACCGTTCAACTGTTGAAAGCTACCAGTCTCATTGATATGTACCATCGCAATGTCTTCCGCCAGTTTACTTGGGTGGATCTGTGCATAGAATGACAATAGAATTACCAAGCTTTGGAAATACATTAAAACAAGCAAAATATAAAAGAAAATTACAAAAGAAAAAAAAAAGCTTACTTAAGGGCTTATTTTATCCATCATATAAAGCCGCATTTCTCAATAATGTAGGATTTGTATCCCTTTTCCAATAGCAAACAAAATAATTAATTTCCGCTAATTAATTAATTATCTTTATTGTTTCATGTTTTGATAGTTATAATGCATAATTGTTTGAAGTTTTAACTTAATCCGAGAAAGGGGCGTGGGGGGGGGGATGACGTGATTTGATATAAGGTTTGTAAAAAAAAATTATCTAAATTTTAGATGGTAACCATTCAATGAATGACAACAAATCTAAAGAGTTAAAAAGGAAACATTAAAATGTATTATGTCGGAGCACATGTCTCGCAAACCTCATGCGACGCTCTGTCTTCTTAGATCTGTCGTAACGGAATTTATTTCATCTATTCTTATAAAACACAGACGATACGGAGACAGGCCAAAATAATAGGAAACCACGGTTTCCTCTTCCACCCACCACGGGTTAGTCGAACTTTACGCACTACAGCCAAAGGGAAATAAAGAAGTGAGATTTATTCCTCAGCTTTCAGTTTCTACAACCATAACAATAAAAAACCCAGCCTATTTATTTCCGCTGCTATTCATTGGCCTGGCAAGGTACTCGTGGGCCCGGGTTAAAGAATATGTTGGTGGACCCCACTGTGAAGAAACAAGTCCTTTTACGTTTAAAGTGTCTTTTAATTGTCGAACATTTTAACAAAACATATCTACACGGCAACGTTATATACAGATCTCCTACTTCACTCGCTGACTTCTCTCTCTCTCTCTCTCTTGTTTACACACTCGTCACTTCCCCCAAGTCCCCTAACTCTTGATACCCAACACTTGACCGTGTGTCACGGTTGACCACACAGTAACCGTGTCACAACAGTCCTCCCAGGGCAGAGAAAAATTTTGATCGTATCAAAATTTTATGAACCCAATAGTTTGGGTGTACATCAATAATGTTTTACATCGACAAGAAAAAAACAATAACATGTAATACAATGGCATCTTCTATTATGAGAGAACTGATAATGTCTATGACGACAAATAAATCTTCAATATGTTATTGCAATGACTTTTCCAATTGAATGCCAACATTGTCAGGTGAAAAATGCACAATTAGTTAATACTTTATGTTACATCAAAATATCTTCCAAATTAAGTGAATTGTTTACTATGTGTTTCTTTCATACCAGTTCCTAAATGGACATCTATCATCGATGACTACAATCAATGCAACAAACATAAAAAAACTCAATTGTAGTACAAATTTACCATCACTGAATGAAAATAAAAAATTCTGGAGCGTAATGTTAATTCAATCTTGACAAGACAGACTTTAAAGTTATCTTACAAGGTATTTGTTAATTTTCTCATTATCTGATTAATGAATGAACATAAGTCCAGCGGTCCCTAGACACATCTTGTCAACACGTCAGCTATCACGTTGATTTGTCCCGGAATAGCTTGAACTGTAAAGCTGAAGTCTTGAAGTTTTAAAGCCCATCTAGTGATCCTCTGGTTGGCTAGCTTATTTGTATTGATATAAGCTAGTGGGGCGTGATCTGTTAACAAGATGAATGATTTCCCAAGCAAGTAACGGGATAGTTTCGTTATGCAGAACACAATAGCTAGAGCTTCACGCTCTATCGTGGAATATTTCTGTTCTGCTGCGTTCAGCTTTCTGCTAATGTAGTAAACTGGTCTTAGCGTTGCATCATACTTCTGCATTAAAGTGCCTCCCACTGCTGTGGAGGATGCATCTGTTGCCAAGTAGAAAGGGTTTCTGATGTCTGGAAGCTGGAGTACTATGTCGTCTGAGAAGACATTTTGAATGCTTTGCAGGCATTCCTGTAGTCTGGAGTTCCATGTGATCTTGTTTGGCATGCCTTTTTTTGTCAGTTCAATTAGAGGTTGTGTAATACTTGTGAAATTTGCCAGGAACCGTCTATAGTAATTACATAAACCTAAGATGCTTCGGACTTGTCCTTTTGTTGTAGGTATTGTTAAGTTGAGTATCTTGCTTATATTGTCTTGTAATGGTCTGATCGTATTTTGTTGTATTCTGTGCCCTAGAAATTCAATGTCTGTTCTGGCTATTTTAACCTTGCTAGGTTTTATTGTTAGCCCGTTGTCTTGTAGTATCTGGAATACTTATTGCAGACCAGCAACGTGTTCTTCTAATGTGTTGTGGAAGACACATATGTCATCAAGATAGAAAATGACATCTGGTCTTTTCCCTATTAGTTTTGCCATCATTCTGTTGAAGGTCGCAGGTGCGTTACTAAGCCCAAAACTCATGTAATTCCATTGGTAACAACCAAATGGAGTAGTGAATGCTGTAAGTGGCTTAGCATCTTCGTCTAGTGGAATTTGCCAATAACCTCTGGCCAAGTCAAGAGTAGTAAAATATTTTGCACCTTTAAGTTTAGGTATAATGTTCTCTATGTTAGGCATTGGGTATGTATCTTTCACTGTGATGGCGTTTAGTTTCCGGTAGTCTACACATAGCCGCATCTTTCTGGTTGTTTCCTTTTGTTTCACTAGGACTGCTGGAGCTGAGTATGGGGATGTGGAAGCATCAATTATTCCCATTTTTAGCAGCGTTTCAATTTCCTTTTTCAGTATCTCTTCATGGTGTAAGGAAACTGGATATGGTTTGGATTTTGTGGGCTTCGTATCAGTCAGTTGGATAGTGTGTTTTATGGCAGTTGTTCTACCCGGTTTGTCTGTGAATATTGGCGCCCATTGAGCTAGCAGTTTATCAATATCTTGCTTAACTGGATACTGGAGGTGTGATGTGTCTACATCTTTCACAGTTTCACAGCTTTCAATAACTGGACATGGTAATTCATCTGGTTCCTCTATTGCTTCTATCTTCATGACTCTCTGACTGTCTTGCTTAGCGTTCGCTGAAAGGGTAAATGGTCTGGGCATGTACAGCTTCAGCATATTGATGTGAAATACTTTGTCTCGACCTCTGATGTTTATACTGTAGTCGACCTTCGAAATCACCTTTGTGATTTGGAATGGGCCCTGCCATTTTATAAATAGCTGGTTATTTTTGTCAGGCAGCAGAACCATGACATTATCACCAACTTGTAGTGTTCTCAACTTTCGACCCTGATTTAGCTTTCTCAATAGTTCTGGTTTCTCTCTGTTTGTTTGTTTTTGGACAGTTTCGCATGCTTTGATTATATTTTGTCTTGTTTTGATGACAAGATCGTATCCTGTGAGTACGTCATTTTCCATGTTCCTATTTAATAAAGTCTCTGTATAGTGACATGGGTCCCCTAACAGGTGAGCCATAGAGCATCTCGAATGGTGAGAAGCCCGTTGTTGTGTGTGTTACTTCTCTGTAGGCGAACAGTATGGGGTTGATCAGCTTGTCCCAGTCTGTTGGGTTGTCCTGTGCTACTTTGTTCAGCACTGTTTTCAGCGTTGAATTCAGGCGTTCGCACATCCCATTTGCTTGGGGGTGAAAACGGGCAGCAAATTGTTGTTTAATATTCAGAGTTTTGCAAAACTGTGCGAATTCATTTGATTTAAACTGGGTGCCTTGATCACTCAGTATTATGCGAGGGTAACCTGTTCTTGCAAATATTGCTGTAAGTGCGTCTCCGACATCTTCGGAAGAAATTCTTTTCAATGGTATTGCTTCTGGAAACCGTGTGCACATGTCTACAACAGTCAATATGTAGCGATGGCCTCTTCCGGATATTACTGGCATTGGTCCAATAATATCTACAGCTATCTTTTCAAATGGCATTTCACTTAAGTCTGTTGTTTGTATTGGAGCTTGCATATATGTTCCCGTTGCTCCATGTATTTGGCAAATATGGCAGGATTTTATGTAGGCCTTGACTTCTTGCGTAATTCTAGGCCAAAAAAATTCATTCAAGATTCTATTCAATGTTCTCTTTACTCCCATATGTCCGGCAAACGGGGTGTCATGTGCAAGCTTTAAAATTGTTTCTCTATATTTCTTTGGAACAAGCAATTGTTGTGTCTTGCCTGCTTTCAGGTGAATTTCTCTCACATAAACACCACCTTCGCCTATCTTGATTAACCCTCGTCTTGGTGAAGCTTCACTTTCTATGAGTTTTATTAGATCTGGATCATTTTTCTGTTCACTGACAAATTTTTCTGTTTTAATCTGTAGTGGGTCTTGACTTTCTGTGGAGATTTCATTCGGGTTCTCTTCTTGATTATGGCTTCTCATATCACTATTTTCTGTTTCTGTATTTTCATTTCCATTGTTATAAGGAACTTGTATGTTATCGTTTGTATTTAGCACTTCTTCTGCTTTCTTCTGAGCTCTTGTAGTAACCATGGAACATTTCTGTGTGTAGTTTTCTTTCCACTTGTTCAATTCTTCTACTGTGCAAGGATTAGAGCCTTTGATACAGCCAATGATAAGGCCAATGTTGTCAGGCTTATTGTCTATTACTAAAGCCTCATGCCAACCATTGATGAACGGTGTGTGTATGTTGATACGTGCTACCAGATGTGTAGTTACTTGACCAGTGTAACCAACACAGTCTTGTCTTCTTCCGGTGTACTCTTGTGGGTTGACGTATTCTTTTGCGACTAAAATTGCAGTTGCACCTGTATCGTACAGTACGTTGGTCATTTGTTCTCCCACAAAGCCTGGGTATACCTGCAGTTTATTAGTGTGTTTGGCAGCAAATGCTCGATCTCTTGGTCTGTCGTTCCAATCTTTATTGCGTCGGTTGTAGAAGCAAGTCTCTGTTGTGTGGTTTGTTCTACCACAAATTTGACATTGGAAACGAACTCTTTGCTGATTACGTTGATATTCTTTATTCTTGTAAGTATATGTTGGGCTCATTCCTTCATCTTTCTCTCTTCGAGATCTATATGTTGGACTCATTCCTTCATCTTTCTCTCTTCGAGATCTATATGTTGGGCTCTTGTCAGCGTTCTCTCTTCTATATAAAGGGCTTGGAGTCCGCATTCTTGCAGCGTTGTTCACCATAAAAGCTGATGCCGCAGTTGGGTTCTCTCTAGCTAACTCTTCCCTTGGGTGTGAGGCCTTAAACTGCCTTAGTTGTGCTATCAGGCTGCTGATGGTCTTTGGCTCTCGCTCCGTGACGTATGTTTTCACATTATTATTGTAAGCTTCCATCACAGCGTCCATTATGATGTGTTCTCTGAGAGTTTCATATTTGTGCTCCACTTTTGACAGGTCTACCCATCGATCGAAGTATATCGACATGTTGGTGACGAATATTTGTGGATCGTCGTTCGCCAGAGGTGTCGACTCTTTCAATCTCCTTCTGAATTCGTAACTTGTGAACCCAAACTGTCTCAGCAACGCCTCCTTCACGGCCACGTACTCTTTTCTTTCTTCATCTCTCATTTGAAGACAGATGTTGATGGCTCTACCTTTTAAGCGCCCCATGAGGCTTCTTGCCCATTCTGTCTGTGGGAGGTTGCATGATGTTGCTATATCCTCAAATCTCAATAGATATGAGTCAATGCACTCATTCTGGTTCTCGTCAAATGGAGACATTCTTTCTAATTGTTTGTATTTGTCAAAGTGTTCCTCCTTTTCATTTTGCTGTTCTTTGTCTTTCTTTTCTGTAAGTTTTAGTTCTAGTTGTAAGATTTCCTTCCTTCTACTATCTTCTTCTTTCTTTTTGGCTTCTTCCTTATTAAACCTCCTTTCTTTCCTTTCTTCATCCTGTGTTATTTTTAGTGTAATGAACTTTTCAAGTTCTTCGCCTTGCAGGCCATTTTCCTTGCCCGCATCTCTATATATTTTGTACATCGACATTTCCACTTACTTGTGCCTCGTCGTATCTCGTCGTGGTCGCCAGTTATGAAGAAACAAGTCCTTTTACGTTTAAAGTGTGTTTTAATTGTCGAACATTTTAACAAAACATATCTACACGGCAACGTTATATACAGATCTCCTACTTCACTCGCTGACTTCTCTCTCTCTCTCTCTCTTATTTACACACTCGTCACTTCCCCCAAGTCCCCCAACTCTTGATACCCAGCACTTGACCGTGTGTCACGGTTGACCACACAGTAACCGTGTCACAACACCCACCCCACCCCAAATAAGATAATTTAGTGTGTAGTGAATAAGTCGCGTATGTATATTGACCAAAACGACATTTTCATTGAGTCATTTCATTCGGCTCAGGTGGGCCCCGATAGGTCACGAGACCAAACGCAATGAAAACCCGCACTTGCCATGGTAGGTACGTCACAGGCCTTGGGCCCCTTAATGGTAGTAGGCCCTGGTTCGTTGAACCCTTTCGCACCATGGATGCTACGCCACTGGTGCTATGACACACCGAGGAAGAAATTCGACTTCGGAAAGACTAGAAGTACAAAACAGAACAAAAACTACCTCATTGTTCTTCTGCTGCAGTTGAGGTTCTTCACGAGGGAGGGGAGGTAAACTCATTTGACTCTCCCCATTTTCTACACTACTCTCCAAGCTCGTATTTTCTGATGTAGGCAGCAGATTTTTGTCAACAAGTTGGGCCATTTCCATTTATTTTTTACAGTAATTTAAAATAAATTTTTGTTTTGTTAACTTTGTGTTTGGTATAGTTTTTTGTGTTTTATTTTGTATGTTTTAAGGCGGTGATGTTTGGTGCTATACATATCTCTGCCACAGGCCTCTAAAAATACGTATAATAATAATAATGGCAATGTCTTCCATTTATAAGATTAAGGATGAGTGCAGTGTTTCACATGACTATGCAAACCCAGTTGCGAGCTGCATATTTTTCCGCATTTGGTGAAGACAAAGCCGTTGTCCGCCGGCGGTCTATATTAAGTTTTCTTTCCGTCTTCTGCGCCTGTCTTCAATAAGGGCTTTCCAATGGGTCTCAAATGTGAGTCCTGCAGCCTTTGTGAGAGGTCTCGAACTGTCTCTTGCCCATTAGAGTGTGAAGGCATTTTTGATGGAAGCGTTCGAGGAGCCTTAAATGCCTTCGATAGAGCACCCAGGTCTCGGAGCAATACAAAAGTGTGGTGAGAACCACTGCTGTATATAAATTTTTCTATAGTGGTGATGAAGAATTTAAACCCTGAATTTAAACTTTCGTCGACTTGCGTCGATACCCATACCCGGAAAAGGCTTGGCGGTGGGTAATAAGGTGCCGATGACCCTTAAGTAACTTGCAGCAGACAGTGCTAAGTTGTGCAGATCATGTCAAGCTGCTAATTGCAGCAAACTGTATAATTATGTACCGTTTTCTACACTGAAACATGCAACATAAAATAAATTTCTGAGTGCTCTATTGAGCACAATTCTGCATTATTATAGTTCTGGAAATGAATAAATTTTCATTCTCTGGCACTGCCAGGGTCTAGCTTCGTTAAAGAGAAACAAAATTCTCTGTAGTCTTCCTTTAACAGTGTCCACTGAGAAATTTTCTGATGATGTGGCAAGTCTGCAACAGTACTGCACTTTGATAGGTAAAAAGGATACTCTTAGGAATGCTTAGGTCTTTGAACATTTGTCATTATCCCTTCGGCTGATATAACAATAAGATGCATTGTTACTATAGATAGCTTCCATATTCGCTTAATCTCAAAGCTGAGATTTTTAAAATTTTCTTCGTTCAACAATGTCAGTTTCTCTTATATTCTGGAATAGCGGTACGGCGATGTGGATGATGGTAGCGGATTTTTCATCACTACCATCATCATTACTATAATTATTATTATTAGGCGTATAATATTTAGATAATTTGCAATTATTTATTGCCACTGGTCTAGCCACATTATTGATTCCGTTATATATTACGTATTTTTTTTGTTACAAAGCCTATATCAACAAGAGAAAAAAAAATCACTTTGTTAATGCAAAATAAGAGTAAACATAAATTACACTGTGTACACAATAATTAGTCCAAATTAGAAATTAACACGACGTAAGCTTCCTAAAGTATTTGAAAGTCAAACTAAATGCTAAATCTGAACACCGCCTAAAATATTGCTGGTCACATGGTAAATTTGAATATGCAATCTGTACCACACTGGGGCCATACTGATCCGCGTACCTCGTTAGTATGAAATATTTGCATCATTTTGCCTCCTTACATCAACGATCTCGCTCGGGATTCATTGACGAAGTCAAAAGATTAATCAAGCAAGTCCTCAAGTGTGTGTGTGTGTGAGAGAGAGAGAGAGAGAGGGAGTATGTGTGTGTGTGTGCGTGATCTGTTCATGGTCGCCACCAGGGAATGACGTCACATCCACTGCGAGGCATACACACAATGCTCCCACACATACACTCACAGGTGACTGGAAGGCTGGTCTGATGTTTTAGTGCTGGGGGTGGAATGCAACGGAGGTAAACGGATTTCCTCACAGCACCGGGACAGATGACACATGGTCAATAATGAGGTCGTCTCTGTCCACCATTCTTACCACTCAAACCATTTTGGACCACTCCCATCGTTGTGCGACACACTTGTTAACCGTGGGTATTAAGAAAAAGATGCGTTTTACACCCTTTTTCCCAGATCGCAATTTCCGAAAGGGTAACCACTACTTTTTAGCGGCCCCCTAAAGGGGAAAAGACGCTATTTGTTTTGTGTGAAATGTATGTCCGTGCGACGGCTACTTTTTTCTTTTCTAAAGGCGAAAAATCTATTCTTTTAAATCACTTATGCAAGCAGTTTTTTCATACAAATACATAACTTTTACAACTATGCACTATTAATAGTAACAAACACGAAGGCTCTTTTTATAGGGGAGATGACTATTTACCATATTGTTAAAAAAAATATCTTTTTTACATTTGTATTGCTACGTTATGTAAGTTTTGTAATACTAACTACTACATTTACACAAAAATAATGTTTACTCTTTTTTTAAGAGAAAAACATATATTTAGTATGCATGTAAGTTGGATATAATTTATACCAACAATTAATAAGTAGGTTTTCATATTATCGCGTGAACTGTAATAATGTAACGAAACAAAAACTAAAGGAATTTTTTTCTAGCGGAAATTATACATTTCGTACTTTTGGATATGAATAAGATTGACCCTTTACAAAACAATTAGATCAATTAAATGTTCATTATAAGACATCAGTTAGGCAGGTTCGCATTTAACTTCACATTCACATCCACCTATCCTTTGGTCTGCTGGACCACTGGGGCACCACACAAGATCTGTCAACCTTCTTTCTCCATTCTTCTCTGTCATTTGCTTTTGATACAATCTCATGCTGATGTTTTTTTTGAAAAATATTGAAACCTGCCTTTTTACCTGCCTGGGTGGACCACTTCGGGGGTCGATTTTGAGTTTGTGTTTCCACACAAACTGTCTTTGTAAAATTGTTTTTAAACTGCTAACGTAAATTCTTTTTTTTTTTTTTTTTTTTTTTTTAATTCTAACGCATCTATATTTCTGACATTAGTAGTTAGCTTGTATTTTGACGTGTTTCTTGGGCGCTAAGTTTTTGTCTCAATGTGTGAAGGACTTCCCGCTGTCTTTTCCTCAACTATCTTTATGTCTTTGTTAAAACTTCGTAGCTGCACTAATGCGCTATAAATACGGCCATCTCTAAACAATACAAGACAAAGAAATAAAAACATTGAAATAGGTTTAAATACCCAGCAGATACTTGAACCGACACACCTTCACTTACAGCCGCTCAGGTAGACATCTGTTGACTCCATCAAAAGCTGCTCGCGCAAACGACAATATGCGTTTTATTGACATTTCTCATCACCAGCCCGTACTTTTGTTTCTCCACACCCACCGCTATGGAAATGTGGTTAACGTTGCCTTAACTCTTTCTCTCTCAACTAACGATACCAACGTTGATTCCACCAGAATGTGGTAAATAGTTACGGAGAGAAAGAGTTAATGGAGAGGTCGGAAACAAATACAATCGCAAGGTTACAGAAGCTGGACAGTGATATATTTATTAGTGTGCCTGGATATCTCGTGGCCTGCAGAGCTGTGATACAAATAGAACTAATCACAATAACAGAAAGCGAGAATAGGAGCGCGAAAGGTGACAGTTCAAAGTGATAGGAATTTATTAGGATGAATTGAGACCAGAGTTACTAATAGGAACTAGACTTGAATGACAAGAATGTGGATGATGAGGACGTCAATTAGCGATAGAGACAAGATTAAGTGTTCAATAACATGACTAAGAGGCAAAAGAAGATTTAGTGACAACAACATAAGTAAACATAATCGGCAGGATTAGGTGACAACGACACGAATAATTGGCAAAGCAAAGCCCCGATTAAGTGACAATGGAGCGATTAAGTGAAAACGACACGATTAAGTGACAATGAAATGATTAAGTGACAACGACACGATTAAGTGGTAACGACATGACACGGCAATGTAATGAGACGGTTAATTGGCAATATAATGACACGATTAAGTGATAAGGACACGATTAAGTAATAATAATGACACGATTAAGTGATAAGGACACGATTAAGTGATAATGACACGATTAAGTGATAATGACACGATTAAGTGATAATGACACGATTAAGTGATAATGACACGATTAAGTGATAATAATGACACGATTAAGTGATAATGACACGATTAAGTGATAATAATGACACGATTAAGTGATAATGACACGATTAAGTGATAATGACACGATTAAGTGATAATAATGACACGATTAAGTGATAATGACACGATTAAGTGATAATGACACGATTAAGTGATAATGACACGATTAAGTGATAATGACACGATTAAGTGATAATGACACGATTAAGTGATAATGACACGATTAAGTGATAATAATGACACGATTAAGTGATAATAATGACACGATTAAGTGATAAGGACACGATTAAGTGATAATGACACGATTAAGTGACAAGACATGATTAAGTGACAATAACAATGACAAGACAACGATAGCAATCATTGACAATGACAAAACATGACTTAGTGACAACAAGGACCAGACTGAGTGTCAGTTACAGATAGTGACACGATATGTTGACAAAAATAAGAGTTTATTTACACAGGCTTTGTAACTTATCGACAACATTTTTATTTCTTTTAAAGCACTTCTCTCCCCTTCCCCTTCTTACATGTTTTTGAATAATCATTCTCCCAAATGTTACGGCTTATAAAAATAATCCTGAATGTTTCATGTATCATGTCACAATGGCTCATACTGTACAACTTTATCAATTGAAGGGTGTCCAATTGGAAGCTTTGGCTATAGGAATAAATAACATTTAGAATCTATGTCGCATCTTTAACAAAAGTAAACCGTTTAAAAAAAACAAAAAACATTTAGATTGAATTGAACGCGTCATCCGGGAATGACGATACATGCTTTTAAACCGAGTTTACGGGAAATCACTGAACTTTACGGCCAATTAAACGTGGGAAAGGCTCATTGAGTCAAGAGTGATTCGAAATGGTTTGTTTGATGTGGTAAATGGTTGGCTAGGTAACGGTTTTCATGTCACTCGCGCTATCGTTGTCCCTGCCAGAACATAGTGTTTAATGTCGGGTTACAATAGATGCGTATTTAGCTGTGTTTTGTGAGACCCACAATAAGTTGTGTCTCAGGTCGGGCTACAATAGACTTCTGTTATTTTGAAGAGTTTAGAAGTAAATAGGATAATGTGTAATACTAGGGAGGTTTAAGGTTGGGATCTGTTTGTATTAGTGCTATGCACTTTGGCGATCGATACAAACAATAGGACAAAGTAAACGCCCCGCTTCAAACCAATCGTCTCGAGTTTGAATCTAGGCAACGGCAAAAAGTGTTTCTCCCCTCTTTTTTAGCGGCACCCGAAAGAGGAAAAGACGCTATTAATTTTGTATGGCTTGTCTGTCCGTCTGTCCGTCCGGGAAAAGAAGAGAAAATGAAAATCGGATATCATGATATTTTAAATCATTCAAAGTTCTGATGCAACGGCTACTTTTTTCTTTTTCGAAAGTGAAGCATCTAATATTTAAAATTATATATGCAAGCAGATTTTTTAAAAATTACACCACTTTTCAATGAAAAACTTTTTAATGAAAAACTTCAGGGGAAGTAAGTCGTCTTATTAAAAACTTCACAAGCTTCTTCATTAATAAATCAAACTTCATTCATAGATTCACGAATTGGTACCAAAAAAAATCCATCTAAGGTCACAATTGAATAATTATCAAAAGTATCAATGGATCATTATAAAATAGATTTTCCATTTATTAACTAGCTCATGGAATAGAATATTGATTAAAATTTTGTTTTTAAAAAAGAATTTTAATACGAACTTCGTTTCAATTGAAAGTTTGAAAAAAGACAAACTACTTTTATATCGCTCAGTTTTCACATATCGTCATTAGAGTATGAACAAAACTTACATTTATAATCAATTAAGAAAATAGTTAATCTTCTAAAAGCTAGGGATGCAGATTTATTTATTATGTAACCATTAGTATCACATCAATAAGTGAATCTGTAACCCAGTAGTAGGCCTGATCATAATATTGACCTAGATCTAGTAGATCTAGATTCTATTTATAGATCTAGTTCAGATTCTAGCCTAGATTACGCTATAGATTTAGTTCTGGATCTTTATCTAGAGTCTATTAAGTCTAGACCTAGTCTAGGATGGCTGCCTGGTCGTGCGGTTTGCACGCTGGACTGTCATTTGGATTTATCGATGATCCCGGCTTCAAATCCTGACCGCTCCCATCCCCCGTCCGGATGTTTGGACTAGGAAGTAAACTATCTTCAACTCTGAAAGAACATTCGAATTATGTAAAACATTTTACAAACATTTTCTAGACCTAGTCTAGATTCTAGATCGAGTTTTGGCCGATGTGCCTAAAACCAAAAACCAAACCAAACAAGATCTAAACTAGAATTAGTCAAGAAATCTAGATATATATATATTATATAATCTATATTATGAATCTAGTCTAGACCTATAAACTATATTAAGTAAATACAGACTACAGCGCTTATGATCAGAATTAGTAGGCCAACTAGTGGTTAATAGTGTATTAGTCTATTCTGTTCGCATGGGAAACTGTTAAGTTGTGCAGGCCCTACTACGTGTACTCCAATATAGTAATCCAAATTGTTGGGAAGACGTAGGTATCTTGGAGCAGTGGCGTCATGGGGGGGGGGGGGGGCGAGGGTGCGGTTCGCACAGGTCGACACTATTTCTGGGGTGACAACCAAGTTGGAAAAATTATAACTTGGTAAAAGCAGACACATTAAAAAAGATAATAATAAAGTCTCGAGATAAATGCCCAAATATGCCTTGACACATCTAGATGTTAGTTGAAGTGTAAATAATGCATCAAAACGTTATACCATTTAAAGTATAACAAAAAAAAACCTGTTTATATGATGTTAAGTCTGTTTATAATTTTAATTACGTATTATTGTAAAATGTGCAATAACAATTGAATAAATGTAATTAACATTGGGATTTTACATTTGAGTAAAAATCAATAAAAGTAGGTTATCGGCTCACACTGTATCGGGAGGTTTCCATGCTGATTTTAGGTAATCACTTAACGCTACTCTGCTTATTCCAGAAGAGTTAGAAGAGTCTTATCAAAGACGACGTGTTGCACTGTTTGCTTTTATGTGAAAAATAACGCCAATTTCTTTAATCGATCAAAACATTGGTGAATTTGTTGGGGCCGCCACTGAGTTTGTGTGAGTTTGTAATCTTGTGTTTTTTGTTAGTTCACCTATAAAACAAGAAAATAAAAAAAATACATTTTACTTGTTACCCTAAATAACTGTTGACTAATAAACAGTAAAAAAAAAAAAGTTCCCCTTTCAGACCTTGCGATCTATAGGGCAGATGATGTTAAGATCATCTGTTTCATTGGCTAACGAGCAGGGTGTCATGTGGCCTGCTGAGCTAACAACCACCTTTACTTTTCCCAACTTAAGTCAGTTACCCATTAGAGTTGGGCGGGCTCAGGGACGCCCTAAAAATCCCGAAACTCAAAATCCCAGTCCTCACAGAGATTCGAACTCAGGCGTAACCACCCAGCTTTACGTAATTTGACCCAAAGAATGCCAATTTTAAAGAGAATCCTTAATGTCATTTTAAAAATAAAGTTCATGTCGCTGAAAAAACTGTTTTAAGTGTTGGTTAGTAAAGGTAGCCCTTGCGGTTAACGATGGTAACATGTAGCCAACAAAACTAGCAACCGCCGTTAGTTGCCCACCGTATGTCAGGTATTCATTAGAGTTTGGTTGGACTCAGGGACGTTCTGAAAATTCCCGAGGTTCAACAACTAAGTTTACACCGGGATTCGAACTCAAAACTCTCAGTTTACCAATCGCCACCACGCCCCTTATGTAACTGAAAGGATGTTTACCAATTTTTGTCGCTGCGAGATTTCCTAACGCGCATAAAAAAATATATTTATATATGATGATTATGTACTTACGTAATTTTATTACAAACACACACATTTAGTCAATCAAATGGGATTTACCAGTAAATAAAATGTAATTCTATGTTAGCAAAAATATAGATGGCATTAATGGAGCCTACAAGATCGAACAGAATCTTAAAGAATCAAAAATTACACGCACACATACACAGAACACTTCATGATACGTAAGTTGATATACCGTTATGTCACACACATACACACACACAAATACATGAGTTGATATAACATTATGTCACAAACTCACATACACACATTTTTCTCCGCATCAAATTCAAACAGAGATCTTACCATTCTGTTTCACACAAGATCGACGATCATTCCATTATTCCCTGCAATACGATTCCTACTCAGGATTCATTCATTGATTGTAACTTCAAACAAATACAACAGACCGCGAACTTCAACAAAGGCCTTAAGGTGGACCCATTAGGAGAAGTCAACATTCGGAGATCCAATTAATACGGATGTTTCAGAAACGTCGTGACTATGCCAAGTTTGGTATCAGTAATCTCCGCCGCAGTGACGTGGGCTGTCTCGTTCAACGTTGGTAGCTGTACGGTAGTTCGCGAGAGGTCATTAAAGTTTAACGCATGACTTTGTTGAGTAAAGAATAACAAGTTTTGAGTCATGCTTTAATTTTTATTTTTATTTGCTTTTGAAAAAAAAAAAGTAACAATCTTTAGCAGTAGCGTAGCAAGGTACACGTTGGCCAGTGTTCAATAATATGATAGTAGCCCTCCTCCCCCTAAAGTAAACGATTTTTGAGAGTGAACAAACCAAGAAAAACATTTTAAAATACATTTTTAAGAAGACAATACCTCCATTATACAGCTTACAAAAATATTATAATATATTTAACAATTATTTAACAAATAATATTTAGTTCAAACCGGGTATTAAACCAATGATTTGACACCATCAGCTGCTTGAATGGGCCTTGCGAACTTGTGCAATTATTTATTGGCACTTCATTTAATGGACATTCTTGATGGTCTGTGTGTTGATAAGTAGATCTATACATGTTGATGTTGCACGCGAGTTCGTTGGAGACACAACATATTAAACAGAGAAGATAAAGTGAATCAACCACAGCTGATAAACCTCAAACACTTGAATACATAAGAAAAGGGCACAGTTCTCTGTCGTTGCTAACTTGGTGGCGTCCTTTCTGTCCGTGACTACCCAATTTCCGTTCTTACTTTTTAATTTCTCGGCACGTCACTTCGGAAAAACCCAATTAACCCAAACTTCTACGCGTCGTGTCATCCCAACATCTAGATCTAGAAGTACGCCTAGACTTTTGATTTAAAGCACTTTAAGATCTAGTTGAGATCTAGAATTAATCTTTTTTTAGATTTACGTAAAATATAATCAAATTTTAGATGCTAGTCGACCCGCGGCGTAGCATGCGCCGCTATTTTGCAGGGCCGGCCTTAGGCCACTGCAACCTATGCAATCGAAATGGGCCCCGCAATTTCAAATGCCCCACACTAATCCTACCAGAAGCTCCCGGAAATCTCATGAAATTGCAAAATATATGAAAAAGTCATGGAAATCTCCGGAAGTTATTAAAATCTTTTGAAAACTCATAAAAATCTCCTGGATTATAGACAAAATAGTCATTTTGGGATGTCATTAAATATGGAAAACGCAAATCCTAAGCGCGATTAAAAAAAAAAAACGGCATTATACTCGCACCTCAAACTAATAAAGAATTACTTAAGGTCAACAATTTTCCAAGATAGAATGAAGCATTTGGTAATTCTTGCTACTGAGCGTGATCTACGTAGGAAACGGAATTTTTATGATATACTGTATGACTTCGCTAGACGTAAGGCTCGTAAAGTAATTCTGTACGTAGTAAAGAATGAATAAAATGCAAAGACGAATTTATTTTCTAACACAAACTCTTAATTTTCACTTATTATCCGTATCCCTACCCAAACTGGGCCCTGCGCAATCCGTTCAACATAGGGCCCCGCAATGGTTAAGTCCGGCCCTGCTATTTAGTGACGGGTGAATACAGAAAAGATAACTTGTTCTCCCCCCTCTTTTTTTTTCGCCGCAAAAGTTACGTGGGGTAACTCTAGTCTGATTTTCAGAAATAAGAGAGTTATCTTTCCATGACTTTTGGTGGTGTCCGGAATGGTTTGGCCATGAAGAGAATTATATATACATAGAATCTTTTAATAAACTTAACACTGGAGAATTAATGCAAAGCTCAACTGCCAATGACTGTTCCATTTTTACTTAGTAGGCAAAAGGTCAATTTAGCGCCATTGATATTGTGGAGCTTATCGTGAAGTTCTCCAATTGTATTGTGTGTGTTTTATCTCTGTTTTAACATGACATTAGTATAACTATTAGACTTAGATGGATTCATACTTATCTCTAGATCTAGTATTCAGCAAAAGTGTTGAGCACCTCTTACCTGAATGAAGTCAATATTTCAAGCGATGAAAACAAAACTGTTCAGATATGTCTTCCAATGTGGTCAAAAGTAAAGATTTGAGCGTTGAACACCTATATCCTCACAGCTAGTCACTCAAGTTTAGTATTTCACAACTAGCCCGTCACAATTAGTCCCTTACATCTAGTCGCTCACAATCAATTCCTCAGAACTATTCTCTCAACTAGTCCCCTCACATCTAGTCCCCTCACATCTAGTCCCATTACAACAGTTTCTCATAATTAATCCCGGACTCAACAAGATTCTATTTCCTCACAAGCTGAAAAAGTGTTTAATCCTAGAGACCAGAATAAATCTCTCGATATACGAAGCTTTCATCAGACTACACTTTGCTCCCTGCACACATCAATGTATCTATTATGCCAGCAATATATAAATAGACATTCAAATACGTTATATTTGTGTATATACATTGACTACACAATGGTTAACCAACTGTAAGCCAGCCGTGGAGGAATGAAATCAAGCGTGAAAATAAGTATTTCAGTCCAAAACCACGCCCAGGTTCACACAAGTACGCGTAAAGCTTTATTTTATTTTATCCTTTTGATCTTCCATAAATTATGGAAATGTCCTCGGCTCTTTGTATTGATTTTTGTTCGTTTAGTCATTAATGACAGAACTAACGCGGACGTCCGCAGAGTTATTTCCTGGGACTTTGGTCAATATATCCTCATAACCTTCTTTTTATGCATACATAATGATTATATTTGCACCATGGCTGGTTGCCTGGTCGTGAGATATGCTTTTAGGGCTATCGTTCGATAGTCTTGTTGATCCCGGGATATAACCTATCCTGGAGGTTTTGGGCTAGAATGTAATGCTTTTCAAATCTGAAGGAACATCAGAAGACGATGATTGTTGCCACTCTAGTCAAAAAAAAACGTATGACCCTGTAACTCTACAGGGGGCGCGGTGGCTGAGTGGTTAAGCGTTCGGTTTCTGAACCTGAGGTCCTAGGTTCGAATCATGGTGAAGACTGGGCTTTTGAATTTCTGGATTTTTAGGGCGCCCCTGAGTCAACCCAACTCTAATGGGTACTTGACTTTACTTGGGGAAAGTAAAGGCGGTCGGTCGTTGTACATAACACCCTGCTCGTTAACCGTTGGCCAAAGAAACTGAAGACCTTGACATCATCTGCCCCATAGATCGTAAGGTCTGAAAGTGGAAACTTTAGTACTTTTGACTGTAACTCTACTGTTGGTTTCTGTGAGCGTTTACTTCTCCTTGTACTTGTTTGCTTCTAGCGCGACTAAAACTTATTCTTGCACATTAGACAAAACTCACTAAATGCACTGAATGAAAGCAGGTGTTAGCAGACGACGTCTTTGATAGCAGACGACATTTTTATTAAATAAATATATTTCTTGGCCATCTAGCCACAAAGGCATAAGTATCAATATCATAAAATATAAGTGCATCTCCATGTTCAGAATGAAATAAACCTCATAAAGTACGTATTGCAGCTGAAAAAAATTACATGTACATCCTTACACAATAGAGGCCAAAAGCTTACTAAGGTTTTCACCTCGTGGTCAGTTACAGACCGATACATCATTCCGTGCTAAAGGCACGAGATAATTAAGTGACTATGAAATCTCTACATGTCACAGTGAGTCTCAAACTAGTCTGTGACAGGCCCCACATATAAGCAATTGTCGGGCAGGAATAAAGATGTAAGTCAATCAACGAAACTCTGAAAAAGGTGTTAGGAGAAAGCATTCAGTGAAGGCTAATAAAGAGCCGTGATTGGTTCTGCCAAAAAAAAAAAGTTTCTCACTCATCTGGATCAGACACAAAGATAGAGATCTATTTTGTGTCTCACATGCTAGGACAAATTTGTGCAAATACTTCACTAGTGCTATTACAGCATGGAATGGGTTGCCTGAGTCAGCAGAAAAAAAATCTATTATTTAGCAGAGTCACTGATTAACATAATGACTAGATTGAAATAGAGACGTAATCATTTTTATTATTTAATTTTTTTTTAAAGAAACGTCGATATTTAATAAGGTGAGATATATTTAGAACAAGTAAAGGGAAAGTACTTGTTTAAATTACTTGCTTTCCTTTTTATGGAATTGTGTCTCTTATTACGCCGCTTCATTTTACCACAGAAAAATTGTAAAAGTTTTATCACGTTTTGATTTGTTGTAATTACAATTCCTCTAATTAGATGACAAAATATTCATGGCTTCAGGAAAGTGGATGGAACATGGACACGGATTTCGAAAACGGCTCTAACGATTTTCCTAGAAATTAGACATTTTATGCATATATTTTTAGAAAAAAAATTCTAGCTAATTCCAACATTGGTTTGATTTTTATATTTTTTTATTTTTTTTAAAAATAGAAACACCTTAACTTAAAGTCGGTTATTTTGAACACGCTGTCCGCAACCGACGTTGTATTTTGAATAGGCTTCAGCGGGTATTCCCGCACTCCACTCTAATGTTTCTTTGCAATAGGCCTATTGGTATTCAACAAAGAGTTGAATAAATGAAGAGAAGTTCGTGTACACTTTGCGCAGCGTCCAATGTAGAGACTTCCCTTTTTTTTTCATTTATCATTCATTAGTTCTTGAGTGAAGTAATCACTCTTACAGTCATCAGCTTCATAAAAAAGGAATTAAATTTAAAAGCTTGTTTAATGTTATGTTCTATTCTAACTCACAAACCTTCAAATCGAGATGTAAAACTGTTCTTTGCCAAAATAAAAAATTAAAAAGGTAATTTGTATGCTAATTATTGTTGGCCTCATTTAGTCCTATAACGGCTATGATTGATTTTGTAGGACGTTCAATGATTTTCATTCTGCTACCACTCCCGTAGTCCCATCACTATGTTGGAGCGTTCAGATGACTAGTCCAATACAGTGCTTTAAGTTAAGTACCTTTTCAGACCTTGCGATCTATAGGGAAGATGATATAGAGTGCATTTGTTTTGTGGCCCAATGTTAATGACTCAGAAGCGCCCAAAGATTCCGTATGTAAAAATCCCAGGCTTCACCAGGATTCGACTCCGGGACATCCGGTTCGGAAGCCAAGCACTTTACCGCTTAGCCACCAAGCCCCAAGTAGTACAATGCAGTGGGTTCTAAACCACGGAGCTCTCCAAATACTTATCTTTCCATAGGGGTCTTTGGGGCCAATGTCTTGTTCGGGCCTCTTGATAAAGAATGCAGATTTGAAGGACATGGTCAGCATTCTCTGCTTGAACGCACATAATGATACACGTTTTGAAAATAAGATAAGGCAGATATTTTTTTAATTGTTATTTATTACTATGAGAACTGTTCGAAACTTATAGCTCAGTTATAAATATTATATTATATAAAAAATTATAATTTAAAAATATAAAATATTGTAAGTATAACCAAAAGGAATGACATAAGATTCTGGAAATGACAGATTCACCGACCTCCTGTGCATATGAACCTAATCATAATGGATATACAAGACATCCATAACAAAGACAAACAGGCACAACAAACTTTATTGTTACCCAGGCAATTAAATCATTAAATACAATTCAACTTTTTAATATAAACATTTTAAATGTAACTTTTGAGTCAATGTAGTGTGGATGTATTGTTTTTTCTATACTCATAATGTTTTTTTGATGTAATTTACCAATTGTAAAACAAATTACTTATAGATAATAAATATTATCATTAGTAGTAGTATTACGAAGTGCGATGGCTGGGGGGTTAAAGCGATCAACTTCCGAACATGGGTTCCTGGGTTCCAATCTCGTTGAAGACTGGGATTTTGAATTTCGGGATTCTTATGCCCCCCCCCCCCCTGAGTCCACCTATCTCTACAGGGTACCGGACTTTAGTTGGGGAAAGTAAATGCGGTTGGTGACCAACGTTTAATTTTTCGTCTCAGAACCGGACGCAACAGAATCAAACAACATATGTTTCGTAAGCTAAAGGTCGGGACTAGCGAAAGCTGCCCTTGTGGAGCAGCACCAGAGAATGCTGACCATGTCCTTCAAAGCTGCATACTATATCAGGAGGCCCGAACCAGACTCTGGCCCCAAAACCCTCCGATAGAAGATAAACTATACGGAGAACTGCCTGACCTGGAAACCACTGCGCGATTCTTCTCAGATACAGGATTACTGTTCTGAAACTTCCATGTAAAATGAGAACGAAGAAGTAGAAGAAGAAAGTCGTAGCACCTATGTTTAGTAAGCTACAAAATATACCTAAATGTAATTTTAAATAGCTTATGTAAAATCTTTACTAAGAAATCTAAACGGGACAGACAAGGACAGACACACCACACAAATCTAACATTCGCCATATTCCCTTTTTCGGTGGCCGCGAAAGTGTGTTCCACGGTAGTCCACCTTTAGACTTTTATTCTCTTTAGGTTGATTGACGACCTATGACAGGACACGGAGATATGTCGAGTCATACAAAACTAATATCAGCACGTTGACATTATAGTTCTATACACATGCATATCATGAGCATGTATAGCTTTTATTATGTAAATATTTCACTTTTTAGAAGTTGGCAATAAAATCTATGACGTCAGTGCAACCCAGAGAAAAAAAATCCAATGAATAGAACACGATAAGTGCCGAGTGATCTAGATCTACTAAACAAAACACAACAAGCAACCAAAAAAAAAACAATATCGGCCGTCTGGAAGAAATAAATGACATCTGGAATGACGGCCCCATTATAACCTGGCCGAAGTCTGTATTGTGAATCTATAGAGTTTTAAAAAAATAAGCGAAAAGATTTTTTAAATTTACAACTATGTGTGTGTGTATGTGAGAAACTATAACCTATAAACACACATACCCTACTAGGCGTGAAGAATGAGGTGACCAGATATTTAGCGAGTGAAAGTAATGTACGTGTAGATTACCAGCCGTTAAAAAACAAAAAGACTTTGCACAAATGTTGTCCAGAAATGGCGCTTTCAACATTATATATGTATATATAAATATAATTAAATAAGTGCATTCAAAAATGTAAAAAAATTATTGCCTTTTTATTCTAAAATAAATGGAAAATTTCAAGCCAAAGAGCATCGATAATTTTCTTAAATTCCACTCAGATATCTTGTCCAAGGAAGCGAATATTATCAAAATAACTTTCAATCTTTTTACCTGATAAAGAGCGCACGTTTTGGCTTCGATAATTGCAGGTTTTCTGAAACGTTTTCCCAGGAAGGAATTTCTTTCCTTTTAATGTGACCAATCTCCTAGTGATCAATTTCCGAGTGATCCATCTCCCAGGGATCCATCTCCCAGGGATCCATTTCCCAGGGCAGTATCTTAACTAGGGTGGGTGGAGGAGGGGGAAATTTTGAAAATCCCCCCGGGCCCTCACTTGAAAGGAGTTCCAAATGGGTATTTTTTTCATTAAAAACTAAATATTACGCAAAGTGTAGGTGCCCCCAAGAGGTCAAGCTTCCCCCCGGGCCCCCAAACGATGGAAAATTCCTAGCTATGACCCTGTCCCAGGGAATAATCTCCCTGAGACGCTCGGCACAATCAAATGTTTACGATTATCGCTACTACATTACCAGCCGTCACCTCTAAATGAATATGTCACTATTGCACTCCATTGGGAAGCAAACTTTTCATGCTTTCTTTCTGTGCATTTCTCAGCCACTTCGTCAATGGCAGAAGATACTTCAAAAGCACTGTTATATTCTGTCCCTTTACCGGAATATGAGACAAGCTCCCCATGGTCAATTATAAGTGTGAACTGTTAATATCGGGGACGGTGCGCTGTGTACGCGGTATGGTCGACTTACCCAGTCAGTCACTATGGCCACTACCGCTGGAAGCCCTCAGACTGGACAGGGGTGGGGAATCCCATGCCCAGGCCTGGTTGTTGGATAAAAGCCTTTCTAACAATCAACGAGATAATGGCGCAACAAGCGCCGATTCCCTACTGGACTTCATCAAATGTCCCTTAAAAACTGTTACGTAGAATATTGCCGAAATGTTGTGTACAAAATGCCACAATTCAGCAAACGGACTTGAATAAGCTTTTCATTATGGTGGAACACTTCTTTCTAAGCTAACAAAAAAATCCACTTCCGAGGACAGACGCAGACGACGAAAAGAAAATCTAAATCGACCACTGTCGGAAAATGATTACGTCCTCGCTAGATGTGGCAATGTATATAGGTCACAGCTTTAAGGCTTATGCATGGAAAAATTAGGCAGCGCCTAGGGCCTCCGATTACTGGGGGTCTTGCTCAGGACTGAAAGAATTTTTTTTAGAGCGAAAATTGCGAAATATTAAATCAGATGAACTGAAGATAAATTAAAGGTTTAACTAAAAGATGAGCTGAAAATAAAGTAATGGTTGAACTGAATGATGAAATGAATGATGAGCTGAATGATAAGCTAAAATATATTTTTTCACATTTTTTCACATTTTTTCATTCACTTCAAAACTCCTTTATGTGTAAACTGAGAAAACAAACATTTTATTTCTGATATCTCTTTTTGGATTTTTTTTTAAATCACTCAATTAAGATGTATAATACATTTAAATTGAGATTGATTGCTTTAAAATCAGAACACAGACTTCATGGTTGTTTTCCAAATAAACAAATTATGTGACACCATTTCAGAAACACTGTATTTATACTTTTATCTCTAAAACCTAAACAGAATTTATTACTTCAATGAAAATCCCTAGAATTACTTATTTTAGCTGCTCCCGAAAGGGGAATAGCCGCTATTAGTTTTGTGTGGTCTGTCTGTCCGTCCTTCCGTCTTCCACGTTTAAAACTCAGAAACTAGTAGAGAAAATCAAAATCGGACATCATGATATTTTAGATCAGGGGTTCTCAACCTGTGGATCATGACCCCTTTAGTGGTCGATTGACGATTTGCCAGGGGTCTCCTAAGACCATCGAAAGTATGGATTGTTTTTGTCTATTCTTCTATTGCTGTGTGGATGGGGGTCGCCGCAGAGTGGGGATTGTAAAAAGTGGTCGCCGAGCTTAAAAGGTTGAGAACCGCTGTTTTAGATCATTGAAAGTTCTGATGCAAGGGCCACTTTTTTCTTTTCCGAATGTGAACAATTCAATTTTAAAATTTATCTATGGAAGAATTTTTTTTTTTGTTAAATACACCACTTTTAAATGAAAACGACAAAGGATATTCCTTTTTTCAAAAAAGGTCACAGACTTCTATATCAACAACTATATCTTCATTCATAGATTCGCGCATTGAAAACAAAATTTTGATACGAACTTTGCTTTCGTTGTAAGTTTTAAAAAAATACTTTTATAGCGCGCAGTTTTGACATATCCTCATTATACACTTGACAGTCTACATTGACTCTACATTATAAGACTAAATAGAGCCCATATGTATATATGGTAAGGCCTACTCGGATCCGAGCATCACGATAAATGGACATGATATAAACGCAGTGGACAGATTCACATCTCTTGGCAGCACACGTTCCAGAAACGGAAAGATTGATAATGAAATCGACCTGCGTATCGCCAAAGCAGGTACATCCTATGGCAGACAGTCTAAAAATGTCTGGAACAAACACAAATCTAGGGATCTATCGAGCCGTCATCCTCCCTACATTGCTCTATGCCTCAGAAACGTGGACATTGTACAGAACATACAAAGAAACTGAATCACTTCCGCATGACATGTCTAAGCAAAATACTGAATGTCAAATGGCAAGACAAAATACCAGATACTGAAGTCCTTCAAAGACCGGGTCTGCAAAGCATCCACACAATCCTGATGCAGTCCCAGGTGCGATGGGCAGGACACGTCTGCAGAATGGAAGACCACCGCATCCCTAAACGACTCTTGTATGGCCAACTAAGTTAAGGAAAGCGCTCGCAAGGTGGTCAAAGAAAGCGCTTCAGGGAAACCCTAAAAGCTTATCTGAAGGCGTTCAGCATAGACCCAGCCACTTGGGAGACAGAGGCACATGACAGAGCATCATGACGTCGCGCTTTGAAAACTGGCGCACAGGTTGCTGTGGAAAAGAGAACAACGCTGGCAGAAGAAAAACGCCAGAGAAGAAAAGCAAGGCTCACGACACTAGCTCCAGCTGGAATAATCTGCCCAGCGTGCAGTCGAACATTTCGGGCTCACATAGGTCTCACCAGCCAAATGAGGAGGCATAGAACCCTAGTGCAAAGCCTTCAGCCCCCCTGGATAACAAAAGTGGTCATCATCGAACCACGATTGACGAACTATATATATTTGAATTTGAATTATTATGGCAATAGCTTATCTTTGTCCTCCGAACCGAGAGTCCCTGGTTCGAATCCCAGCTCTAATTGAGTACCTGACATTAGTTGGGGAAAAGCAAAGGCGGTTAGTCAATGTGCTGGCCACATGACACCCTCGTTAACCGTGGGTCAAAAAAACAGATGACCTTTATATCATATGCCCCATAGATCACTAGGTCTGAAAAAGGAACCTCACATAATGAATATATTTTTTAAAAAAACTACAATTCGTAATTGAAAAAAGTACTTATGCTTGATAAAAATTCATTTTGAAAAATTTAAACTTTAAAAGAGAAAAATTATTTGTATTTTAGTGCCCAATGATTATAAAAATGTTATATCTTTCAACGATCAAAACAAGACTCTGGCTTGAATATTTTTGGTCCATTTGTGAACTCGTTGGGGACCGCCTCTTGGTTTGTGTGATAACACAAACTCTCTTTGTAATCTTGTTTTACAAATGTTTATATCAACTCTGTCTGGAAAAACGCTTTAACACCTTTACTGAACGAAGTGGTCGTCTCCTTTCCATTAGGAGTAAAACTGAAAGATTTTAAAACTCCTTTATCCCACTTTCGGTCAGAGTGTTACAAGATCAGCTGACGTCATCGAGAAGTACATAGAAGTTAAATTCATAAAGTGCTGGTTGTGAATGTGTATGTGTCTCGTGTGTGAATGTTGTTTGAATTTTTAATCAATATTGTTTTTGTACAGTAGTTTCGATGAGCTTGTCAATTGTAGTCAAACTGAATTTCCATTAGATTGGATCAATAAAAATGATCTTATCTTATCTTACTCCAACGTCCATTATCGAATTGAAATTTTACAATTATACATTGGCCTAAATAATACAAGAATCAATAACTAAAAATTAACCAATTAGTCGATAAATTACTGGTTATTAATTATTTTGTTTGATACTTCAAGCGCCGCTGGGAAAAGCCCCCATTGTCATGCGCACTGTGGGTTTATGTAATTAAAATCAATTAATTATTAAAATATTTTCTTCAGTGACGTTAGGTCTAGGGGTTTCTAACGACAGCGTAGACCAGCGCGCATCACATGTTGGGAAACAGAACACACAGGTAGCGTACAATAGAGAAGAGAATCCCTTTAGTTAACAAGATAAAAATGTTTAATGTAATAAAAGATATAGATCTATATATATAGTTCGTCCATCATGGTTCGATGATGACCACTTTGTCATCCAGGGGCTGAGGTCTTTGCACTGGGGTTTTATGCCTCCTCATGTGGCTGGTGAGACCTAAGTGAACCCGGAATATTCGGCCGCACACTGGGCAGGTTATTCCAGCTGGAGCTAGTGTCATTGGCCTTGCATTTCTTCTCTTTGGCGTTTTTCTTCTGCCAGCGTGGTTCTCTTTTCCACAGCAACCTGTGCGCCAGTTTTCATAGCGCTACGTCATGATGCCCTGTCATGTGTCTCCCAGGTGGCTGGGTCTATGCTGAACGCCTTCAGAGAAGCTTTGAGGGTGTCACTAAAGCGCTTTCTTTGACCACCTTGCGAGCGCTTTCCTTCGCTTAGCTGGCGAAGATAAAAGGGGGCGGGATTAAAATGGTGGGGAGTATAATTGTAAATCCTAAAGTAATCTATCTATGAGTATGAATAAACAACATAATTTGACTATTGACTGCTGATGGTAAAAATATGAGTGCCCCTATTGTTTATAAACGTAGCTCTATTAATCCTGTATTCCGTTGTAGTCCTTTCAAAAGCTCATCCCTCTGCCTTGGTGCTGTAGACTGTTCAAATCCGTTAGCGTGAGTACCAGAGTTGGGAGGTGCCAGCCCCAGGTGAAAGCTCCAGCAAAAGTTTGAAATGGCCCGCCACTGTTGCATGTCCTCCAAGAGCGTGGGACGCAGCGAAGGTGGAGCACAAACAGCGATGAATAGGCGGGGGGGGGGGGGTAGGGGGGCTGAGAATTGAATGAAGATGGTAGCCGTTACTTGCTCCAGTCAATGGACCATCTCAATGATCATGAACACTACAGTCTCTGGGTAATGTTGACGACTTGACCTTATTGTACAGCCTTGACGCCTTGCATTTTCAACAGGGCCGGATTTACCTATAGGTAACAAGCTATAGCTTAGAGCCTCCAGAAATATTAAGCACTGACATATAATATCTTTTTATTTATAAAGTGATCAAAAAGGGCCCCCATAGTATTTGTATAGTCAAGTCTAAATACGGTACTGATTTGTTGGGGGGGTAGGGTTAGGGTTGTTGTCATGTGTGTCTTATTGTAATTGTTGTATTTATTCGCCGCTAGTGCGTCTATCCAATTATTTATTATGTATGTAAGTAAAATTATATGCATAGTATTCCCAATTTTTATTACTGAATATTCTTAATTACAGATAACCAAATGTAGATATAATAATCTTGTGTGTAGCGTGTGCACAGTACATTAAAATGGTGCTGTGGTGACGTCAATCGTCTGGCAATATTACACCAGTCGAACTCTGTATAGAGAGAGCGTAGATTGTTGATATAAAAGTGTATTCCCATTTCTGAAACAAACTTTTCAAAGCAATGTACAATAAGTTTAGACCTAACATTTACAATTTTCCGACCTTCACTAGATTTAATTGAGGATTTACTGTGACCCAGTAGGAAATATTTGACTGGTGTTGCTTCAGGTGTTCCTTCAGTTATAAAAGATCATTACGTCACAGCCCAAAATAAACTGATCTATCTATCTATCTATCAATCTATCTATCTATCTATCTATCTATCTATCTTTCTTTCTATCTATCTTTCTGTCTGTCTGTCTTTAAATTTATCTATCTATCTATCTACCTATCTACCTACCTATCTGTCTATCTGTCTGTCTGTCTATCTATCAATCTATCTATCTATCTTTCTTTCTATCTTTTTCTGTCTGTCTGTCTTTAAATTTATCTATCTATCTATCTACCTATCTACCTACCTATCTGTCTATCTGTCTGTCTGTCTGTCTATCTATCTATCTATCTATCTATCTATCTATCTACTGAGACCTAGAACTAATAAATGATTACGAAATGGGTATTTGCTACATTAGACAGTTTTGCCACATAGCAGCAGACTAAATTTGGGTACTAACTGCATAACAAATAGTTTCGTTTTTTTACTTTCCAATTAAAAGTACAAACAACGACACTTTCTTTATTCTATTGGTTTTCCCTTTGTTGTCACATAGCAAGTAATTTAACGGTCATACACACAGCTTTGTTTTTCATATTTTTGACAGAAAGATCTGAGAAAATCAGCCCTGCGTTTCAATCAAGCATATTTGATTTCACCACAAGGACATATCACAGCCATCACATTAATGCACCATTGGTTGTATATTACTAATGTTATCTTGTACGTGACATGGATTACAGAAATCCAACGCCTCAAAGTGATCCCGCGATAACGGCAACACGGCATTGCTCTCGATATGAGCTCGAATGCCCCCGGGAATCTTAATGTTGTTATTGTGATGTTGTTGATTTCACTTTATCATGTCCCATGGAGGAAGTCATCTATAAGGTAACAAGACACGAGTCATTACTCCCCCCCCCCCCCCCAACCTCCAGATAAAAAATCTGAGGTAATAGCTTTCGCTGGGTTATAACTTTGTATAATGTTTTAATAGCCTTGTCAAAACCTGTTTATCCTTGTTATAGGAACACAAATATTTACTTAGTTCAATGGGTGCGAAAGGTTATCCCCCTTTAGTTTCAAATCATCGTGAAAATCTAGGTGCCTCTGATAGCATAAAGAAAGGGCTCGAATCCTGGTGCATTGCAGTAGCAGCGGTCCTCACGTTGGCAGCCCGTTGGCTGCACTGGTCAGCATTGACTTGCATTGACTTTATTAAAGTCTCGAACGTTCCTTAGAAGTGAGGATGGTTACATTCTGGCTCCAGGGCCGGCCTTATATAATTGGAGGCCTCAGAGTTTTGACGAAGTTTAAATTTTGTGGTTCCAAATTAGATAGAAAAATAATTTACGCAATTTATTTAAATCCAAGTGTCCTCTTAAAGTAAAATTGCGCACAAGTGTCGTTGATTTATTTCCTACCACTCGGAGGGCCTAGGCAGCTGCCTAGTTTGCCTAAGGCCGGCCCTGCTATCTCAAACCCTCCAGCAGAAAGCAAGTGATAGAACCCTAGAATTATCGTTATAGAAGGCCTCACCACTGACCTGCGACGTCGCAACATGTGGGCAGTGGTGTCCACTAGCTCGTTGCCACAGACCTCTGACGTGGCGACGAGGCATTGGTCTCCACTACCCACAAGCTGCTACGTTGCAGGTCAGTGTTCAGATCTTCTATGACGATTGGTCTCGTTGAAACGGGCAGTGATAGAGCTCATATCATTGTGATTAGAGTACATAGAGCGGTTCACTCAACCAGGTGGCCATTCTTAGTCGCTAGCTCACAAAAGTAAGACAATTTAGACAACAATACAAAAAGAATCAATAGTGATGCGCAGTATTTAGTAGTTACGTATTTGTCATATAGGTCAATGGAGTAGCGGTGGCTGATCTGTAAAACACTTGGCTTCCGAACCGGGTCCCCGGCTCCAATCCTGGTGAAGACTTTTTTCTTTTATTTCAGGATCTTTGGGCTCATTTGAGTCCATCTTGCTCTAATGGGTACCTAACGATAGTTGGGGGAAAGTAAAGGCGGTTGGTCGTTGTGCTGGCTTCATGACACCCTCGTTAAACCGCAGGCCAAAGAAATAGATGACCTCAACATCATCTGCCCTATAGACCACAAGGTCTGAAAGGGAAACTTTACTTACTTTAATATTTAGGGAAATGTATTCCAAAGGCATTTAGTAAATAAGGAAGAAGGAGTATTTTTCTCACTAATTTATAATCAAGGGGAAAGCATTATTGGCGATTTTCACACTAAAAGTTAATCGCAGTAATCTGCGCTTTGTTTTCATTTTCTTCTTCGAACATTTCGTCATTGCTGTATTGGGGCTTTCAGGTGATTAGACTACTATATGAGATGAACTGCGCAGTGGTTTCCAAATCAATACGCTCTATGTTCGTTTTTTTACAAAGCTTATATTAACTCACTCTGTCTGTATTGTAAAAAGTGAGTATACGTTATTTCTCCCACATCCATTTTCAGATAAAGTTGAAAGTTAGCGCAATTATTCATTGGCCTAGACAAGAATCACTATAACAAAAGTAACCAATTTAAACAATAATTTACTGGTAATTCATTATTTTATTCAATAGCAACATGGGAAACTAATACTTCTGTATTCACATATATGGTTAAATTTGTTGGGTTTAGTCCTCTTAAATAATTGTTAACGCTATTTCTCGGTCACGCGTTCTCCGATCAATTCGAAACTTTATACAATTATTTATTGTACCTAGCTAAACATGAATCAATTTTGAAAAAAAAAATTACCCAGTTAGAGAATTAATTATTGGTAATTAATTATTTTGTTTGATATCGAATAATGGAAATAGCTATTACACAAATTGGTAGACATAGTTTTAAGGGCGGAGTTCTTCCGTTTTCGATAAGCATTGTTGTATATTTTTTTTTAAGATTATTAAATATTTAGCTTGTTTGTAATGTAATTGCTTGCTTTTTTATGGATCGGCTACCAAAATAAAAAGTCTCTTATGAAAATTGAATAAAAGTAAGCTTTCGACACTATTTTGTATGTATGTGGTGTTTGTTTTATTTATGTTTTCATTCGTATTCGTGAATTGGCTTCAACTCTGAAAAAAAAGCGAGCCAAACGAAATAATGATATATGGGCCTAAAGACCACCGCGTTGTAAGTGAGCGGGAGTGTCTCTCCAAAATATGGCTCTACAGTCACACGAACATGTGCTCATAGAGTTGAACCCTAAACTGAAGGAGGCCAACACTCATACCATGCTAGTTAGTAAGCTGTTGTTTTTAAGTCCACTCTACTATTTCAAACACAACAAAATTGAGGAAGAAAAGAATTTTATTGAGACTTTTGTAGGCAGTTTTTGTGTTTGACTCTTGATACTTGTTAGAACGCCAGTCTTGGCATAGTGCCAGCTAGGGGACAATAGACACAACTGTTTGAGACGTCAACCTTTATGGATACAATGGTTAACACACACACAGACCTGTACACCCACATACACACACAAAGATATTCATTACTTGATACATAAACACGTGGGCTAGGCCCGTAATATGACTACATCCTATGGAAGTTCAAATCAGGGTGAAAACACGAAGGTGCTTGGTAACGCAAGAACTTATGTTCTGTTTATCTTTTTCTAGGCTTATATCTATCTTCAATCTATTCGTCAATCACTCAGTCTATCTATCTATCTATCTATATATATATATATATATATATCTATATCTATATCTATATCTATATCTATATCTATATCTATCTATCTATCTATCTATCAGTCTGTCTGTCCGTCTATCTATCTATCTAACTATCTTTCAGTGGTGCAAGAATTTATCTACTTGGGTTCAACAATTGTCAGTAACCTAGACCTAGACATCGAGCTGTAAAAAAGGATAGGAAAAGCTACCACAGCATTGGCAAAACTCTCCAAGCGCGTCTGGGAAAATGATGAATTGACCACAGCGACCAAAATCCTAGTCTACAACGCCTGTGTTGTGAGCACTCTGCTTTATGGCAGTGAAAGCTGGTCAACATACATGTACCAAGAGCACAGATTGAATAGTTTCCACTTGCGCTGCCTGAGACGTATAATGGGCATCTCTTGGAGGGACCATGTCTCCAATCAGGAAGTTTTGAGATTGGCCAATATGAACAGCATGTATGCTCTCCTGAGACAAAGAAGATTACGCTGGCTCGGACATGTCACCCGCATGCCAGATGGTAGAATTCCGAAAGATATCTTATATGCTAAGCTTTTGGAAGGAGTCATACCCAAGGGCCGCCCAAGACTAACATATAGAGATGTCTGCAAGCGAGACATGAGAGCCACAGGCATCAGCGAAAGTATGTGGGAAAACATAGCCAAAGACCGGAGTGCATGGAGACAGACTGTGCGTGCTGGGATAACCCTCGCTGAGAACAAAAGAATTGAAGCGGCCTTAATCAAGAGGGAAAAAAAGAAAGCTGCCCTGTCCACTAGCCACTTCAGAGGCATACACATGTACAAATTGTGGCAAAGTCTGCCGTTCTAGAATTGGCTTGATTAGCCACACCAGATTCTGCCCCATCTCAACATTAAGCCAAAACCAGTGACTCATTTGGGCGCATCCATTGCCTTTCCAGACAAAAGGCGCCATAATAATAACAATCTATCTATCTGTCTATCTATCTATCTGTCTGTCTGTCTTTCTGTCTATCTATCTATCTATCTATATCTATCTATCTATCTATCTATCTATCTATCTATCTACATCTATCTATATCTATTTATCTATCTATCTATCTATCTATCTATCTATCTATCTGTCTGTCTGTCTGTCTGTCTGTCTTTCTGTCTGTCTATCTATCTATATCTACCTATATCTATTTATCTATCTGTCTTTCTGTCTATCTATGTATCTATCTATATCTATTTATCTATCTATCTATTTATATCTATCTATCTATAACTTTATATCTGGAGAGAAAAAAAAGTGTTCAAAACGTAATAAAGGAAATAACTTCACATTTACAGCCACATCTTTTAAAAAAAGTGGCATTTATTTTCCTTTTTCGATACCAAACTAAATAATTATGTATCAATAATTAAATTAATTTATTCGATTTTTTTTTTCGATTGGTTTATATTTTTTTTTAGGTACAATAAATAATTGTGCAAAGTACCAACATGATCCTAGAATGAATGTGGGAAAAAATAAAGTGTAAAAAAAACTGTACCAGACAGAGTGAGTGGGTGTAAATTTTGTAGCGTTGAAAATATATTTTTTGTTCTACTTTTTATTTTTCATTGTTGCCAGCAAACCCCACCCCAACAGAAACAAAAAAGCAAGCCCGCATCACTGACCTGTATGAGTTGATATTCAATATCTTATTGTAATGCACTTCTTTGATCTAGTCTTTAAAAATAGGAAATACACTGTTTTCTTCCTTTCATTTTCATGTAGCTAAAGAGGCCTAATACGGTCACAAGCTAGGCATCTGTACTCAGCAGACAATACAAAGTTGATAGCCTATTTCTACATCTGGTGTGTTCACGATCCAGACACCCTCTTTATGATTTCTTTCGTGTGGACTTTTCTAGAGTTGTTGTTCCTTATTGTTGTTCTTGTTTTTTTTTATCACAACCGTTGGAGTTAATTTTGAATAGGTCAGTGCATCAGTGTATCTTAAAAAGTGGACGTGGAAAATAAATATGGAAAGAGTTGGTCTTTTCTTATACTTCTTGCCCCTTCCCCTCTGACTAGTAGGATTTTGACAATAAAAAGCAAGAAAAAATATAAACAAAATACTTTTTTAAAAGACAATACCTCCTTTAGATAACTTATAGAGCAATTTTTTTTATTCTAATTAACTAATGAATGTTAGATTGGCCAACATACCAGGAAGGAAAAGAAATAATATAAATTCTGATTAAAATATTTATAAGTGTCTGAGTGGTTAAGCGCTAGCCTTGCGAACCTGGGGTCCTGCGTTCGAATTTCGGTGAAGACTGGGCATTTGAATTTCCGGATTTTTAGGGCGTCCCTGAGTTCACCCAACTCTAATGGGTACATGACTTTAGTTGGGGAAAGTAAAGGCGGTTAGTCGTTGTGCTGGCCACATGACACCCTGCTCGTTAACCATTGGCCAAAGAAACAGATGACCTGCCCTATAGATCGCAAAGTCTGAATGGGAACTTTTTTAGCTTTTTATTATATAGGTTGTAACTAATTAAGTTAACAAACTGTGATTGTAAAAAAAAAAACAATTGGACCGCTCCCCACTCGAAGGGTTAGAGTCTGGTGAGTGCGGGATTGATCTAATCGCCCACCCCCACCTCACCAAATCAACCTACATAATCTTCAAATAGGTTAAAATATAAATAGAAAGTATATATTATTAACATAAGTAAAGAATTCGTTCACAAATAGTGTGATTTTTCTACTAAGATTCCGGAGGGGGGTGGGGCGGTCGAGTGGGGTGGGGCGATCGAATCCGCTAGTGGCTATCAGGCCTTTAACTGATCTGTAAAGTAACCGTGCTACGCTAAGGTTGAAATAGTAGGGCAATATATGTAAAGAAAACGAGCGATTTTCTAACCCAAATCAAGATGGTTCACTTTCAAATGACCAAAAGTAGTTGAAGGCGATAGTGAAATCAGGGCATTTTTTTCAATAACATTTTAAACTTTTAATAGAGATCAATGCGTAACGGTGAGGTTGGCGGTCGTTGACTTGTAGCACTAAACTGCTGATAGATAACTAAACCGCTGTAGGCGTATCATATTTTAACTTGCAAAGAAATAACTTGAATAACTTCTTTGGGAACGAAACTAAGAATAATTTGTATTACAATTTGTTCAAATTCAACTTGAGATGGAAGGAAATAAAATTTTGTCGACTTAAGTAATAATTTAAAATGGTATTTTGAACAAAATGTAACTTACTACAAGAATACGTCTTTACACTCTAGCATCCCGGAGTCGTCTGGCGTAATTAAGACAGCTTACGACAGTGCCGCTTTATCTTGCATCATTCACACTGCATAGCCACCAACCAATCACTAACTTTTTCTCACCGTCACCATAGGAACGCATACACACACACACACACTCACTCCATAACAAACGGATAATAGGAAAAACAGATTGATAAAAAGACAATATGATAAACAGACAATAGGATAAATAGACGGTTTTTCCTTACAGAGCTAAAAGAGACCCCCCATTTATCCGGTAACCTTTTTATGTCTATTTTCTAAGTCTGTACATTTCATTTATCGAGAACAGAGGCGGCTATAGCAGTGCAGATGTGGGGCCCTATAATATTGTACCACATCACGCTATTCGGCTCGTAAGCCTGTAACGCTTTTGACGAAAATGTTGATTCGTCTATACTCTCTTAGTCGTTTTTTTTCTTGCGCCTGACTCTTTATCTGGTTCTTTGTCTGACTCTTTATCTGACTCCTTAACTGGTTATTTGTCTGACTCTTTATCTGACTCTTTATCTGACTCTTTATCTGGTTCTTTGTCTGACTCTTTATCTGACTCTTTACCTGGTTCTTTGTCTGACTCTTTATCGTACTCTTTATCTGGTTCTTTGACTCTTTAACTGGTTCTTTGTCTGACTCTTTATCTGACTCTTTAACTGGTTCTTTGTCTGACTCTCTATCTGACTCTTTATTTTTTGAATTTCTATCTGATGCTTCCACAGCATGAAATATAAGGGACATCTGCTTCTTGTCGCTTGCAGTCAAGGATGACAAAAAAAATATTTAGCAAGTTTGATTTTATCAATAACTTTCCATTTTACTTCTGACGTTTTGAATCCTTTAGTTCAAATTAATTGGGCAGTGAGCATAGGCGTTCTTAATTAGTTGACGATGGTTGGGTCGAATTTGGCTAGCATCTCAAACAAGCCTACAACTTACCGTTGTTTTACGCAAAAAGTTTAACTGTTCTCCAACGAAATGTTTTTTTGTTAAAACTGCTTGATAATGCAGTTTTCCTTTTATACTTTGTTCTACCATCATTTTATTCATCGTGCTACCATTGGACAAAGCTAAATCCAAGCACACACTTAACTTAATTTACAAAAACATCGGTGCTACCGAAGTTTATTACAAAGATACTTCCAGTCGCAGTGGCCTTTGTTTGCTGATTGGCCTCCAGTAGTTACCGTGCCAAGCAACTTACAAGGAAAACACAATACTCTGTCTTTGGTATAAGAACAAATGTTGACATAAGAGCTACGGTAGTTCATAAAAAGGTAGATAAATCTTGCAGTAAAAAAGAGATGTTGCATTAACTGTGCCGTTCCTTAAAAGTATTTTTTGTTTATGTTTTGCTTGTTTAAGCTTACACTTGATGTTTTAGAGTTGCGTCCCCTTGGCTGCATTTAACTTTGCCTTGATCGTATGCCAACTCAAAGTTGAATTCATGGCGTTTAAATATAGTCCGATGTAAAGATCCACAGATTTGACATTCACTGTACTCTCTTTCACTTCTCTCAAACGGTTTTGTCGAAATATCTGTGTCAATGTGTCAACTTGACATTGCAGGAAACTGTGTCAGTGAGGTCACAAAAAGTTATAAAAGGCTCGCCTGTAACTGTACATATTGTGTGATATTTATTTATGTATATAACATTTAGATGTCTACTATGCAGAAATTAAGCAGTACTTATTCACTTGAATACTGTTGTATTAGCCTACTTGTTGTCGCGAATGGTTACTAAATGAGTTCTGCATCTATAATAGCACAACAAACTTAGTTCAGAAATGGACGCTTGAATAGCAGATGACATTTATTTGATACAAAATATTAGCATACTGGCAAGTCCAGCCATCAATAAATACAAGGAATTCTCCACATGAATCAATTATAATGTCCAATAATATATAAAGCAAAATAAGCACACATCTATTTATACTTCTACAATAAATCTTTATGCGTCCTCTCATTTCAAAATCATGTTAACTACTTATTAGAAATTTACAACTAACTGAATTAAACATCCATACGCTTCAAGAACATGGCGACTACTACTTTCTGACCATGTGGTCAACACTCAGAACGAGATTTCCTGCCCATAATTCTCGATTAGGTTTCACTTTCACGTAAAACACGACAAAAAGTTATACTGCGTGATTCCCACTTATTCATGTCACAAACAAGGATGTGACATCGCCCAGTGCCGCTGCCATGTATCAAATTTCAAGACACATTTCTTGTGACATATGTGTTTTAAATTTTATACCCAAAAAAAACAAACAAGTGTAGTCTTTTTATGATACTCCAAAAACATGTATTTACAAAGCTTATATCAACTCTGTCTGCCTGTCTGTCAGTCTGGTAAAAAAAATTATACTCTTTTTTCTTCCACACCCATTTTCAGATCAGGTTAAAACTTTGCACATAAACAAGACACGAGTCAATAAAAATAAATAACCAGTTAGTCAATTAATTACTTGTGATTAATTATTTTGTTTGATAAGAAGGAAAAGTAATCTTTTAGTATTCACATATATGGCTAAATATATCGGATTTGGTTTCCATTAAATAATTGTACACATTATTTCTCCCATACCAATTCTATGGTCAAGTTAAAGCTTTAAATAATTATTTATTGTACCTAACAAACACAATTCAGTTTGGAATTTGACTAATTAGTCAATTAATTATTGGTAATTCATTATTTTGTTTGATATCGAATAAGGGAAATAACTACTACATATTGATTTAGTTGTAAGTGCGGAGTGGCTAAATGTTGTTTGTTTACGATTGTAGAATGAGGTCCATTGTGATATTACACAAAGGGGAGGTAACAAAAAAGCTCGCAGACATCTTTGAGGTCCCGAGCTTTCAGAAGAAGATTCTTGCAACCTATCAAAGAGTGGTAATACTTCACACTTGCCACGTCATTTGTCAGTTTATCAGTGAGCACTTTTGAAATACTATAATGAATTTGGTTTCCCATTAATAAATCTCGATGCTGGCAGTGCCAGAGAATGACTATTAGATCATGTAGTCCGCATGCCAGACAATCGCCTTCCCAAACGACTTCTGTACGGAGAGTTGTGTGCAGGAAAGCGTTCCCAGGGAGGTCAATACAAGCGCTATATAGACACTCTCAAGAGTGCGATATCGACAATCACGACAGGGAAGCACTAGTTCTCGTTCGCTCCTCATGACGTAAAGCTGTGAATCTCGGAGTCTCAAGATTGGAAGCAAGAAGAGTGGCCAGGGGGAAAGAGCGCCGAACCAACAAAAAGATAAGAGAAGCAGACCTATCTGCAACTGACCTAACCCACCCATGCCCACGTATGAAGCCGGCTTTATTAAGTCATGTTCTAGTCTATAGGAAATGAGAAATGTTCTCATCTTCGATCTCGAAGGAGAAGCTATATTAGATCATGCTAGATTTAAACAAATCTTTCTTTTTTTTAATTTCATTCGTATAGTTTAGTTTGGTGCTATCACATGCTCAGTGCGCTATTGTCCAATATTTTGTGGACATGTAAGGGAAAGGGGCATTTTGGAGAAAGTTTCTGTGCTGCCTTATGGCGCTCAACAAACACTACTCAGTTCGATTCGGGTTCAAACTCAAGCCCACTGTTATGGGTTGTGTGTCCGTCTTTCTGGTGTAACCACAATGATTTTGGTTGTGTAGGCTGATTGGATTCTGGTGTAATCCTGAAGTGATCTGTTTAGATGTGTAGAGTGTAGATTAAATATTTATAAGTAAACATTTTATTCAAGTTCTACTTTAAGTTGCAATAAGCTAACATAGGTTAAAGCTCGGTTAAGATGTTGATGTTTGGAGCTACAAACCAATGTCGTGGCTAGGATCTTGTATGCTGTGCAAATCCAACAATATTTCATCAACCAGTCAAGTGACATTGCAATTAACAAGATAGACGTAATCAAGACTTCTGAAGACTTCACCTGATGTATTTATTCACAAATGGGATGCTTGTCTTGTCTGTCTATCCGTCATTGTCTTCTCCGTCTTTCTCATTATACCACATTCTCTAAGCTACAGCCATCTTGTTCTCCCTGTACGCCTATTCTGCAACGTCATTCGTCTGTCTGACTACGTCACTTCTTTTACTGTCGCTAAAAACAAAGCACAATATATTTATTTAAAAAACGAACATAATCTCTAAACTAAACTAGGTCACTACACCAACGAGTCCACCCTCAAGCAGTTTATGCAACTCAGTCCACTATGACGTAACTAACAAGCACAATGCACTGAATGCAAGCTCCTTGCGATTCAGATTGCAACAGATAAAAGATATCTACTACAATGGTAAACTTACATGATTGTTCGAAGTGTTACCCGATCTTTTTCGATCTAAGGGTCATATAAATTACGGGCACGCATGTAAGGAGCCACATGGCTACAAAAAGTCGTTGAGTCCAATGGAGCGGAGCCTACGTGACTTCATTATGAGCTGTGTGCAGACGTTTGAAGTGTGGCATGTCCTTACAGGCCGGATGTGACCCACGTGTCGTAGTTCATGCATCACTGCTCTACAACATGCAACCTCTTAATCACCTACAGAACAAACACCTCATGGGAATATGTCATGGCTAAACGGATGTAGTTTTCCCCGCAACGCAGCTTATAGCATTTGTGTTATTTTCCTGTTTCTCTCAATCATAGAAACCAAAGAAAGATAATAGGGGTGACGCGGTGTAGGTAGAGCCTAGACGCTGAACCGTATCATTTGCATAATGCACGCAATAACGTTTCTCACCGGAAACATTAGTGTACTTCGGAATCACTTACCTACAAAAGTTCTGATTATGTGACCTTTCACGTCTAGCTTTCAAAGGAATTATTGATGTCGGTCAAAGTAGGTCAACTGGGAAATGTGGGTCAAGTAGGGGTAACAATTAGGGCAAACATGACTCCAAGTAGAGAAACGCTGTTTGTATGTGTATGTGTGCTTTCGTGTGTATGCATGTGTGTAGATTCGTGAGAGTGTGGTTGTACATATGGGTGTATGTATGTGGACTAGCGATCCAGACAAATGGATTTTTTTTTAAAGGGGTGACAAATCAAATATTTTACTGGAACGTTATTAAAACTATTTAACGGCTGCATTGAAGTCAGTACCAGCAGATATAATAGGTCTATTTGTAAACGAGCTATTTACTACCTGTTTTATAGAATTGGTTAAAGTGCTTATTATTACTAGACATAAAAGCCTGTGTAGCTGTCGTGAAAATTAAAGTTTTATAGCGGAAACTGTAACAATTTTGTGAGTTTCTTTTCAATTTTATATTGCATTCTGTCACAAAACAAAACGTAGTTTGCAGAGCAAACGGGACATCCAGACACCCAAGGGGAAACGTTCGTATAAGAATAACCTAACTAATCTCATGTGGGTTATCACAGTGCCTAGTACGTAGATTTGATACTTATACCAAATAGAGGTACCTCGAAAGTAGTGGCTGTACGGTATAGGAAAATATTAGTCTCTTTCGAGCGCATATGCCCCCCCCCCCCCCCGGGTCACTTATCATTAGGAGACACTGTAAAAGACTTGAGATAACGCAATCATTAAACTCATGTTTTCAAATATCAGCCTTAGCCGGGCCTTATGTCATGGAGTCCTTCGGTGTTGTTACCAGTCGTTGACTTGTCGCACCAAACTGCTGGTAGACAACTGTCACGTACACAGTATCTATATTTAGCTCGTCAGCAACCTCGGGTAATTTCTCACGCGGAGATATGTTAATTAGTATAACTTGGGCGGCATTTATTGGTTGCAATGAGCTGCGTTGGACACGTGACAGCGCTGGACCCGGGAAAAGTTCTGGTTTTATTAGGCAGTCATTGTATGGAACTTGGAAGTGAAACATCCACTAAAGCTTTGTATTAGAACTCAATTATATTATTGTGTAGATCTATCATTTTATTCAAGTACGTTGAACCATTGTAATTATTTGTGAATAGCTTTTTCAAGTTCTGAATTAAAGTAATTGTTTTAGACGAAGAGAAGTTTCTTCATTGAATACAGTAATATACTTAGATCGACTTAGCGATAGACAACTTCTAGATGATCAACTGGCAACATTTTGAATGATCGTATTATCAACTAGATCTAGCTACTTCTATAAAATACGATCATCTTATTAAAAGAAGATTTCAAGATCCTCGGCAATCACGATCATTGTTAGTGTGATGTAGACTAAGATAATCTTCAACGTGACATCTATCATTGCATCTTCCTAGACATCTGACATCCACTAATTAATGATTGTGATAACAACTAAACTGTTGTAGGAGTAATACAACATAGCTAATAAAACTTCAAATAACTGGAATAACTTCCTTGTGAGCAATACTAAATATACTTTTATTTATGCTATAGAGAAAAATCCAGTTGATATCAAATGAAATAACTGTAGTACACTTAAGTTATAATGTTTCTTTACAAAATCTAAGTCCCTACAATAACACAACCAGTTTCAGGTCTGGAGTCGTCTCTCCTAAGACCAAATGACGACAATGCCACCTATGTTGCATCATTCATAACGTCTTCCCACCGTCACCATAGAAACACACACACACTCCATAACATTCTGTCTCTCCCTCTCTTTCTTCCCTCTCATGCTTTATCTTCCTCTTTCCCCTCATCTCTTTTCTGTCTTACTTTCACGGACTGCCTCCTTCGCACTCCTTCTCTTTATCTGTTACTCTACTTCGCTTCTTCTTACTCTACCTCGCTTCTTCTCTCTATCTCTTACTCTACCTCGCTTCTTCTCTCTATCTCTTTCTCTACCTCGCTTCTCAACTCGCTTCTCTTTATCTCTTACTCTACCTCGCTTCTCAACTCGCTTCTCTCTATCTCTTACTCTACCTCGCTTCTCAACTCGCTTCTCTCTATCTCTTTCTCTACCTCGCTTCTTCTCTCTATCTCTTACTCTACCTCGCTTCTCTCTATCTCTTTTCTTGTCATTCTCTTTTTCTTTGTTTTTGTTTTTTATTTTGTCTCATTTCCAGTCTCTAACCCCATTGCCTCTCTCTTTTTTGTTTCTTTCACTGTCTTGTCTTTCTCGTTTTTCTCTTTTTCTGTCTTTTTTACTCTGTCTCTTACTTTTGTCTGACAGCTGTCCTCACTTCGATCACCACCATTCTAAATGAATAATCATCTCTGAAATATATATATATAAAGAAGACATTTAAAAAATGACCTACATTTGCTTAAATCCCCTCCCTTTTTTTTTTTGTGTGCATATGTTACCCCACAAAAAAAAAAAGGCATAGGGGTTCTGTGCATAGCTTCAAAGTTTGTCCAGTCCAACTTTCCCTCGAGGCAGTCAACCATAACGCACGCAACCCTTTCACGGACAAATTCAACATGAGACCGTAACAGGAAAAAGCGAGAGAAGAGGGGGGGGGGAATCACGACACATACACAAATCAATCAGACGTTGTGCGCAGGTCTTTGTGACCTGGTTTCGTGGCTCGGCGTAGTATAAATGAAAACAGCTGGGTCCGACCTGGCTTCAATGCGACCAAACAAAGGGAGTTCTCTCCAACGTTGAAACAGACATGATCTAATATTCTTGTTGACATGTCAATTTTTTGTGTCCGTGCTAGGGAAAAAAACGTGAATTGTTCATAGGAAATATACAACTCAAAAGATTGTTGACCAGTGAGAGATAGAAAACTGCCTTTGGTAAGATTTGGAAAAAATTGTTATTAGCTATTATAAACTTAAAACTAGTTGGTTATATCTAGTCTATAGCGAAAACATTGTCGTTTGCTAATTATTCTAAAATCACTAAGAAAGAATTTTACTTAACACTATCTAGTTATGATGAGGAGAGATAATAGTAATAGTTTTAAAGTTATAGATAGATTAGATAGACAGATAGATAGATAGATAGAGATAGATAGAGATATATTTAGATATCACCAACAAGTGAAATAATTTTCTAAAACTGAATCTTATCTAGCTTTGTTTCCATTAACGTAAATTTGATTTGTGTTTCTATTTTTCTATTGTTATATTTCTATCACATAACATGTTTTGAAAACGTGTTTTGATGGTATAACAAAAGTGTTGCCACTTTGTTGAACTCTATAACCCCCGAGATGTTGGGTTCTACCCAGCAGTGTTCATTGCCTTTCAAATCAATAGGCTTATCAGGTAAACATGTAATTGTACATTTTGGCACTGGGCCTTTCAAAATATGATCACCAAAACTTTTTAAAAGGTTCATTTTAAGCGCTAAGAGTTTCAGTGTCCAATGTTTTTAACTCTTTCTCTCCTAACTGACGATACCAACGTTGATTCCACCAGAATGTGGTAAATAATTACGGAGAGAAAGAGTTAATAATGGTGCAGTGGGACTAGCTCAACGACCGATCTTAGCAACCTTCGTGACGACGGAGTTAAGCGCAAGGTTGGTTTTTATGTTTATTGTAGGCCCGCGTTTGATTATTGACAGTGTTGATTTATTTTTAGAAAAAAAAAAGAAAATTATGTTTAAAAACTTAAGTTGGTATACTTGTGGATTTATAACTATGCTTGTAGATTTTAAATTAAAAATAAAAAATGTGTCAGTGGGATAATTGAGTCAATCAAATCGGTAAACCTGACTCCAACCCTGTTTCAGTAGTTAGTCAAAGTACAACTGACGATCGATTTAACTCTTCCTTTTTACGGCAGGTACCCTGTAGACTTCGACGTCTTCAAATTCTTGAATTATAAACTACATCATTCGCATGGATTTCAACTTAACAGCTTTGGCGGCTTTGGTTCATAATTAAAACTCTTTAACACTTGGCCTTAAATAGAGCTCGATTCAAACCTTTGTCTAGTCCGATTTCAGCGTATGGTTGGGATCTATGTAGATTGAATAGAATAATACATTACAAAGGATCTCTATACTGTAGTTATAGTTATTTGGCACATACAAGGCCATACTGTTTCACTACTTATAGAAACAAAAATTATTCTAAAAAATAGCTAGTCGAAGAACGAATTTAAAACGAGTTAGTTAAGCCCAAAACGATAACAATAACAAAAAAGGCTGAAGCTGTCACGTGAAACTATTTCGGTTTGTTTACGTTTTGGTTACATCTCAATTGAAATAGATTTCCATTTCCTTTTTACATTTATTTCTACTCGGGTTGTTTGTTTGTTTTTTTGTCTGACATTGTGATTGAAGAATGAATCTTTATTCAATGTCAGTATTAAGCCTACTCGTATACATATGTTTGTTTACGTTCATAGGCTTTTAAAGGCTTTTTCTTTGTAATTTTGTTTAAAAAAAAATAATTCTTATTGAAATGTTTGGATGTCCTAGCAAAATAAATCAAGCGTCAAGCCAAATTATTTTCTTTGTCAGTTAACAGTAATCCTAATCCACTTTTTACTCATGTTTCCCTCATATCACTTTCACCAGGGGCACCAGGATTAATTACATGGCCAGCAAAATGGCCTAGAGTACTTTTTTTTTTCGCTTAAAGTTTGCCTTATCAGTGATCTAAGATTAATAAAAGAAAGAAAATATCTTATAACGAAGTGGCTTGGCTGTAGCAAATAATCTCAAGGAAATAAAGTTGAAATCACATGGCTTTGGGCCAGAACTCTTTAACGTTGTTGTCATGCCTACAACCTGCGGGCTATATTCGGCCCCTGGGGAGGTTACATCCAGCCTGTACAATTCGGTGCATAACGAGACTTCCATCTGTTCTCTTCAACTCGACGATTTTTACCGATTTGAATTTTTTTTCCCTGTAAAATTTATAGTATCATCATTTTGTATAAAATCTTTAACGAGAACAAAGTAACTCTTTCTCTCCTAACTGACGATACCAGCGTTGATTCCCCCAGAATCTGGTAAGTAATTACGGAGAGAAAGAGTTAATTAATAAAGATATTGTTACCAACCCATCGTATCAAAAGTCATTATTTCGTGTACAGTGGAGGGAGCACGAAGAAAGTGTCAAAGAAAAGCTGGCTAGATAACATAAAAGAATGGACCTGCCTCGCTCTCATGATATCCTGCTAACAACAGCTGCTGATCTGTATAAGAGGAGGGAATCGGGTACATGAACTGTCACAGCACTCCTACGACGAAAGTCAAAGGATAGATGATGATGATGATGATGATGAATCATAAGCCTATAATAAATCTATGAAATTGTTTTACGGCGTCAGGCCGTGCAGTCTACACCTTCAAAAATAGTTGCCAGTTCCAGTTCAATCCTTGCCCAGATTTATCACGTACATCTAGCGCTAGGACTGAATCTTTAAAACTATACAACAAAATTGAATAAACCAAGAGCTGTGCATGTCTTCGCATTTAACCCAAGCTGAACTAGTTGGCCTATAAAAAGCAAGCACCCTACATGTGTGCTAATGTAAGCCTAGGATGGGCATTAAGTCAACTCGAGGTAGACTTCTGTTGACACCTTTAATTGCCAACGTTACTGGCGGTGATGTCAATGTTGAGTAAATAACCACCAGTTCCCTTATGATTTATCGTGATTCAGATGCTGGGACGCTGGGGAATAAGCGATAAGGAGGCACACCAAAAGTATCCAGTTTCGTCAAGCCCGGAATTCCGCCCAACCATTGTGACGTCATTAGTGACAGAAGTAGACGTCTGCTGTGTCAGGAGGATTATGGGACTAATTTCTAAACGAAGACAAAAAAAATCCATTGATATGGAATGTATGCACACCTGTCGGTAATAACATCAGCTTCCAGAGTAATAATAGATGGTCAGTCACTTTGATCGTTTAACTGGCCACACGATACAGAGGCGTATGCATATTCTGTATGTGTGTACAGGTGCTGGGTCCCACCAAACAGATAGTTGAATATGTTTTGGTATCTGCCCAGAAATAGTTATTGGATTTATAAGTGTCAGTTATTAGAACTGTAGATCTATACAGTGAACCAGCGTTCTGTTTCAGCTTTCCAGCCTTAAGCATTGTTCAACTTGTTAATAAAAAAATAACCTCCATATCGAAAGTGGCAATGTCTCGAATTATCACATAATTATTACATTGTGTATTAGTCATTTAAGTGTATACTATTTAGCACCTACAGGAGGCACGATAGCTGAGCGATAAAGCCCTTGGCTTCTGAACCGGGGATCCCGGGTTCGAATCCTTGTAAAGACTTGTGTTTTTTTATTTTTTTGGGCGCCTCTGAGCAGCTCTAATAGCTACCTGACATTAGTTGGGTCGTTGTGTTGGCCACATGACACCTTTAGATCATCTGCCCTATAAATCACAATGTCTGAAAGGCAGACTTTACTTTGAGTACCCATAGTGTCGTTAGTCGTTGTTTAATTATATTTCTGATCTTTAAGAATGCCTTTTTCTAATTTCTCTGACTCGATTTTGGTTTTGTCACACTTAACGTAGGAAAGGGAAGTATCATTATTATATTTCTTTTTGTTCTGGCCCATACTTACCCTATAGCACGCTGGGAAGGGGAACAGTTTAAATAAAAACAGGTTGAGATCTTTATTTTTTTTTTTTTTAGATAAATGGGGCTTGAATTTGTGCCGACTCATTTAACAACTTGAAAAACAAATCTCAATGTATACATTTCTTTGCATAAGAGACGGTTTGGCGTGTGCCTGTGCAGTCCCGATGGGCGAATTTCTCCCCACAGCGCAACTCCCCACATAAACCTACGTTTTGTGTTGAAACCTTTAAGGTAGTCCAACCGTTATCGTGAAGCCGTGACACCCGATGACTCAGCTTTGGATATTCAACAAAGACGCTCTATAATTAGACGGATGGCGTAGCGCAGAGGGTTCGAAATGAAAGGTAGATCACCCAGTGTCATATTCCTGGTTTACCCATCAAGGATGTGGAGGTTTATCTTAAGTGTACGCATCAGATAGTTTAATTACGTTTGAACCTGGAATTAGCTGGCGTCTCCGTTTGTAGAATGAGGTAATATTACATGAACATTATTTGTTAGTAGAACGAGCCTATTCGATCCGAAGGAGTGCCCCTTTAGTCATGTGTTGTTTTTTGGTTCAATTAAATAATCTCGTTGTTTGATATGGTTACTATCTGAGAAAATAACGAAAATAGTTAAATAAAGTTATTGTTATATATTAGTTTTATAAAGTTAATGTTATATATTATATTATAGAGTTATTGTTATATATTTATTTGTATAGAATATTTTATGGGCCTTGTTCCCGAGTGGGATAGCACTTTGCTTCCGAACCGGTGTCCCGGCTTCGAGTCTAGGTGAATAACGTATTTTGAGTTTCGGGATCTTTAGGGCGTCTCTTAAGTCCACCCATCTATAACGGGTACCTGAAACTAGATGGGAAAAAGTAAAGGTTGGTCGTTGTGCTGGCCACATGAAATCCTCGTTAGCCATAAAATGACCATTACATAATCTATATATCGCAATGTCTCAAATGGATGCTTGACATCGCTTACTATATAGGATATATGAAATAATGTGAATATATACTATTTTATATAAATTTATAAAAGTTATCGGGAGATATATGAATTTCGAAAATTATGGGGTGGTACAATATACAACCCCACCTTCGTGGTCGATGATATGCAGTCTCATTTTCTGTTAACTCGAAGATGGCTATATAGCCGACCGCACTCAAGGCACGGATAGACAGAGACTGTTGTATTATTACCGTTTTTGTGTAAGGTTTTTGATTGATCTTCTTGCCGGTGACTGTCCGCACAGCTCCCCTTAGAAAAGTCGTCTCGGTAGGCACTTATAAGGCATGCGAACTACCGTGTTCAGCCCATCTATGTTGGGATCTCACTATTGTGGCACGGATACTATTCATTTCTAACATGTGAAGGATTGCACTGTCATATGTCCAGAAGTGATCTTTGGAAGTTTAATGTCTTGTTGGTTTTATTCTGCAATTATTTCAAACAGAAAATTAGAATCTGTTTATTCGTGCAGCCAAAATTCTCTCTGACATTGAAGCCATTGTGACTCTTAGAATAATTTAGTTCCTGTTTTAAACTGTCTAATAAATGTCACTGTAAAAGAGTATTTGTGACTCAATGACATCACAATATTACGACGGATTCAGAATTAATAATAAAAAAAAAAAAAGAGTAAAATTGCTTTTATTTCATCGCATTTTATAAGTTTAGACTACATTGCGCCTTTTTGATTTTTGAAGGACAAGTTTTGTTTTAAATTTGTATACGATATAATTATTTCCAATAGACTAGAAAAACTGGAAACAAAATATCTATGCAAAATTACTTAACCATATTTACCCACAAACTCATATATATATGAATGTTTCGTTTAATTTGTTCGACAAGGGAAATTGCCCAGAACGGGATCAATAAAGCAGCCTTAGTCTTAGTGCTAATTGACAAAGTTTATTTCATAATTTATTCTAAAATAATTCATTTGGAAACCCGTTCACAAAAAAAAATTTCAATGTTTTATATAATTTTAATTTTTTTCTCTAAAAATTGCAAACGCAACTTCAGACTTCCATCTCTTTGCAATGTGTCCCGTTCTGCGTACCAGAGACACTCTATTAAGTTATCGCTTGAAAATGCAAGCGATTTCATAAAAGCGATCGAGCTTATCACCTAGTCATTAACGCGAGATACAAATAGAAGGCTGTACTTATTTATAAGAAAGAGGACACAAGTCCCTTAAGTGATTATCTTGTTTTTCTTCTTTCAGATTCGTTCAACAAAGCTCAATAAAGTTATCGCAATAGTGATGGCAGCCTCCAAGCTATACCCAACATTGAGCGCCTTCTACCGGAATACATACGTTGGTTTCGGAAGTGAAGCCAACTTAACACTAAGTGGCGCTGATAACAGTAATCCATACAAGAAACCATTCACAGAGGATCATGGTGCGAATATTCTCGCCAAAAATAAAAGCCAAGACAAAATGGATAGAAAAAAGGTTGTCTCTGACAAAGAAAGACAAGCCAGGGGCAATAACTTTGACAGAACCGTAGTAGACAATGCTCAAGAAAGCAGTCAAGAAATAAGTTCTGTACCGGGAAATGATCACGTGAGAGATGATTTGGCAGACGATTCGCCACGGCTGCCTACGGCCCCACCCATGGATTGGTCAGATGATCTTATTGAAAGATTTCTGCAGGATACTCTGACGCAGCAGGAACTTTCCGCTCTTGAGAACGATCTTTCGGTGCTCGGCGCACCCAACATCGACTACTCCGCACTCAGCACGTCTCTGAACGTGTCCCAAGACTCCGATACTACGTGGATCGATGATCTCGTACCCGATTACGATACCTCGCCTGACGACAGCGAGGCAGGCAATCTGAACAATCTCAACAAAGAGAGGTCAAGTAAGCCACACACGTCCGCCATCCTCGCTCAGAACATTGTTGAGCTTCCCAAGCCCAGATCACGTCCTCTCGCGAGAACGGAAGAAACGCACCAGAGAAAGACGCATGCGCACCGTGGCCTACCAAGGCAGGCAGCAGTAGTATCACGGGAAGCTATCTATCCTCCCAGAATCCAGCACGCGGAGCATTCCAGTCATGGAAACGCCAGGCTGAAAAGCCAGAGTTCGCAGGAGAAGGAAACCAAGTCCGGATCTTCAGAGGACATTTCTGCTGCCCGCCAGATGCATTCGTCTAGTACACCCCCACCTCCTGGAACTGAGGAGTACAGTGCTTGGATGACATGGAGAAAGCAGGTACTCTTTTTTTTTTAAATTTCTTCTGTATTCATCTTTATAAGAAAATGAGATTAACCGTAGTCGCTATACGACTGAAGGAGCTCAACAATAATGTAATCTTGCAGACAGGGTTGGGTTTACTACAATCCTAGAATGTGCAGCCACCAAGAGCCTCGCCCTTAAAAGGGGCCTCCACTTTTCGAAAATATGAAATCTTAAACAAAATACTCATTTCAAATATTCGGAAAAGAAACTATATTTAAAAGTGCTAGGCTTTCTTCAATCTGAAGCCATCTTTTAGATTTATTAATGCCATTTAAATTGAAGATTCAAATGAGCCACCATAAAAATCCAGCCTAGGGCCCCATTTATAGAACTCTGGCATTTCTTGCAGATCCTACCTATAGGCCAACCATTCTATGTATTGCAACTCTTCTGTATATATTGAGATTCTGAAATCCAATTCAAACTTCATGACTGAGTTGTCAGCCCGGTCAAAACGCGCTACGAGATTGTGATCAATACCCACAGATTGTTTGAAAGACCTACATAAGCTTTGATGTATTAGCACGCTTACAAATGACAGTTCAGGCCAAAGTGGAAAGTGTCGTCCTATGAAAAAAAAAAAAAAAGATTAGTATATATGTATTGACCTCCCTTCCACCCTAAACTTCCGTGTTAATTTACAGTTAACTTACATTCTCATAATGGGCGCAAGATTTAACTTCAATCTTTCACGTTGATGCCACCATAGTGAACATACATCATCAGAGCGATGTATTTGGTTTCGTATCTTTATTACAAACTAAATATAAAGCCTATATCAACTCACTCTGTCTGGTCAAAGGTTTTTACACGCTATTTCTCCCACACCCAATCTCGCTGAAATTTTGCACAATTACAGTGTATTAAATTGTTATGAACATTATAGTCGAAAACCATGTCCGCTTAGTATGACTTTAATATACTGAATGACTACACAACACACATTTCGTGAACACATTCTTACGGACGAGTTACAAGCACATGTAAACATAAGAACGACAACCGATACAGCATATAATTTTCATAACAACCTGGCAACACAAGAATCAATAATAAAAAAAATATCCACTTAGTTAATTAAACATGGGTAATTATTTTGTTTGGTATCTTCAATCAGGGAAAGAAATCGTACTTCACAGATGTGGTGGTATAAGTTGAATTAAGTCCCCTTGAGGACTCTTGAGCCCTGAACATTTTTTTTGGTATGCATTTAAAATGACGATCATGCAAACTTTCACCAAGATACCTCCTTCTTCCCTCCCCTTTTCACAACTGGTCCAGACTAATGACAGGATCATAGCGCATTCAGAAAACTAAAAGCTAAACAAAAACTATTGGTAGAAATATTTCTATCCCACAGATTTATGTCCAGATCACAATGCTATATAATTGACAAATTCTATTTAATACAATTACACATACTATAAGCTTTAGTTGTTTTATTTTAAGTGTTTTTCTTGTTTCCTAATTAGACCATATTTTTGTTTTAAGGTCAACCGTCAGCTGGCTTCCGCTATCCTGCTCCGAGGCAATCCCAAGGTTCAGCTTCACAAACCTGACCAATCCAGGAAAGCCTTAAGCCAAAGCTCATACGACTTCATCTCTCAGTTCTCAAAATGTGGTCAGAAGACGCCCTTGGGGAGCAAGCCATTTGTCATGTATGGGATCCCTAGAGTATCATTACCCAACAACTGAGCTGCTGGAAAGAGTAAGAGTCTTGTGTCCAAGTCAAAGTCAAACAGGATGTGACGTCCTGAGATACTTTCTGACAACTCGAAAACTTTCGGCATTCCCGCCACAAGTCCAGGTGACTTTTAGCTTGGCGCCTCACCTTTTAGAAACAAAGTGAAAGCTTTGGTGTCAGAAGAAGGCAAATGTTTTTAATAAAGTGAACACATGTGTCATACTGTTGTTACTCAAGCTTCGCTAGCTAGCACAGCTGTTAAAGTGTTGTTTTTGTTATTTAGCATAAGCTTCACTGTTTTTGCAGAAGCTGATGTTGTTTTTACAAACAGTTGTTTTGTTTACATTGATTTACATCTTAAAAGTGTACACGTTTTAAAAGTGGTCTGGTTTATTGATTTTTTTTTAAAGTGATAAGTTTGTTTAAAAGTGACCAGTTTTGTTCAAACACATTTCCATAATTTTACAATAATAAAACTTTTGTCTTGCTTGTGCTTGAAATGTGCTGAAATGAGATGAAACACCTGTATGTGAGTTGACTGAGTTACATGCAAGTTGATTGAAGGAAACATTTGATGTTTGCAAATTGACTGACATTTAATGCATGCTAGTTTACTGAGATAAAGCACTCTCTGTATGTTAGTTGACTGAGATAAAGTATTGAGATAAAGCACTTTTTGTATGCTAGTGGACTGAGATAAAGCAATTTCTGTATGCTAGTGGACTGAGATAAAGCACCTTTTGTTTGCTAGTGGACTAAGATAAGGCATTTTCTTTATGCTAGTTGTCTGAGATAAAGTACTTGTTATATGCTAGTGGACTGAGATAAAGCACTTGTATGTAATTTTACTGATATAAAGCATGTGATGTTATCCTCAAGAGCTGAAAAGTATCTTTACGAGATGGATTTTATCTTTATAAGCTAAATGCTTTTTTTTTATATTTTGTGTGTCAGACTGCAATTTTTGGAACGCGCGCCACTGTTCAATTTTAATGTGTGCTCATTCTTTTATTCATTTTCAAACTGTAACTTGATATTATGACCAGCACTTGTGTTATAGCCCCGGTCCCATCACATCCAGAATGTACATGTTTTGTAGCATCGTAGTTGTATGTATGTACAGACATTTTTTTTTTTTCATATTTTAGTCACTTTTTTAAGGCAATATTTTTTAACAGATTAATTTTATGAATATATTTTCTGACCAATAAAACTCGGTGAAATAAAAATATTACTTGAAACATTATTCCTAATATTTTGTGAACTTCAAAACAAGTTTACTGCTAGTATTTTGATGTTTTAACATATTTATCATTTTTTAAAGCTTTAATTAGCGTAAACTTTGTCTACAAGTACTCACAAGAACAGTGGTCATCAACGGCGGCGTTAGCGTCCCCCCCCCCCCGGTGCGGGGGGGGGAGTGTCGATTTCGTGACATAGACAAGAAACAAGTAGATACTTTAAACAATTATTTATTTTCCCTAGCAAAACGGGAATCGATGAACAAAATACTCAGTCAATTAATTATTGGTAATTTATTATTTCGATATCGAATACGGGAAATAACTTGTACATTATTGGTATATATAATTTTAAGGACATAGTTCTTCCCCTTTAGATACGTGTTGTTTTTTTATTTTGCCCGTGGAATATTAGTACTACTAAATTATGCCAAGGACACCATGGTGAAAGATCAATGTTACCAGTTAAATCTTGTTTGTACTACAAGCGAAAGAGCTTCCAAATGTAACTGGACAGAGCTAAAAAGTGCAAACAGACATTTTCGTAAGCCGGCCCCTCTCACATTCATATGCTTTCAACTCTTCCCATGTTCTGTCTACTGGCAAGCGTGGTCGAGAGGCTAAATGCGCTTAAACTTGGCTTGTTTTGTCGAGGTTCGACACCCGACTCGTGCAGAGTTGCGTTTACTGAGCGCTTTACTGTTCTCCTAGATACCCCCCCCCCCCCCAAATGGTCCACAAATGAGATTGGACCAAAGCGCTCTGAGCATGCTATAAGCATGAAAGTATAAGTATAATAATAATTTATTTGTCTACTGGACGCACCTCGCAGGAGGGAATCTCTAACAAAAGTAGTAATTCACGTATTGCCACCATGTTAATAATCCACAAAGACGGACGTGGCCTGTAAATCCTTTATAAAATTCAAAACTTCATAGATTGTGTGCTCTCAATGGACCTCATTCACCAATCGTAAACAAACATTTAGCCACGTGATAATATTGATAGAACAATGGAAAAAAAAACTGTCACGTGACAGTGTGTGTATTAAGTAATTTGTATAGAACAGATAAGGAACCACGTGGCTAAATGTTGTTTGTTTACGATTGGTGTATGAGGTCCATTACGTAAGCGTTGAGTTTGACAGTAAGAGAATAAGCTCTAAATCCAGCCCCACCCCTCCAAAAAGGCATTAAGATTTGAAGACAAGGTGATCTTACTTCCAGTACCTAAGCAGATGATGACTGCGAGTGGGGTTTGAACTCGGGGCAAGCGTGCAGACATTCTGAAAGGCACATCACACAGACATCTCCAGAGTGGCAGCCACCCAGTTCTTCAGTATTTCGACTCATCTGCTCATGATCTGGACGAGTCGTATTTTTGATCTGGGAGTCCTACGAGGCATGGTCTCGACTCAATCTAAAACTGTTTGAAAGTTGCAGACAGAAGAAACATTAAGAAAATATATACATTTCTTAGAGTCATTAATATTATTCTTATCTATACGATTTAATAATAGCAGGGCCAACAAACTAGGTAGCGGTTTCAAAACCTCCAATTGGTGGGGGCTTCGCAAAGGACTCTCGTCAATTTTTTTTTTAAGAAATAAGGATAAACTTGTTCTCAATATTATTCTTGAAGTACACTTGGCTTTTAAAAAAATATGTAATTTTTATTTTTTATTTATTTATTTGCGTTTTTTGTTTCTTTTTCATTTGTGTCCACCAAATTCACTTTGCCTAGGGCCTCCAATTATCTAAGACCGACCCGGTTAATAGATACTTACTGCAGTATCAATTCAAACACAAAAGCCTAACTCCCAACTAGTGCTTACCTAACAAGAATAAAACTTTCATTCCTTATATACTATATACTACTATATAACCTATATACTGATTCTAATTTTACGCCGAGCCAACCCATAGTCATGATACTAGACCTAAACCCAAAATTATCGTTTCTCTTACCTTAAAACCTACATTTAAAGCAAGCTAAATCTAAAAATATACTTTTAAAAAGGCTTACATACGAAAAAGAACTGCACATTTACAGTCATAATTTCAATCCTAAAAGAATGATTTCAATTTTTCTTTTTCAGAACAAAATTATAAATTACCAATAATTAATTGATTCATTCTTTTATTGAATCATGTTTGTTACGGACATTAATAATTGTGCAAAGTTTCAACTTGATCCAAGAATGGCAAGTGGAAGAAATAACGTGAACAGAATTTGTATCAGACAGACGGACAGACGGAGTGAGTTGGTAGAAGGTTCTACAAATAGATATACGTAAAAAAAACTATTTATAGTTCAAAAACATCTATCTTTGTCAAACACAAGGGGGAATTAAAAACGAAAAAAAAAAGAAATCTTCAAACTAAAAATACTCAAAGAATCATTATGATAAAAGGAGTTTGGGTTACACACGCACACGCATTGAGGGCATGTAACTTAGATCTATTGACAGCTACACAGTTTTTATATCTTTGGTAATGGTATATGAAAACCTTTAAAAAAAGAATATTGAATTTAAAAAATGAGTTTGTTTTCAGTAGAACAGACACAAAATAGAGCAGTGAGATTCATAGCAAAACGAATATTCACATTTTACTAGAGTATTACATTTAGTAAAATCACTAAATTTAGAGAGCCTTCAGGATAGAAGACTCAAAAGTAAATTAGCAATTATACATACAACAATGAACCATATACTTCAAATATAAATACAAAATCTAATAAAATACTCTGAAAGACACAAGGATAAGGGCAGATTCCTTGTTCCATATGCTAGGACAAATTTGTACAAATACTCTTTCTTCCCTAGCGCTATTAGAGCATGGAATGGGTAGCCTGAGCCAGCCAGGAAAACCTGTGACTTAGAATTTAAGTCATTGGTTAACATGCACGACTAAATGCATGATGCATAGGACGTAATCCTCTTCTTTTTTGAAGTAACGTCTGTATTATATAAGATGAGATAAGATAAGAAGATCAAAAGTTGCTTTCTCTTTGCGTTCAGTCCGGGCAGTGGTCATATCAAATATCAGGACAGAGCTAGTCTTGTCTTCTGGAGATCTAAACATGACAAACAGTCAACACCAAACCAATAGCGGCATTTTTCCTATGGAGGGCCACTAAAACTAAGTGTGTATTTATATTTAACAAAACAATTAAAAAACAACAAAAAATAACGTTAGACAGAAAGAAAAAAAAGAGAAAGAAATGGAATGTACAAGTAATAAGGGGCAATAATTCATTATCTGCTACCGGAATATTTTCCTCTTCGTCAAAGATACGTTTTTTAATAGTTTTAAGATAAGACTGACGCTGATCATGGATGGATGCCTAGTCGTACGGAATGTGCACTGGACTGTCGTTCGAATGTTCTTGATGGTCCCAGGTTCATACCCTGCCCCTTGTCATACCCGTCCGTCCTGCGGAAGGTTTGGACTAGGAAGTAAACTATCTTCAACTCTGAAGGAACATCCGAAAAATGTCAAACATTTTACAAACATTTTTCTATAATAAAGTTTTTTTAACTTTGGGTTTTCGGACGACCATAAAAAATTAATTCATGTCTGTATTAACAAACAGACATTCATTGACTTTACGCCATGCAGGTTAAAAATAAATCAATAATGATAAAGACAAATATCGGTTCAATAATAAGCGATTCATTTGTCAAAAAATTCATTACATAAAAGAAAAGCATGATATCAGCGACAGAAGAACCCAAGATCTAGTAGGCTAAAATCTAGCTTCATGTGTTTTTCAATTACTGTAGTTTTTAGAGGAGACTACTCTACCATGACTAAAATACTTTGTTCTTATCGTAGTTAGTTCCCTTGGACGTGTATGGCTCCTGTCTCCGTACACAATGGATGCGCCCAGATGAGTTACTGGCAGTGGCCTAGCTAGCAGTTAGCCATCATTTGGAGGCCCGTGGGAGGCTTGACCTCTTTTGGGGCCCCTGCATTTTGCGTAATATTTCATATTTAGTGTAAAAAAATACTAATTTGGGGCCACAAGTAGGGGCCCTGGGGATTTTTACATTCTCCCCCTCATGCCATAATGCTAACTTGTTGGGCCTGAAAATAACGTAATCTTCTTTATTTGAAGTAACGTCTGTATTATATAAGATAAGCTTTGTAGAAACTGGTCAGCATTCTCTACAGACGCTCAACGAGGCAAGATTCGCTACTTGAAATATTCATCTTCAGGAACATGTGTTGTCTCATTCAGAGGCTTGATTTTTTCCACAGGTTGTAATACGCATCATTAATTTATTTAATATATGGCTTGGGTGAGAGCTGGCCCATTTTTACAAAGTGCATATCAACTCACTTTGTCTGTTTGTTTGTCTGTCTGGTACAATATCTGTACATGTTATTACTCCCACACCCATTCTCGGATCAAGTTGAAACTTTACACAATTATTTGTGGTATCTAACAAATCGTGAATCAATCAGAGAATGAAGCGATTCAATAATTAATTATATTGTTTGGTATCAAAAAGGAAAATTAATGCTACTCATTGAGAGATGGGGCTGTATTTGTGGAGTTATTTACCTTGATACGTTCAATATTTTTTATTCTTCCACGCCTCATTCTTTATATTTTGCATAATTATTGAAAGTCGATGACAATTCACGAATTCAAAATAAATGAATAAAAGTTAGTTAATAAATTAGTGTTAATGGGGCAGTGATTTTTGCAGTTATTTACCTTAGATAGACCCTGCCTATAAACAATCTAGGCATTGTATGTATGGTCTGCCTTTGAGTCGCCTGCAATGTTTGACATGGTAAATGGAGCTCTTTAGTATTGAGTTAGTCAACTACCTACTCGGGAAAGGAAAATCCTTAGAACAATTTATTGTGCTATACAAGATGAAACTAGACAGAGGACACGCACTAATCAGGAGAAATATTAGTTATATGAAGATTCTCAATAGTGACGGAAATTTAACAAAAAGGACTGATTACATTAGGGTTCAGACAACGTTGGGTCAGATTACGTTGGGTCAGATTACGTTGGGTCAGACTACGTCGGGTCAGATTACGTTGGGTCAGACTACATTGGGTCAGACTACGTTGTGTCACACTATGTTGAGTCAGATTACGTTGGGTCAGACTACGTCGGGTCAGATTACGTTGGGTCAGACTACGTCGGGTCAGATTACGTTGGGTCAGACTACATTGGGTCAGACTACGTTGTGTCACACTATGTTGAGTCAGATTACGTTGGGTCAGACAAAGTTGGGCAGGTCATCTCGAAATAATGTTTGACAACAGAGGAGAAAATAATAGTATACATACAAAAAAGGATCACTAGGGAATACTGTGCACGGGACGATTTTGTCCTAGCATATGGTATATGACATGTGACTTTATCTTGTTTAACCTCATAGCTAATCAAAAGATTCTGTAGGTGTATGCCATAAGTGTGGAGGCGCGGTGACTGAGAGGTAAAGCACTTGGCTTCCAAACAGGGGTCCCGGGTTTGAATGCAGGTGAAGACTGGGATTTTTACATTTCCGGATCCTTGGGCGCTTCTTAGTCCACCCAGCTCTAATGGGTACCTGACATTAGTTGGGGGAAAGTAAAGACGGTTGGTCGTTAAGCTGGCCACGTGACACCCTAATTAACTAATAGGCCAAAGAATCAGATTATCTCTACACCATCTGCCCTATAGACAACAAGGTCTGAAAGGGGAACTATACCACAAGTATACCAGCTCTAACCCAGATTAATCTAACTTAAATTGAAACTCAATACAAATCAAGCCAATGTTTTGGTACAGTTTTAAGGATTTCGTCTGCGAGAGAGAATTGGAGTACCTTCATTTCCCGCGCTGTCAGAGCAACGTCACGACGGTCAGTGGTGATATCGTATAACTATGAAATGGATTTTAGGCTAAGCTGCTTATTAGGTTTGTAGACAAGAACTTAAAGCTGTATCGATTAAATATAAATTTAATATTTCTTTTGTTCTTGGTCAGAGATCTAATAGAATTCATAGAAGTATTATCCATTTCTGATAAGTAAACGAACGCCAGGTACTAGTTGATTTTTAGAACAGACAAAAAATGTAATCCTGTTTATATTTCTTTTAATGTGGATAAAGGCCAACTTTAGATTAGTCTATTTACTCTATTATTCAGAGAGAAGGATTTCCTAAGTTTTTCTTAAAGTTTCTTTTCTTCAGTAGTACACTACGCAAACTGAAATGTGTTAAAGGACTGTTCCATTTATTACAGAGCTTCTATCAACACACTCTGTCTGTCTGTCTGTCTATCTGATAAATAGTTTGTATACGTTTTTTTCCCCACTTTCCATCTCGGATAATATTTTGCAGACATGTTCATTGACAAAACAAGGATCAATTTAAAAAAAAACAAATTAGTTAATTGTATTAAAATTAAAATTAAATGTATTAATTTTTTTTCGTGATATCAAACAATGGAAAGAAATTGTACTTGAATGACGCGGTGGTATAAATTGAATAAGCCCCCTTTATACTTTGTGTAGAGAATTAGGTCGTCGCTTAAAAGTTTGAAACTAACAATAGATAACTATAAAACCTTCAACTTTCATAAGCACTGCGCTGGCACAGTGGTTAGTGTATTGATTTGAGGAGGCTTGAGCCCTCGAGTTCAAATTTGAGGCGTTAATCAGCTTTTTGAAAAAATGCATTTAAAAAGCGAGCACGGTAGCATTTTTATTCCCAACTGGTCCTGACAAGTGATAGGATAATAGAGTATTGAGAAAGCTAAAAGCATTAACTTGCTGTAAACTAAAACAATTAGTAAAACTATTTCTAATCTCATATTTATTATTGTTAGTCTAGATCTGTTACCTGACTCATCATTATCTCATCTCTGCCTGTGGTCACTTCTGGGGCATAGGCCACCAACCAGCTTCATCCAGGCGTCTCGGTTCTGGGCGAGTCTCTCCAACTGTCCACATGTCTTGCATCTACTTCCGAATCGCGGCGCCCTGTATTCTTGGGCCGTCCCCTCTCCTCTTTCCTTGGGGGTTCCAGGTTAGGGCTTTGCCTTGTTATGTCGGATGCAGGCTTGCGAAGGGTGTGACCTATCCATCTCCAGCGTCACTGACTAATCCAAACTAAATCTTATCATTACACTTTATATAAGCTTTAATTTTAATTTTTTATGTATAATTTTATAGTTTTTTTGTTTTGTTTTGTATGTCGGATTATTCGTATTCATCCCATGAGACTGTCAGGGTTGTATTAAGGCCTTAGTTCGTTTACCCGGGCCCCTGACATTCAACAGGCATCTTCGTGCTTACAAATAAATAAGTGATTCACTGTTGACAATGTAATTATTTAATGATATGAATATAAGTTATGATGACAACTGATGGGGTAATGACATTGCATTTGAAACATTCTAATATTGTGGATCTATTAATTAAATAATAATTCTACACCTTGCTGTCCCACAACGTACACATTCTACACATTAATGTTCGAAACCACAACACAACACACTGCTATCTCTAGTCACCAGCGTAGACTTCCAATCCCATAACTAACTCCCTGTAGAGACATAAGAAAAGACAAATTGAAATTTCTAGTCCCAAAACACTAAAGCAGCGAATTAACTGCGAAATGCAGTAATGCCTTAAATACTCACCCTAAACAGGGGAACACAGAAGAATTTCAAACACACGTTACACCAGCATAATAACAAAACCACTCCATAAACTTACAAAGAAGGCAACCAACAAAGTGCGTTCAAAAATTGTGCGCTTAATAAACATTGGTGCTAGAATGCCATAATCTACGCACCGAAAGAGACGTATAAACATACGATTCGAGTTACGACTCACAGGATGCAACAACACAAAACGGAACCCCAGCCTCTGCGATTTCATCGTGAACAATAGGAGGGTTGGAAATGGACCGCGGTCTGTAGGTTAAATTGGCCATCACTGCATTAGTTAATTCGTGCTTTAAAATTTAAAAAAAAAAATCTTTAGGATACATATCATGTCTATTTCAGCTGGCTACATGTAAGAACACTTTTTTTTTTTACCACTTTTAATCATTTCGCTCTAGCTTTTCTCCTTTAAAAGATCCTATGTCCATGTCAAAACCCGCCACATTTGTAGATTTTGTAAGTCTGTTTCAAACATTTTTTTTTCTTGTTGTGTAACAAAGACCAGTGGGACAGATTGTCCTGTAAAATCTGTAATTGCATACATTTACAATTCATGAGACTGCACATGGCCAAACCAAAGACTATATTTTGATGCACTAACATTTATACTTTATTCCATACAGCTACTTAACGGAGAAACTATGATTCAATGTTAAACAACTTACAGCAACTAATGTCTGTGAAATAAAAGCATGGGCATTGTTTATGGTAGGAAAGAAGTCGCCAGAAAATCAGTTCGCACCCCCTCCGCGCATCCGATTAGTCCAAAGGAACGGAGATATCCGATACAGTTTATTCAGTAGCGCCACAGGCTCTACAAAGGGATACAACAGTGTGCCACAATCTAAGTGTCACCAGCTCCAGATTTTTGTTAGGGTTGTCTCCCGAAACCTCTCCCATGTTTGGGTATAGCATCAGGGCAGCGTAGGATTGGATTCAGAGTTTTCCTTCTCCTAGATGGGTAGCCAACCAAGGCTAACGTGTCCCCCAAATTTTTGAAACTTTTATGAAGAAGAAATACAGTGTAAAAATGGTTTTTAATGGGAAAAGTACAAGTTTAAAATGTTACTTTTTTGTGTTTAAAAAAGATAAATAAAATTGCCCACGTCGCCTGCTCATTGCGACGCCTCTGCGCTTCCAAAATGTCTACAAGTCACAGATTTCTAGGACTTGGTTCAAAATTTGTATGTCATATGCTCACGAAGTGTCAGGATGTGCTCTTCTGCTATTTAATTGGGCGATGTTAATTTTTAAGAAATCTCCATCTGTCTCGTTCGGAAGCTGCCTTCATTTATGTAAGTTCAAGCAAGTTGGCGCCTAAGCTGGTCTTAAGCGTTTTCGGGAGGCACCTTTGTTACGCTTATCAACTTTCAGCCTTTGCGCAAGGTCGTTCCTGTTACAAGATATATGCTCTGCCTAGCGTAAGAACGAACTATAAACATCTTTCTACGCCAATGACTAAGAGAGAATTCATTTTCTCCCCACTTCTATGTAAATCTTCAATAAGTCTATCCAAAATAATGGTTTTTCTTAGATAAAGCTAATCGTTGTAAATAGTTCCTTTTCACAATAACCAAAAATGATAAAATACATATTGATAGGAAAATCATATATTTGTATACATTTCAGTGTTGTTTTTTTGTTATGAAATATATTATCACTGTCCATGTGAGAATGGCTGTGGGGGTATAAGAGACGTCGCTCTAGTAAATAGAGTGTTTCAAAATTTATAAAAAAGATATACATTATAAAATTGGTTTATAATGGAAAAGTACAGGTTTAAATTTTTAAGTTCTGTATTTTAAAAAGGTAAATAAAATGTATTTTGTTTTGTAACATTTTTATAATATGTAAATTAAAAATAATTTTATATATGTTTTGATAATTTTACTATTTATTTTAAATAAAAATTATTTGGGACAAAAGATGCAAAATTTTGCTAATTAAAAAGTCCATAGAGTTCTCTATATTATTGTACTACGAAAATAATATACGGAAAGGTCAACCGCCAAAGAAGGATAACTGTTGGAAAAAGATGTCATCTATTTTTAATCTATGTAAAAATTGCTACTTTTTCAATTTGAAAGGTCAACTACATAAAACATTATCTTTTCTTTTACTTAATTGTTTTAAATCAAATATAATAATTTAATTTATTCAAATTTCAACATTGTTAAGAAATATTGAAGTAGTATATGTAAAATAGTACAGAAAATATGTGTAGATCTATCTTGCAAGACAAAAATCAAATTCAAAGTATGTTTATATAACCTCGATTTATAATACTTGCATGGTTCCTGTGGTATTTAGGTTGAATGTTGGACGTAGAGCCAAAGGTACATGGTTCATTATCTCGTGGAGAACAATTTTTTTTTTTAAACTTTATAATTTTTTCCCCATAATAAATAAAAATCTGTACTACGATAATCTAAGAAATGAAAATTTTGTCTGAATATATATATATATTTACATTTAAAATAAGAGAAAGGCATGCACATTACTTAAAGGTGTTCATCTAGCTTTCTTTTTCATTTTATTACTTCTGCATCTTGGTTGATGATTTTGAATGTTAGCTTTGTCTAACAATATCATCAAACCAGTTCTTTGGGAAAAAAAAGATAAAACATATATGACGACATTGTTTGGTTTAAGCCGCGAGTAAAAATATTGTGCCTAGAGATTGGAGGATCGATTGGGAATATTTACCAAAAAGGAAACAAGAAAATGAGTCGGCGATAAAGCTAGGTACACTGTTGTTCATTTTATAAGTAGCGAAATGAGGCCAATTTCTGGCGCGTAAAAAAAAGATAACCATAAAATATCCCATTAATTAATGTAAGTACTCAATCCACGAGCTTGTCATCAAATAGTTTCAGGTCAAGTTTCAGGTCAGTTTCAGGTCAGTTTCAGGTCAGTTTCAGGTCAGTTTCAGGTCAGTTTCAGGTCAGTTTCAGGTCAGTTTCAGGTCAGTTTCAGGTCAGTTTCAGGTCAGTTTCAGGTCAGTTTCAGGTCAGTTTCAGGTCAGTTTCAGGTCAGTTTCAGGTCAGTTTCAGGTCAGTTTCAATGGGCCTACATTATCGTTTCTTTAGCCCGCTACACGAGTGTCGAAAATTAAAAACTGGCGCAGGATGATTTAGGAAGAATTCACTGTTCAATAACATTGAGTTAAATGGACTTGCACAGAATTGCACGTTTTGACATGCGATAACATCACATACAGTAGATGTGATAAATTCTAAACTGAAATTTTGTGTAAAAATGAATCGCAATCACCGAGTGTGGCGGGATGTCCACCCTGCTATTTTTGCTTTTATTTATGTTGCTCTCTTCCAATGTTTACTTTGGTCTCACAGACTTTAGTATTCTCTCCAGCTGTCTCGTTCGGAAGCTGCCTTCATCCATGTCAGTTCAAGCAAGATGACGCCTAAGCTTGGTTTTAAGCGATTTCGGGAGGCACCTTTGTTACGCCTATCAACTTTCAGCTTGCTAATGTAATTGTCTTTCGGTAAGGTCGTTCTATGTAAATCTTCAATAAGTCTATCCAAAATAATGGTTTTTCTTAGATAAAGCTAATCGTTGGCAAGTGTAGATAATTCCTTTTCACATGTCAGACTATGTCAGACAATTGTCAGACATCATATTTAAGAACAATGATTTGAAAGGACTTGTACAGAATTGCACGTTTTCGATAACATCACATACCATAGATGTGATAAATTCTAAACTGACATTTTGTGTAAAAATGAATCGCAATCACCGAGTATGGGGGGATGTCTACCCTGAATCTTTGCGTACATGTGGCCCGCGTTACGAGTGTCGGATATTAAAATGACCCGCAGATCGAATATTTTCGGCCCTTACTGGACGAAATGATAGGTAAAGGCGATACAACTCACACGTGTACCATTTGCACAAACCCGCCAGTCTAACTACGGTGGGACATCGGACGTACCCATAGGCCTACGTACGCAAACTGCTGACATTAACTTCATTGACGATGTCCTAAATGACATTAATATTATTATAGTTTGGGTCGAATGGGATGAAAGGAGGGGGAACAGTGAACCTGTCGACAGGTTTGAAGAGGCGTTGCACCCTTGTGCGAATTAATCAATATTTTTTTACTTACTAATGTAAAAATAGATCAATGATTGATCCTAGAGGCTTAAGTGATTTTTATCTTTGTTAAAGTTTTTTTTAGTCATACTGGGTACATTTTTGACTCCCAGTAGCAGTAGATTTTTTAAAATTATAATAATAGCAATAGATTTAAATGATTATGCAAAATACGTTACTTGTAATCGAAATATATTAGTATAAGCATTGGCGTCACTGTGGGGGGGGGGGATGCGGTCTGCACAGGGTGACACCCGTTAGGGGGTGACACCCAAGTAAAAAACTGCACTTTGTGAATAACTGACTGTTAAATATTAGAACATGTTATTCACAATAAATACATAGATCTATCTACTTTTTTTTTCATTTTAATTTTTTTTAATGAAATTCTATCAAAAGGTTTTAAATACTAAGTATTTATACTTAATTTATCAAGGAAAACATAAAACCTTACTTTCAGGTGTATACCAGCTGCATGTATGTATATGAACACTGCTTTGATTCAAAAAGAATGTTTTAATCAAATCCATTGATTTTGTTGCTAGCACCGTAATATAAGGATGCTAACGCAGCCAGCCAATAGTCATTGCTAAACGACGACATTCATCAGGGATATAATTTTATTTAAATCTCTCATGTAATTATTGTAAACTTTGTAAAATTGGAAAATAAATAAGTGGCCATTGAGATTTCTGAAGATGATGACTTTATTTCACTTTTCTGGAAAAGAAGCTCTAACCAAGATAAAGGAAATGTTAGAGTGCGTCAGTCGAATGACATATACTTGAATATTTTAGGGGAGTTTTCTTCTTTGCTAGTGCCAAGAATGATTCTGATGCTTCCTAATGGAAACGATTTAGCCACTTAATTGCACAAAAAAAAAAAAAAAAACGTGTTCTTTTGATGTCGATTATTTTCAACTAATTTGTATTGAAATGTAACAGAAATGTGTCAATGAAGTAAATGTCCGATATTGGAATATTAAAAGACGTTATGAAGATTTTATCTGGATAGGAAAATTGGAAAACAAGAGCATCCGGCTACAAATACAATTAACAAGAAAGTCGTTGCTCTATTATTAATGTAAAGAAGAAAAACACTGGAAGAATATTTTGCAATGACTGTTTCTTAAAAAGCAGAATATTTGACATTTTGTGACCATATTAACATCATGTCTTTTTTTTTTTTTGTTAATAAAGAATTTCTATGAGATGATGAAAACGTTACTATAAACAATGTGGTGACTAATGAAAGCATAACACGTTAGCTTAAAGTGTTATACAAAAAAAAAAGTTCTAAAAAATCATTGTGATCTAGAAGAAATAAAATTAAAAAAACAATACGAAAATGTCAGTTGAATAATGAGATGCAGGACTCAATATTTAGACAAATTTAGAAAAGAAAAAGAGGTTCACTCTTATGTGTAGTGATCGTTTTTTAACTAAGCTTTAATTCCTACTGGAAGATATCATTGATGTAGCAGATAAATTTGGAGCAATCCAACCTAAAAATTCTTTAGTGTAACAACCAACGAAGTATTGTAGATGTCAGTTTCAAAACATTGGCGATTTTTCAAAAGGCGACATTCAAACAGAGATATGTCAAAATAACCGGCTTTTACACTGTCCTTTAGGCCTATCATAAATGCATTTTATCAATCAATCGAAATCAATCTTTCAATTCTTCTGGTTTAAATACTGATACACAAGCTCGCTCAAAGAGGTGGCAAGTTTTGGTTATCTCTTTTATGGACAAGTGTTCTTATATTTAAGGCTGTTTATTTAAGAACAAAAATTGTATACAGAATTCCTCAAGATCTTTTATTTCGCATTCCTATCTAATGACAGCCTGGTCGTGCGACATGCGTTTCGGTCTGTCGTCCCTATATACGAGTTTGAACCAGCCTGCTTCCATCCTCTGCCGAGAATGTTATATTCTATACAGTCGTTCGATCACCCTCGCAGCAGTAGGCTAAATCTTTGTTATTTTTTGAGTCTTGAACGTTATGCACTATGGCGTAGGCCTATAGCTTATATAAAACAGACGTTACTTCAAAAAAGAAGATGATTACTCCTAGGCGGACCTATAAATGTTCTGGAGGATATTCTGAAACTTCAAAAAAAAACAAACAAAAAAAACTATCACTCAAAATGCGAATATTGAAAGACGTGTCGTTTATCAATGCACTTGTGAATAAATTAGAGGCATTCTCTCACAGAGTTGGCCCACGAATGTGAAGAAAATGCGCATTAAACTCTAAAAATCTCTGCTTAAAATCATTTCATCTGAGAACATTTTAGTTTTAGCAGATGTAGGCCTACAGCTTTGAATTTAGTGTTATGTTTTATCAGATAGGCCTACAGTAAGGCGCCTACATTGTAAGGTTTTTTGTTGTTTTTTTCGTCCTCGCCTTTGTCCGCCTCTGGGAAGGCAGGCGTCTAATAATATTTAAAGAATAACATGATCTATGGGCATAGCCTACACATAAATCTAGATTTGATCTTATGTGCGTAATAGATCTATAGCTATAGATCTTGATTCTTGATCCATCTTAATACTGAATTTAAAAAAATAATCTGATTAATTTTTACATTATAAAAGAAGGCGTGGCAATAATTACCAATGCCTATAGAATTGCGTCGAAAGGATTCAAACATTTTTTAGTAAATATAATCGTAACTATTAAAAATCAATATGTTTTGTTGTGAAGCATTAAAACAAAAAAATAGTTCTTAAATTCTTAATTGTACACTTACAAAATACATGTGAGACATCAATGGTGATCCGTTAATTTTTTTCAACATAAGCTATGATTATCCCTACGATCTAAGTTTATGTTTTTTCCGGTGTATAGGCCATTGAAATGTAACGATAACTCTGATTATATAAAAATAGCAAGACAGGCCAATCCAAGAACTCATGATGAGCCTTTGTAATAAATCGAAACAATATGGCGATTGTTGACAAAGTTGGATAGGTGGCATTATTATTTAATCAAAATACACAACTATGTATTTCCCTTTAGGGTGGCCTAAAAGGCTAAAAACCAATAAAGGGAGCTCACAGTCAATTAACCATATAGTTAGTAGCTGTGATCGGATGTTATTTGCAGTCGTATCACAAAAGTCGTTAAATATTTGGTATTCAAAGGTAATCAAATATTGAAATATTATAGATCTAATTAATTCATAATGAATTATGATTTATAGATCTACATTTTTATTATTAATAATCAGTCACTGTCATTAGTAATAAAATGGCATTACTAAAGTCAGTAAAGTACAGTACTTTTTACAAAGTCAAAACTTACAAACAACTTTGGCAAGCTTTACATTAAATTATTGTCTGTTACATTTCTTTTAAATAAACCTTGTCTTTTACTTTCGTCTTTATTATTAAATTATAAACTTCACTTCCCCACATTCTCATTCATCAAAGTTTGAACTGATCAGTTATCAGTTGAGTTGGCTTGCTTCTTGAAAGTTCTTGCTAAGCCTGATTCCGACATTACTCTCATTACTGACCTTTGTTGGCCTCCTTCAGTCTTTACTGCCTTCATTGGTAGAAGCAGAGCATGGATGGCTGCCTGGTCGTGCGGTTTGCGCGCTGGACTGTCGTTCGGATTTATCGATGGTCAAGGGTTCAAATCCTGCCTGCTCCCATCCCCCGTCATCCTGCGTGAGGTTTGGACTAGTAAGTAAACTATCTTCAACTCTGAAGGAACATCCGAAACATGTAAAAAAAAACATAGTCGACATAGAATCTAGGTCTAGATCTATTTTTCTATGACTCAGTATGACTATAGGACTATAGTTCATCTTTGTTCAATCTATTCTAGATTCTAGACAATCTTTTTTTTTTATCTAGACTCTGTCTACTAATCTAGAATGTCTAGATCTAAGTATCAGTATGGCTCATCTCACACACCACTTTTTCAGTGTGTTTTTAGATTTTAGAGCCTTATTCGGGAGCAACATTCATTCCCATCCACATAATGAAATGACATCTAGTCCACAGCGACTATATATATAATATGTCACCATAGCTTTCTTTGTGACACTTTGTCATCATAGGCATTTTTCTAATGTCTCCTGACTCTGTTAGATACATAGATCTATAATAAATAATCTATAAAGATCTACTATTGTCTAGGCCAGTCTAATATGGCAAATGTATTTCTAGATAAGATAGTAGATCTAGATCTAGATTTCTATTCTAGATCTAGCATTAGTCCAGTTAGTAGTCATATAAATATGAATAATAAAAAAACATCTTGAAGGGATTTCCTTGATTCACTTCTGACCTATTATTAAGATTTTTTACTCTATTCTAGATCCCAAATCATCATTATCAAACTCCATTTGAGTGATAGCTTGAGAGGTTCAAATCCTCTCCTGTAAAAACCCTGGACAAAAACTTTGCGTAGTGATTGTATATTACCATACAAATGGAGAATTTGTGGTTTCCCAGACCTGTCGAGACAGAGGTCAGCAAGTCCGGGGCAATTGAAAAGAATATGAGACATATATCAGACCTGCCTACTGTTACGCAAAATGCGTATTCGTTATGCAAAAATGACCATCAGTATGCAAATATGAATTTAACCCGTCGCGTTACGCATTTCGTATCTTTTTTTTTCCCCTCTCTTGACTAGCTTACGAGTGGTCACGGAGGTCACACTAAGCCGTCCTGTTGGGGGTGGGGAACAGAAAAGGTGGGGGAACACATTGTGTCCTGATCTATACGTTGATTGGTTCTTAAAAGCTATTAGATTTAGCCTAGAAATGAAGAATGCGAGAGTGAGGGAGTGGCGGGTTGGTACCGTCAGTTAGCTGATACACCAACGTGACTTTTTTTTTTTTAAGTTCATTAGTAGAAATTAATTATGTTGAATCCCTGATTCCCGTATTTGTATAGAAAAAAATATCGAAGTGCTATCGATTCAAAACACATTGAGTGACATTGTAGATATCTAGTCTAGATCTAGATCTGGATTCTAGATCTAGAATCTAGATAACTTGTTATACAGGAATAGATCTAGCTAGAGTGTGGCTAGACATTACGTTATGTCATGATTCTCTACATTACTCTACAATCTAGATCCAATTTAGTTGTAGTATGATTTAGATTGTCTAGATCTAGATCAATAACATATACTACCATCTAGTCTAGATCTAGACTAGATTCTTAGTCTTAGTATAGAATAGATTAAGGATGTAGGTAGGCCTACGAAAGTTTGGAGTAGAGCTACGTTTGTAGCGGATCCACTGCATCGGTAACACAGCCCAGATTTAGAGTAGATTATATTCATTATATAGACATATTATAGATCCAGATCTTGTCTAGATATCATCTCTATTGTCGTATTGATCTAGATTTAGATTGCAGATCTAATCATGACATCTAGATCTAATATTATATATATATATATATATATATCAAATACATGACAAAATAGTGTTACGCATTCTGGTGCCAAAATACGCATTTTGACCATCAGCGTTACGCATTTGGACTTTTTTTGGTAGGCAGGTCTGATATATCGTTTCTTTTTGCTCCCTGCAGTGGGGCACCATAGGTCAAACTTTTACATGAGATGTGTGAAATGAGCCAATAGGACAGTGGCGGTCCTTCACTGTGCTAAAATAGCAAATATCCCAGGTAAAAAACACATTGGTGAAAAAATGGACAACACCATTGTAGTGAGCACCACCTTTTTTAAATGAACTCTTATATTAATCATGCCTGTTGTGTGTACAAATCGCAGCATCAGCTGACCAAGTTTATTTTCTTTTTGGACATTATGCAAAAGCCCCTATCAGAATCATTTGATCCAATTTCAGCTAGTTCACATGGCTGATACCACAGGCCACAAATTGTAAATAGATCTGATTTTTTCGATAGTAAAATAGTCCAAGAAATAAAATCTGCGATCCTTCACATTACAGATTTTTTATAGTGCTGAGATCATTTTTAACAAAATATTGAAAAACTTCTTCCTCTCGTTTAGCCATGTGTACAAATTGTTACATTTATACCAAGTCAAAAGTTACTCACAGAAGCTGGAGAATTCTACAGAGGAGAATGGAAACCTGACTCATCTCTAATTGCAATTATGGTACAAGTCTTTTTTTTTACTAGAATTCAAGTTAAAATAAACCTTCGCATATATTGTTTGTATAATTAGCTATTCATTCTTTTTATTTAATTAGTCTATTGTAACTTTCTCAGCCTCAAATTTATTCCTATCCTTGATTTTAGTCTGCCATTTAAAAATTATTTTTTTTTGTTGGCCCATTTAGAGATTTGAGGGATATTTGCTTAATATCAAACATCTGACTATTATTCGTGATGTGGAAGAAAAAAAAGGGGGGGGTGATTTTTTTCCAGGACTTTGAAGTGTAAATAATGTTCACCTGCTTCTGAAACTACACAATGACAATGGTATTTTTTATAGTCCCATCAAACAAAAATTGATAGGGAAGAAAACATTAAGTAATAAAATATATCTTTAAAAAGTCAGCCCCCAACTGGATTTAAAATGAAGACCCTCAGTTTGGAATTCAGCCACTTTGTATCAAACATACAAGGAAATGTGCGTTCATAGTATAAATATATATTATATATATGCAAAGATATGTATAAATACATATTGCTTTATTTATTGTTGTCTTTATTAACTTGATCTACAGACTGAACAACACTGTGTTATATTTATTCAAGTTGAAATTGACAGCTCTGTACCAAATCATCATTGTCTTTATGTCATGCAAGAAGGGAAGTAAGTATTGTTTCTTTTACACATGCTCACTATAACATAAGCTGCACTATTTTAAATGTAACCATAAATGAATACTAAGAGGAAACAGATATCAGAATTGATCACTTTGAAACCCAAGTAAATTAATTTACTAAACTGTAAAAAAAACAGAATTGATTGAAGTCTGTTTTTTTTTTTAAAATAAATCTCACAGAAGAGCATGTGTCTGATAAATTAACCTCTACTAACATTTTTAAAATTACATTTTTTTTATTTCTCTTATGAGGCATTAAAAAATATTTAAATAAATTCAAGTTTGATTTTAAGGATTGTTTTTTAAAAAATCATAATTAAGGAGTCTACTTGTGGCTGAGCAGTAAATCGCTTGGCTTCTGAACTGGGTATCCTGGGTTGGAATCCTAGTGAAGACTGGGATTTTTGGGCGCCACTGAGTCCACCCAGCTCTAATGGGTACCTGACACCAGTTGGGGAAAAGTTAATCGTTGTGCTAGCCACATGACAACCTTGTTAACCGTAGGCCACAGAAACAAATGACCTTTACATCATCTGCCCTATAGACCACAAGGTCTGAAAGGGGAACTTTACTTTACTTTTGTGGTATATATATGCTGCGTGCAATAATTTGATGAGAAGCCTTAAAATTTTGTCATCATTTATTCAGAATAATGCCTGCTGAATTAGTCAGCATCCATGTCTGAATTAGTAGTTCTTGCTACAAACTTTGAAACCAAAAAAGACAGTATTGAAAGAAATATTGTACATCTCTGAGGTTGGCTGAAACCAAAATTCTCAATCTATTTTTTTTTCTGTTATCAAATAACTAAACTTTTATTAGTTTTATTAATATATTAAAGCTTTATGTTTCAAGACTTGTAAATGTTGTTATACTTCAATGACCAGAGTTCCTTTGAGTCCCAAAATAAACATCAATGGCATACTAGACAGTGACAGTGTCCCAGCTATTAGATTGACCTGTATGGCACAAGTCCGGCTACAGTCACAGATATCATGGTCAGATTTATTTTTATCAAAACTTTATCTACATAATATAGTACTTATGTTTAGCTAATCTAAATCTTTTTGTATTCATTACAAAGCTTATAACTCCTTCAGTCTGATACAAATCTTGTGTACATTATTTCTCTTAATTGCAATTGTCTGATAAAATTGAAACTTTGCACAATTATTCTTTGTCAGTATCAACAAATAAATCAGATAAATCTTGCAGTATTGAGATATATGACTGTAGTTGTGTGGTTCTTTTCCTTATATAAGCTTTACTTTAAAAAAAGTATTTTAAAAATATTTTGCTTGTTTATAAATTTGATTCAATTTATTAGACTTTAAATATTTATATTCGCTTGACCGGATGCTATGACTATTCTGTTTTTAACAGCTTTCTCTCAGTAAGAGATGAACTTGTTGTGGCTACAGTTGATGGGTGTTTAAGCAGGCTACGCTGGTCAGGAAATAAAAATGAAAATGCAACTCTCCATTTAAAAGACATTCCAGTGTCAACAGATTTACAACAGTTCAGGGGTAAGGGTTGCAATACTTGAAGTATTTTTCAGAAATATATCTTACAGGAATGTTCTTACCAAGTTTCTATACATAAAATACAGGAATATTTAACTCTTTCTCTCCGTAATTATTTTTCAACATTTTTAAGGAATTCTTCATTTTGCTCATTACTATTTCTCTACCCTGTTATGTTTAAGCTTCAATAGCTTTGTTGTTTGTTATCAGAAAATGTTGTATCTGGTATAGAATTAAAGGGACATGCATGCCCTTTTTATATAACACAAAGTCATGTTTATAAAATTAAACATTAATTTAATTTAACAAGGTCAAATGAACGACGGTATCGTTGATTAGGAGAGAGTTAACACCATACCATTTGCTTTCTATATTAATATTTATGCAGTACATTGACAAAACTCAATTTTTTTTTCCTAAAGCCACCAGACCTTCAGAAGAGGAATATGTGGTGGAGATGGAATACAGTCCAACGCTAGGAGGCTATAGCATGGTGTTGTCATCAGGGAAAGCTGTCTTTGTCATTCCACCTTCCAGTAGAGGAGAGAAAACTGTAGGTGTCTGCATAATTGTAAAGATTTTTTATAACCAAATCTCTATTATTCTATCTTAGATTCTCCAAATCTTGTAGTGTCTTTTCATTGAAAACAAGATAACAAAGCGAGTTTGTGTTATCAAACAAACTCAGAGGTGGTCCCTGTTGGAGTCATTAAAAAAAAAAGAGGGTAGTACCTTAATAAAAAAGTATACATAAAATTGAAGGCGTGAAGCTCATGTTTTATTTTTCTCCTAAAGTCTGTATTATTATTGCAGTAACCTCATAAAACACTCTTATCATAGGCTTTATTACACAAGAATGACAAAACAGTTCATGGTAATACAGTACATACGCACACACAAGCTGACCTGGACACCAAGCCAGTTTGACACACCAGTACAGATCAGTTCACAACACACTAGAAACATAAATACACCACAATTATCAGTTGCTTTTGTTTTTGCATTGCTTCTTATATTCTTTTTTTTTTTTTTAAGTGAAGACTGTTATTGAAAATTTGATCTGACTGTAGTCTTTATTGTGATTCAAACAGAAGCAACGACTACTTACCCCTTTGTTAATGAGCTACCTTTGTAACCATAATTAATTATATTTTAAATAACAAACAGCTCCTGATGAAAAGAAATTGTAAGCATGTTACATTAGATGAGATCATGTTTGATACTATGAACAATGAGCTAACCTTTATATGACTCACAGAATGCACATGGTGTCTGGGCGCAGGATGTCAGTACTGCTGTCAGCGTGGCTGTCAACCACAGATATAGACTTATTGCTTTTGGTTGTCGTAGGTATGTCTTGATGTACTTCACTCATTGTATGTTTTGATGCACTTTACTTATTTGATTGTCTTGATGTACTTCATTCATTGTATGTTTTGATGCACTTACTTATTGTTCACATGTTGTTTTAATACTATTGCAGTTCATTTCCTTCTAGTTTTCCATAAGGTTTCTGTCAGGTTTTAATTTAATGAATTAATATGGCTTATGCTAATATCCATAATGCTAGCCTTAAAAAGAAATAACACTGGTGGTTCACCAAATTATCGTTTAAACAGAGCTAAAAGATTACTTCATAAAATACTTTTCTGTTGTTATATAAATATATATATGCATACATTTGGTTGTTCTGTTGCTTCCTTTTGAAATAAAACATACATATACCTATTAAGAATTAATTGCAATGAACAATTTATTGAGTATAATGACATATTTTTTTTCCTTACATAGAAACTCTTCAAAAAATGTTAAGATATTTTTTTTTTAGATGAGAAACTAGTCTTTAAGAGTAATTATTGAAAGAGTTCATAATAGCGTAAAAGATTTGTTAAAATGAAGGGCAATGGGTTAAATTGTTTTTTTTTTAATTTTAATTTATTTAAGGAACCAAAGCAAAAAGCCTTCATTTCTTTACAAAGCTAATATATTAACTCACTTCATCTGTTTTCTTTACATTATGTATAGATCTGGTGTTTTTTTCTCCCACTTCCCCAACTCTGATCAAGTTGACCATTATTCATTATCCTCAACAAAACAGGAATTAAAAATTAAGCAATAAATTCATTAATTAATCTCACAGTATTGATATACTTGTCTGTAAATGGGCAGTTCTTTCACTTATATAAGCTTTGCTATTTAAAAAATAATTTATATATATTTTGCTTGTTTTAAAATTTTGGCGTAAAGTCTATAAAGAAATTTTAAGTTTGACAAAATGTGTTACAATTAATTTGATAAATTTATTTTTAAAAAACCTGTTAGTTAAAATCAATGAGTGCTCGTTCCTTATATGTCTCTAGTGGTGATGGCATTGTCTATAATTTGGATGAAGCAGTGGGGGCTTTGGAGGTCTCACATAGACTTATTATCTCAAGTAAAGAATTTCCAGGTAAGTTATTATGTTTGTGTTGGAAACATTGCATTCATATCTATTTACCTAGTTTCAGTTAAGTTCAAAGCAAATTTTAAGTGTTTCCTTATGATTAATGACTTTATAAATTTTTGACTTGTAGACGCAGGTGCAGTGGCTGGCTCAGTCACCTGCATGAAATGGACACCAGATGGGACTGCCTTGGCATTAGCATGGAAAAACGGTGGCTTATCCTTGTGGAGTGTGTTTGGTTCCTTGCTGTTGTGCACTCTGGGTGGTGAATATAGGTAGAATGATTTATACAAAGATTTTTTTAGTCATATTCCAATATTATGAGGCAGCAGGAGAAAGAAAATGGGTGTGACTGTTGAATTGGCATATCAGAATCTGAATCTTGGTTGAGGCTGAGTTTTCTTATTTGGGTATTTTAGAACTTTCTAAGTTCTCTCCATCCTGTAGAGTAGCTTTAATCTGTTGGATCCAGACCATTCGTTATAAAAGGCCTCAACACTGACCTGCAATGTCACAACCTGTGGGCAGATTAGAGCAATAGCTCATTGCCACATTGGTATATAGATAATGCAATAACATTATATTGTTAACCTATTTCAACAAAAATGTGTTTAATAATCCTTGCTTTGAGTAGAATATTACTTGAACCATGTTACATCAAAAGATGCCATTTTGTGCACTATTTCACGCATTTTCTACAATTTTAAAATTCCACTATGCACCTTTCAAGCTCAAAATATCTTAATTTATACATAAACCATTTCTAAGTGCAATGAAAAGAAAATTGTGACATTTAAATAAGTTTTTGAGTTATAGACTTTTTAGTGAACCCATACCTATTTGTCACCAATACTAGAGAAACACTCATTTACAGAATTTTTATAACATGTTTTTGTGGTATCACCATAATGTGACTATTAGGTATTTCATTTTTTTATGCTGCATCATAATAATTTTTTTTTTAATCTTGTGATTTAAGGAGTGGAAATACATTTTAATGAAGTGTTGTTTTTACTAAGCTTATATCAACTCTCTCTCTGTCTGTCTGATTCAAATTTTGTACACATTATTTCTCTCACTTCCCATTCTCATTTCAAAATGAAAATTCTGACAATTATTCTTTGTTGAAGATAATACACCAATCTATAAAACAAAATTAACTAATTAATTAATTAATTAATAGTAATTTATTAATGTGTTTTATATAGAAAAATTGCAGATAAATCTTGCAGTATTGAGAGATGGCAATAATTGTGCAGTTCCTTGTTGTTTTGTTTTTTTAAATATTTTGCTTATTTTTCTCTTCCTAGTTTGTCAGAAAGTGGAAATCTTTTTCCTCCGTCTATAATCTCTATGGAATGGGGGCTTGAAGGATACCACCTCTGGATGGTCACAGTGAATAATGAGAGCTCCTGGTCTCAGAACTCACAAGCTAACAGTGACTCTGTGGACGGGTCCTTCTCCGATGAGTTTGAGAAATATGGGCCCAGCCGAAGTGATGAGGAGAGCGATGAAAACAAAGAGGAAAGAAAAAGTGTTTTGTCCAGCGGTCATGACTCGGTGTGCACACAGCTGATTCAGTTTCAGTTTCTCAAAAGTGCACTCACAGTCAATCCTTGCATGGTGAGACATGATTTCATGAAATCTTAAAACATGCAAACATATGTATATTAAATGTTCAATTTCTGAGTTTATTTTAGCTTAGTATATTCTGTAGATGAGCTTAGTTAAAAGTTAATATTCAATTAATCCATTTTTTGTGCTAAATAATTATGGATTTTATTATCTACTTTTTGTGACCTTACATACATTAATTAGTAGGAAAATTTGTAAATTTAATCCATTTTAAAAAACAGGAAATTCGTTTTGTAAGTAAAGTATTTCTAGGTTTGAAAACAATTTTCGTTTAAATTTTTTAATTGCTTTTCAGTTGATTTTTTTTTCTTCATTAAATTTTTTTTTGCTTATATTTGTAAAGCTAAATTAAAGTGTTAACAAAATTACAGTGGAAGGAATCTTTTTATTTTTTTAACTCTAGAAATTAAAACTGCACCAGTCCCTGTGTTTGCAATCAGCTCAACTTCATATAGAAGCTGAATCATTCAGTTAAAATGATGTATTATTAAGTTTAGTCTGTAAGTTTCCATGATATGAACTTTCCAACTACAAATATTTCTAAACATTTAATTTGTTTACAAATATATTTAAAAAATTTATTCAAAGATTTTTAAAAAATTTTAACAAGTTCTAAGAATTTGTTTGTTTTTTTGCGTGTAATGGTCCAAATACTAGCACTGAAGACTTAATGCAGATATTTGGAAAGCATTGACTTGCGAATGAATTTATATATTATATTTTTACAGTTGTTTTTAAAGCTTAACTTTTGTGCTTATAGCATGCTCAGAGCCCTGTGATCCAATCTCTTATGTAGACCAGTGGGAAGAGGGAAGGAGTCCTAACTAAGAGGAGATTTTCTGTGCTGCAACTCTTCTCGAGTTTGATGTCAAACTCAGACTCCCTTGAAAAGCTAGCCAAGCTGTTTATGCCTGTTGGCCACACATGTATGCTTAGTTTGACTATAGTGATGTTACATACTTTTAGTAGACTGTGTGTAAAAATTTTATTTTTTTTCTGTGTGTTTTTTTAGGGTAACCATGAGCATGTGTTCTTACAAGGAGAAGATAAGCTCTACATGAGCACAGGAGACACCATGTACCGGGGACACACTCAGTACCAGATGTTCCCCGGCAGTAGTTCTTCTATCAGCTCTGGCCACGGTTACATTGGAAACAAACAGTGGCAAGTGATACCCATCTCTCACATTTACCTGGCCTCTAACTGGCCCATCAGGGTAAGAATCTTAAAGTATGCTGTTACTTAAAATTCTTTTTATACAGTGGCAACCATTCTGAGTAAATAATCATACTATTCAAATTTCATTCCTTTTCATTGAGACCATGTAGAAATAGTCTTTTTAAACTTGTTTTTTTTTTTTATAAAGATTAGGGTGAAGCTTTAAAAATTATTTTTGTAAGGAAGATGAACTAACACAAAAAGACCTATTTACTTTTGAGAAAAGTAGTTATTTTAAATGGAGGCACTGAGCAGTAAAGTGCTTGGCTTCTGAACTGGGAGTCCCAGGTTTGAATCCTGGTGAAGACAGGGATTTTTAATTTCGGGATCTTTGGGTTCCTCTGAGTCCACCCAGCTCTAAAGGGTACCTGACATTATTTAAGGAAAAGTAAAGACGGTTGGTCATTGAGCTGGCCACAAAACACCCTTGTTAACCATAGGCCACAGAAACAGATGACCTTTAAATCTATAGCCCTATAGATCACAAGGCCTGGTAGGGGAACTTTAGTTCTTATAAAGACCAACATATCAATAGAATATGTTTTAAAGGAATGCATTTTGCAGAATAAAGATTGATATATTCAGGCTTTTTTTTTTCTAAACTATCCGCAAACAATGCTGAAAAGAATTAATTTAGTTTTTAAAAAATTGAGTTGGGAAAAAAATTAAAACTGTTACAAGTAATTCTGAAAAATGAATGATAATAGCACCAGAAGACACTCTAGTTTAAAGATAGAAAAATACTTCATGCCAATGTCAGGGCTTGCCTTTATTTCAGTTGGTTGGTTTAAAATTCACAGTTTTTCTTTACTCAGGATATATTTTAATGAGTATAGTTAATCCTGACTGATGTTATATTTGGTTGAGTTTCATTGAATAAGATTTACAAAATTCTGACTTTGCTAATGTTCATAAATTGATGTGTCCTCATCAGTATGCATCAGTGGACAAAGCTGGGCAGTGTGTAGCTGTGGCTGGGAAGACTGGATTCGCCCACTATGCTCTGTTTAGCAGGAAGTGGAAACTTTTTGGCAACGAGACACAGGAGCGTGACATGGTTGTGTCCGGGGGGATCACATGGTGGAGAGACTTCATCTGTTTGGCCTGTTTTAATATCCAGGCGCAGAGGGATGAAGTGAGTGTTAAATATTGTTACATCTATATATTTACCCTATGATAATTCTGTAAATATTCAGCTGAGGTGAGGTAAAACATGATGTTATTACTACAGCCCGTTAAAACCCTATGCAATAGTCCTAAGAGTCCTTACTACAGCCCCTTTTAACCTATGCAATAGTCCTTACTACAGCCTCTTATAAACCTATGTAATAGTCCTTACTACAGCCTCTAATAACCTATGCAATAGTCCTTACTACAGCCTCTTATAAACCTTTGCAATAGTCCTTACAACAGCCTCTTATAAACCTATGCAATAGTCCTTACTACAGCCCCTTAAAACCCTATGCAATAGTCCTTACTACAGCCTCTTATAAACCTATGCAATAGTCCTTACTACATCCTCTTATAAACCAATGCAATAGTCCTTACAACACCCCTTTTAACCTATGCAATAGTTCTTACTACACCCATTTAAACCTATGCAATAATCCTTACTACAGCCTCTTATATACCTATGCAATAGTCCTTACTACAGCCTCTTATAAACCTATGCAATAGTCCTTACTACAGCCCCTTTTAAACCTATGCAATAGTCCTTACTTCAGCCTATGCAATAGTCTTTATTACAGCCTTTTATATACCTATGCAATAGTCCTTACTACAGCCCCTTTTAAACCTATGCAATAGTCCTTACTACAGCCTCTTATAAACCTATGTAATAGTCCTTACTAAGCCCCTTTTAAACCTATGCAATAGTCCTTACTATAGCCTCTTATAAACCTATGCAATAGTCCATACTATGCCCCTTTTAACCTATGCAATAGTCCTTACTATGCCCCTTTTAACCAATGCAATAGCTTATAAGGATGAAGTGAGTAGGAAATATTTAAAATGTTATTTCTTTATATGTAGCTGTACATTTATCATTACTTCACAGTAGCTACTTATTGAGATGTGTTGGTATAAAAGTTATTTAATATGCTTTAACTCATTGAGTGCGGCATTATTTTGTCAAAAAAAAGCTACTTTTTTAGAAAAACTTTTTTTTCTTCCTAGTTATGACTAAAGCAAAAATTTGTAATTCAAGTACCAATGATGCTATAGTAACATTTTTGGTATCAAATTAAAGGTAAATGAATGGAGAGTTTGAAAATGTAAACAACTTTTCATTTAAATATAAGATACAAATTATAATCTAAATAATATGACATTATAACAAAAAAATGGATGCCAGCCTTAGTACTTGTGAGACCTAAATCTAGATTTTCATCTTTGCATTACTGTTGAAACAGAATATTAGAATACTTACAGCTTTATAAAAAAGAATAGTCATAAAACAGTCAATAAAAGATGATGAATCACTGATTATATTATTATTTTTACCTGGCTTTCTAGTCAGCCAAAAAGGGAAAGTTATTGCACTTTTTATGTCTACCAATAGCAATAGATACCAGCACAAAATCTATCAATCAAATGTACTGAAATATTATGTACATGTGAATCAATGGGATTTAGATCTATATTTCTCTTACTTTTAATTGCCTAAGACATCTTTGATTCTAATACCACACCAGTGCAAGATATAGGCTAGCAAGTGATCCAAGCATAGATCTCAAAATAGCCGAAGGACAACACCAATTCTAATTCAGTTTACCTAAGATCTAGACCTAGATTTTCATTATTACTGTTCATTTGTGATAAATAATGAATGTAGAATAATTTTATATTTCACTTTTATTTACCAGTATTTATTTTACTTACAAGTCAGAGTGCAATATGAACAAGTAAAGCCTTGGCGGAGATGATTTTTACAAATAAGCAATACTAAAAAAATAATAACAAAATAATAAGCAAAAAATGCCTAGCATGAATAATTAGTGGATGTAGATCTACCATTTCTGTTGTTTTCAATTATATACTATACTAGCCTGACATTACCCGCGGCCTGCGGGTCTAAGTTTGTGTTTACTAATCTAGTGGATTGGATTTAAATGTATGTTAAACGTTGCTAATGATCCTTTCAAGTTTTTTCTCTTTCGCTACGAAAATAAAATTAGTTTTGCGAAAATGGGTTTACCCGGAGCCGATACATACATATCTATTAAAAACGAAAAGAGCGGTAGCTTTGGTAAATGAATGGGATTATAAAGTAAACAATTAAACGAAATAATATTTAGTACGCGATTCATGAATGAATATAGGCCTATCTCAACCCGGCTTCGCAACTTTCGTAAACGAATGCAGTCTATTAAAAATGCTTTAGAAAACCAAATTTGAATGTTTATTTGATCAAAATATGAAATGAATGGACTATAATTAGTATGTTCATGTGTTTAAGTATAAAACTATCTGTGCGAAAAGAAGTTTTATCATCTTAGAGTTGAATTAGAGTTTTAGATCTGGGGATGGGATTATAAAGTAAACAATTAAACGAATTAATTTTTAGTAAGCGATTCATTACAGTATTGTCTAATGAAAGAATGTTCGTCATGAAATCTGTAGTCACAGATATAACGAACTAATTAATGTAAAAAATGCTTTTGAAACACAAAATTGAAGGTTAATTTTATTATATAATGAAATCAATGGATCTTCTTTTGTATTTTCATGTCTCAAAGTAAAAAACTATCTGCGCAAAGTGTATTTCTTAAAATTAGATCTAGGTCTAAATCCTTTCGATCAACATTGTAGACATGGCCTAGATCCATAAAATACTATAGCTTTAATAGAGTCGGACAACTTTATTTTTTTTTAGGGTCTTAAGTTTGTTTTAAGGCTACGCTAAGGTCTAAGTTAGTACCCAAGAAACATTCCTGCCAAGTTTTATCAAGATTGGTCTAGCAGTTTTGATGTCTATAAGTCACATACATACACCTCACATTCTACTTTATAGTATAGATTATATATCTAGAGATCTAGATGTAGAGATAAAAGCTTAGATCTAGTCAATCTTGATATAATACTATCATATACATTCCAGACCTAGCCTTAGCCACCCTTGAACAATACTAGATCTGGATCTAAATAGTACATACTAATAATATCCAAGTGTTGCTAAATCTAGACCTACTATCTATCTAAATCTTCATTATCACTTATATCACTATTATAGAAATTCTTAGAAATATTATAAAGTTTCTTCTCTTCTCAAGTAAACATTGTGGGTGTGTCTTGGACTAGCCTAGCCATGACGTTGACTTTTGCAGATAAACAATACAAAAAAAATCTAAAATGGGCAAAAAATGCCCACAGTGGATGATTATTGGATGAAGATCTAATATTTCTGTTCTTTTTATTTGTTCTAGGCTTAGATCTAGAGACAATATCTTACCTTATATAATACAGATGTTACTTCAAAAAAGAAGATGATTACGTCCTACGCGTCATGCCATATTAACCAATGACTTAAATTCTGCCAAGTCACTGGTTTTCCTGGCTAGCTCAGGCAACCCATTCCATGCTCTAATAGCACTAGGGAAGAAGGAGTATTTGTACAAATTTGTCCTAGCATATGGGCTGAAGAATGTGCCTTTATCCTTGTGTCTTTCAGAGTATTTTATTAAATTTTGTTTTTATATTTGAAGTGTTTTATGTATAATTGCTACTATCCTGAAGGCTTTCTAAATTTTGTGATTTTACTATAGGTGTTACTCTAGTCAAATGTGAATATTCATTTATTATGAATCTCACTGCTCTATTTTGTGTCTGTTCCAGTTTCTTAATGTTTTCTTGAGTTGAGGGGTCCCAAATGGAGGATGCATATTCTATTATTGGCCTAACCAAGGTTAAATAACATTTTAGTTTTATGTTCTTATTTGAGTTATAGAAATTTCTTTTAATAAATCCTAATGCTTTGTTTGATTTTTTTATAGTTTCATCAATATATGGATTCCATGACAGTTTTTCATTTATTATAACACCTAGGTATTTTGCGTTTTTAGTCTGTGTTACTGGTTTGCCATGAATAAGATAAGTGGAATTAATTAGTTTTAGTTTTTTTGTTACTCTTAACAACTGACATTTTTCTGGGTGGAAAGACATGCTCCAATTTGATTCCCATTTCTGTAATTCATCTAATTCTCTTTGTAAAATATCTGTGTCTTGTGTTGTTTTTATTGTTCTATATATTATGCAATCGTCTGCAAATAATCTGACTTTTGTTCCTGAAGTAATGTAATTTGGTAAATCATTTATGTAAATTAAAAATAGTAGTGGACCCAAGACTGTTCCTTGAGGTACACCTGAGTTTATTGTTATCTATGTTTATTTAGAGCCATTTATTATTACAGTTTGTTCTCTCCCTATCAGAAAATCTTTAATCCACTGATGCAGTGGACCATTAATGCCAAACTATGGTGGTGAACTTTGTCAAAAGCCTTTGAAAAATCTAGTAAGAGCATCTATTTGTTCACTATTATCTAAACCTTTAGAAAAATCATCAATTAGTCCTATTAGTTGTGTTTCACATGATCTATATTTCCTAAAGCCATGTTGGTATGGTGTGAGGACATTTTGTTTGTCTAAGTGGTTTATGATGTTGCTACATATTATGTGTTCTAGGATTTTACATGTGATGCTGGTAAGTGATACTGGTCTGTAGTTTCCTGAGTCAGATTTTTCTCCTTTTTTAATTAGGGGGGTGACATTACCTTTTTTCCAGTCCTTTGGTACTCTGCCCTGGTTAAGTGAAGCCTGCAAGAGTATTTTGAACACTGGGGCTAGCTCATTGCTTAGTTCTTTGAGTAATCTAGCTGGAATACCATCAGGTCCAGACGCTTTATTTGGTTTGGTGTTGGCTAATAGTTTTTGAATTCCATTTTCTTGTACTACTATATCTTCTATGTTGTCTACTTGGTTCATATTCAGTAATATGTCTTTGTCTCCTGGGGCTGAGAATGCTGATGCAAAGTATTTCTTTAGGATGTTTGCTTTAGTTTCATTATCATTATGTATTATGTTATGTTCATCTTTTAATGGCGCTATGCCTGTTGTTTCCATTTTCTTAGACTTAATGTATGACCATAGGTTTTTGTTGTTATCTTTAGATATTACATTGTTTATGTATTCACTCTGCAGCTGTCTGCTTACTTTTTGGGTTAAGTGTTTAATTTTTATATACTTTTTGTAAACTATTTCTACCTTAGTTTCTTTAAATTTTCTATATATGTTTTCCTTCTGTTTACAAAGCTTCTTTAGTCTATTATTAAACCAGCATTTATTTATTTTGTTTGATGTGTATTTAGTTGGTATATGATTTTCTATAATGCTTTTAAGATGGTTTTTAATGAAATTCCAGAGGTCATCGACTGGTTGGTTAATGTCTTTTTCTAATAAGAATGTTTGTTGAAAGTTTAATGCAGCTTGGTGTAGTTGTGTTAGGTTACATTTATTCCAGAGTAAGATTTTTCTTTTGGGTTTTGAATTGGCTACTGCTTTTATCTGACTGTGTATTTTTATGATCTCATGGTCTGATAGACCTGGGATAATATCATAATCAACTACTAATCCAGGTCTGTTGGTTAAGATCTAATGTGTTGTTTAATCTAGTTGGCTTTTTAATGATTTGATCTAAACTTAGGTTGTGTAAAGTTTCTATGAAAAGCTCATTTATGTCCTTAAGGTTTTGGTGTTTATCTATGGTTAGTGTTTTCCAATTTATATCAGGTAGGTTGAAATCACCCATAATCCAAAAAACTGCATTTTTATTTGTCTCTTTAAGTGTAGTAATCTGATTACATAGTTCCTGCATGTATTCTAAACTAGAATTTGGTGGTCTGTAAATGCTGCCTATTATTAGGGATGTTGAGGTAGTATTAATTATACAAAATGTTGATTCTATATTTTTTGAGTTAGGTAAGGTAATTTCTTCTGCTATAAGAGTGTTTTTTATTGCTAGAAGAACTCCTCCATGATTATCAGCCCTATCTTTTCTAAAAATTTCATAATTACTATTGAAAATTTCTGCATTACAAATTTCAGGATGTAGCCAAGTTTCTGTTCCTGCAATTATGTCTGGTTTCTCACATTCTAATAAAATTTCTAAGTCTGCTGTTTTGTTCCTAATGCTTTGAAAATTTATTACTAAGGTTTAAGGTATTTTGGTATTACTTCTTTAGTAGGTTTGTTTAGTGATGCTGTTGTATTGATTTTAGTAGATTTAGGTTTAACAGGAGTGGATCTGGCTAGTGGTTAGTGAGTTTGGTTTGGGATGGTGTTTAGGATATTGTATGGGTTAGAAGTGTCTGCATCAAAGGAATCAAACAGTCCTGATGTAAACTGAGGTAACCCACACGGTACACAGTGCCATGATGCGTGTTTGTTGCCTAAGGCATAATACACAGGTGTATTCATATGGAGACATGATGCATGGTACCATTCATTGCAGGTGTCACATTGAATGGCTTTCTGTTTCATGGTGCATACTTTTTTGCAGATGTTGCATCTATCTTTAGATCTAGGCCCTGGATTTGACTCTACATCTCCTGCTATTAATATTAACAGTGATAGGTATTTATTTCTGCTGTGTCTGATTGAGAACTTCCATTTGTGATGGGTGATCTTCTTTAATGTAATGGATGTGTATGTTGGGTTATTTTTGAAGTTGCATTGATCTAGAGTGTGATGATCGATTATGACTGTTGTTTCCTTTTTAAGTTTAGTGTTGACTAAGGTAGATCTAGTTCTATGTTCAGCTAGTGTGTATTTAGTAATTATTAGGATAAATAGCCAGAGCAATTTCATGATGACTGTTGTTGATTTTAGTTTTTAAAGGTCTAGTCTAAATCTAGTTTAAGGTTTACAATGCCTAAGTTAAGTCTAAGTCTAAAGTGAAAGCTAATTTACAATGACAATTAAATCAAATCAAATGGTTTATTAAATTAAAAATATAGACCTAGACTAGATCTAATTCTAGATCAATATATTTACGTGTATAACTAACTATATAGAATATTACTATTAGTTATTATTAGTAGATGATTAGTAGATCTAAAGTCTAAGTCTAAGACTAGACTGAGTAGATCTAAAAATCTAAGGATATAATAATAAATATAGACTAGATCTAAATAATATTAAATAAATAGATTCTAGATCTATCTAATTATATTTAGATCTATATAAGGCTAATAAAAAAAGGGTTAGTGAGACAAAATAGTCCTAAACTAAGAGTTGTTAATTTTAATTAATTAGTGGAAAAAAATGCTGAATTAAGTTAAATATATAAGTTAAAGATATTAGTTTATTAGTTGAATAGCTTTTTTAAGGAATTTGGTTTGATTTTAATACAACAAAACGAAAATTATAACTCATCTCTGATAACAGTAACAATAGCTTCGGTCTAGTCAATCTCGATCCACACTTTACACCTAGGACCTTATGACAATACTAGTTCTAGATCTAAATATTATATATATAAATAATAAATACAAATCTAGATTCTAATAAATTATTATTATCCTACCCTAAATCTAAACTTATACTGGATCTAATCTCGATCAAAATAACTATTTATTTGTGATAAATTATAGAATAATTATAAAGTTTCTTCAGACGGATCAGTAGTACACATTGTGGATGTGTCTTGGACTACTGTAGCCATGGTGACATTTTTTACATATCAAAAATCGTTTTAAAAAAATTTCAAATAAAGTCTAAATAAGGCTAAAAGCTTGGTATAGCTATGTAAACATAGAATGAAGAGCTCTTTTATAAAGAGAAAATAGTTCTAGCATTGTTAGTTAAAAATTTAGATTAAAAAACGCAATTAAACTAAGGTAGGGTACAAGCGTCTTTCTCAGAGACGTTCCATGCATTTAGGGTAGTCAGACCGTCTCTGGGAAAGACGCCCCGCACTCATTGAGTTAAGCTGGCTGACAATATAATTATATCTTTTTTTAAATATATAAATTTTATGTGACTTATGTAATTCACTGTATTGCTTTCTACAACATGAGACATTTATTTAAATTAAGAACTGTTCTATAATTACCCACTGAACTTTTGTTCCAATTTGTTTAAAAACATTTGTCTTTTGTTTCATGAAAACCATTTTTTTTAATCACCTTTCTATCGAAGCTGTTCACATTTGTTATAAATGGGATAGTAAAACAAACTGCTTAACATTTCAACTGGTGCAGTCATCCTTCCTTGTGAATCAGAATCTCCATCTTTACTGAATTCTAGCCATATTTAAATGAAGTTGATATTATATATGGTTTTGTAAACTCTTATAAGATTTATCTTAAAGGTGTTTTTGAAGTATTTATAAAGATTGTGTTTGTATATAAATATATACGTAAATTTTAGATTCGATGTTACCCACGCACTTGTAAGCTAGACAACACATTTGCCCAAATTGTGAAGGTCCAGTCGCAGGTACTCTTACTCAACACATTCCGAGATATGCTGATTGTGTTTGGCGGGGACAGCCACATTGGCATGTTCAGCCTGGAGAGGAAATCTGGCCAACAGAGTAGGTTGCTAAGTTGAGGAAAAATAAGTTTAATGGCATTGTGATTGATTTGATTGCATTTCTTTCAGAGACGATTCTAATAATTTGTCTTTTATTTCAGATCCGTGTGTATTAATCACCAAGGTTCAAGAGATTTCACTAAGTAGCTTCATTCCTCACCCATTGTGTGTGACTGGACTGACATTGACATCACTGATGTCTGACGCAGGTAATATTCTTTTCAGATCCTTATGCCTATTAACTCTTTCTCTCCGTAATTTATTCTCCTTGTTCCGATGGAATTCTTCATTTTTCTTACTTGCATTTGTTTACCCTGTTATAGTTAAGCATGAATAACTATCTTGTTTGTCATCAGAAAGTGTTTTATTTTGTATAGAATTAAAGGGGAATTCATGATCTTTTTATGGAACACAAAGTAAAGTTAGGAGAGAAAGAGTTTACCAGGTTTTACAGAGTTAAATTGAATCTTGGGTTGGTTTTCTGGAACTTTTTCTTTCTAAAATCTGATCGCCATAGGATTTGGATGGTTACATGAATTGTGGGATTAATATTGTTGTCATTCTGCTTTGCACACAGCCACTCCGCACTATACTGTGCACTGCTTTGTAAGTCTTTTCAAGTTATCAAAATGTTTTGGAGAAACATATTGAAATATAATTTCTCATATTAGATGCAATTAATTGCCTTGGGCACAAACTGTCATCTTTCATAAACAGAGCAGAGTTGTGTTTACTTAGCGCCCAAAGGCAGTAGGAAAAACCTTCTCCCATATACCCTCTCCTCCACCGGTCCACAAATGAGATTGGACCATAGCGCTCTGAGCGTGCTATAAGCATGAAAGCAGCACTATAAAAGCTATAAATTAATGACATACCAATGTGAAATTACCCAGATAACGTTTCTTAATTTGTGTGTTTATTTAATCTTGCAGTCAATGCTAAGCTTCACCCATCAGCCAAAGAAGCCGAGTCAATGTTAGTCAACGTCTCAGGGAAACTCTTAATGTTCCAGAGGGACAGGTCAGGACCTCAGATTAAAGAGGAGAAAAATAAACACAGGCCTGTAAGTGTCCTAGTTAAAAGAGTTCCAAATCATCTGTGATGTAATCTGAGCCGACTCTAAGTTGATCAAATTAAATTAAGTTGTTGATGGCCTTTTGTCTCCTATTTTTACTGTGGGTGATCATGAGACGACTTCTTTTAGATTTGAAAGTTATTAAAGAAAAACTAATGTGCTAAATTATAGTAGGAAAATAAATTGAAACAAAATTTTATGATGTTATTAAAGCATTTGAAGCATAATTTTTTAAAAAATACTGTTGCATGTTTTATTTAAGTCAGCATAATTTATGTTCTTATAAAACTTGTTCTGTGTAGGTACCATTCTGTAACCCATCTGTGGTAGCGACGTCTGTAGAGAACTTATGGACGACCACTAGAGCTAATGTTGGGAAAATTCAGTTAATGGAAGCAATGTGGCTTGGCTGTGGCTCTCATGGAATGAAGGTATTGTACACAAATATTTCTGCTTGCTCCAGAGAAATAGGTTTGTTGTTTTTTTTTAATGTAATTATTTCCTCGACTAAATTTGTTTTCTTCTTCTTTAAGGTCTGGTTGCCACTTTTTCCTCGAGATGAGGGCAAGGCCCATAACTTCATGTCAAGGAGAATAATGCTGCCTTTTCGAGTTGATATCTACCCTCTAGGTAAAGAAATGCCAGTTTTGTCCTGCTCATCTTGGATTGTACTTAGTTCTTACCAGGGTTGCATAGACTCTTCCAATTTGTTTTCCAAACTCTTGGCTTAAAAGGTCAAGCATTCTTGTTCCATACAGTATATCTTTTTACACAAAAGTTTGATCCACACTTGATTTTGATCCTACCAGTTGTCAGGTTTTATCACATCCTAATCATTTCAGACTTACTTTTCTCTGAGCCTCTCATCTACAGACTGTTGAAGCCTTCTCAACAGAACAGTGCTGAAAACATAGCCCTGGACATTGAGGAGAGTAATTCCCCTCCAGTTATTGCAGTCTGCCAAGTTGCCCTTTTTTTTGGAAGCTTTAAAATCACTCAGGGACTTATGACTTTGTTTAGGAAATCATTTCAGATATTATCCAACCAGAATGAGAAATTATAGACCACCATCAACTTCTTGAAGTAGGAATTGATTCTTTAAAAAAAACTTTTTTGCATATTATTTGTTTGAAAAAGATATTTCCTCGAACTTCAAGAAACAACTGTATTTTTCCCCAGCTGTTTTGTTTGAAGATGCTGTGATTCTTGGTGCTGCCTGTGATGTTGTCTCATATACGTTCACATCAACATCGGAGAACAACTCTGACCTCCCATTTTGTACATTAGAAAGAACTGTGAGTAATGTCCTCATCATTTTATTTCAGTTTTGAAATGTAGTCATTAGATAGGTGCAGGAATATTAGAAATGTTGGATGAATTCTAAGATTCAAATATATTTATAATGTATAAAAAAGTAAAAGTAACGTTTCCCTTTCAGACCTTGTGGTCTATAGGGCAGATGATGTGAAGGTCATGTTTTCTGTGGCCTACAGTTAACTAGGGTGTCATGTGGCCAGCACAATGACCAACCTCCTTTACTTTTCCAGCTGGGTGGACTCAGAGGCAAGAGAAGATCTTGAGTTTAAAAATCCCAGGATTCGAAACCTGGACTCCGGTACGGAAGCCAAGCGCTTTACCTCTGCTGCCGTGCCTCATATTTAAAATGTATATCTTGTTATAACTCTGATGGTGGTGCGGATAGGGGGAGTAGTGTGTGTGTGTGTAATCAGCTGAAGCAAATGGTCCCAGACCAGCGCTAAATGAGCTGTCAACAAGTAGCAACTGTTAACCACAAGGACTAGCAAAGTTTCAAGAAACATCTAAAGTGAATACTACTCATACCAAGTCATGTTGAATGTAATCATATGATCAACCAGAATAGTCGAGTGACATTCCGTCGGTTTCTGAAAGGCCAGCAGGGGACCCTATATGAAGAGCAAAGGTGTCACAGTCAAGAGGTTCACTCAAGGCTTGGCTTGGTTCATTTCAGTGTGGTTCTGTATTGTGTATTACGGCCGTTCAATGCAGAGTATAGTCAAGACACCTCACAAGTACGATATGACCTCTTGATCTTGATCTGCGATCATGTCGGACACAACAAGCCCAATGTGTGAACTCAGTCAGGAACAGTTGAAACCATTAAACTGTTACGTTATTTTGGAGCCCCCAGTTGTGAAATTCTTTGAGTTGGTAGTGTCCTGTGTTGCAGTTTGCAGAGAACCTGGAAGTTAAAGTCGTTACAGTATATTAAAATACTGGTATTTTGTTACAAGTTTCCATTTTTCTTTAGCACATTTTGTATAACACTTCTTGTGCTAATTTTTTATAACAAGTAAGCTGCATAAATAAAATATTTTCTGTTCTTAATGGATTTAAACTTGTAGTCTTATGTAATTGCATGTCAAATGTGATAGTAGAAGGGGAAAAGCACTGGTTAAAATTCTAGTGGAAATTGGGATTATCCTTGACATTTTAGGATATGTTCTTCCACTCCATATCTGTTAGTACATGCAAAGATTTGTTGCTGATCAATCTGAAAATATCTGTGTCTTGAAGGAAAACTTGGACACAGTTTCATAGTTGTTATTGTTTCTGGGGTATTAGAAGTGTTCCCTGTTAGTCATAAATGTTAAGTAGTTAAAACTATGGTTATAGTTGTAGTTGTGATCAAAATGGCATTATTGTTATTTTCACGTACATAATATAGATACAATGTTGTCTTTTATATCTAGAGTCAAATATATCTTCACCACATACTCAGGCAGTTACTCAGGAGAAAGTAAGTCTGCTCATTTTTTAATATGCTTATATAAATTCACTCTGTCTGTCAGTTAAAAAGTTTGTACTCATTATTTCTTCAACACCCAATCTCAGATCAAGCTGAAATTGTGCACAATAATTTCTTTTACCTGACAACACAAGAATAAATAAAAAAAATTAACCAATCAGTTATTTAATTATTGGTAATTAATTATTTTTTTGGGGGAAAGAAATTGTACTTGACTGAAGTGGTGGTATAAGCTGAATTAGCCGAGTTAGTCCCTTCTATAGGTTGCTGTTTTGAAACAATAAATAACTATAGAATCTTGTACTTTCATATGTACCTCACTAGAATGGTGATTAGAATGTTGCTTTGAAGAGTCTTGAGTTCGAATTCAGGTCATTATCCCTTTTTTTTTATAATTGCTTTTAAAACGATAACGGTAAAATTCACCTAGATGTCCCTTTCTTTTAACCCCTCCCCCCCCCCCCCCCTTCCCATTTTCCCAACAGGTCCAGATAAGTGATAGGATCATAGCATATTGAGAAAGAAAAAAGCATGAAATAGTGCTGAACAAAAACAATAAGTTAGAATATTTCTAATCGCACAGATTTATATTTGTTGGTCTAGATCTATTACAAACCTAATTACATGACTGATCCAAACTCATTAATACACTTTGTATAAGCTTTGAGTTTTTTTTTTTTTAAAGTATTTTTAAAATGTTTTTCTTGTTGATCTGTTTTATTTAAACAAGTATTTTTGTTTCTCCACTTTAACAACATGAGCATACAAATTGTCAATATCTGTGTTGATTTTATCACAGTTTAGGTGTGAATGCACTAGATTTGGCCAGGAGCTGTAATGAGTTAACTTATTTTCCCCACGTGTTAGAGTTACTTTTACATGAAGTATTAGAAGCAGAGGCTACATCTAAGGAACCTATACCAGGTAGGACAGTGACTTTGTTTATATTTTGTTTTTAAGATTATGACCAATTTTTTGAATTTTTTTTTCCCTTTTGTCATTAGAAAGTCTTATTTTGTTTCAGTAAATTAAAATTATTTTATATTTTAAACAAGGGTTGCCTAAACAATTGATATAACAAACTTTGATGAATTTCAGTATGTTTTTTTTTTTTTACTGCTATTTTTATAAAGTCTTTTATTGTTTCATTAATGTCAGGTTCTTTTTCTTCTCTTGGCTCATCTAGATGTATTTCTATTATTTATGTATGTCATTTTTTCTGATCTATGTAGATCGACTATTTACAGCAATATTCTTTCAGTCAATTACTTTGTATTATTAAATTATCATTGACTATTGTTAAATAACACACTCAATAAAACCACTATCTTCAGCTACTAGAAACAAAAGTCATACTATTCTGGACTGGTCACAAAAGACCACTGATTAACACTCTCTCTCATGCAAGGAAAAATAAAGCATTCAAAATATCATGTGTATAGTGTTCACATTGCATACCTGGGGAATATAAATAAAGTGCCATAACTCTTTCATACTTAAATACCAACAAAGAAATAGCACCTTCACTCTTGCTATACCTGCCCTTGACAATTAAATTAAATTAATAGAAATGTTATAAACCGTTTTTTGAAACAATCAATAATGAAAAAAAAAACTAGTAGCTTTTTTAATATTTTATTTGTATGTCATACTATATTATGTTAGTGTATAGTGTACATTGCTAAAGATTTATTTTCAAAATTTGATTTGATTTTCTTTTAATATGTGTCACAGTTTCTTTTATTGAGATTGTTGAGATGTTACTGTGACATGCCGGGGATTCTGTAGATGTATCTCTAGATCTAAATAAATCTGAGAGATTCAATTAACAAAGATCCTTTTAATTCAAATACAGAACTTTAAAACAAAACTTGGAATCACAATAATATACAGTATGTACGGAAATAAAACTGTATCAGATGAATGTCTTCTTTCTAAGCTCAATAACAAAATATGTTCAGATTAATGCTAGATCTAATAAAATATAAGACGTGTCACTTCAAGTTACAGCTCAAAACTAAAATACGTCTTACCGGTATCTCTATAAAATGTCCTCCACAACTCAATCTAAATCCCACTTTCTTCCAAATCATCTTCTTAACTCCACCCCAGACACTTGCTTTAGCCAATCCAAATACTCCGCACCAGATGTCAAGCTGTCACCGGATGTGATGATGTCATGGGTATTTCTTGACACTTGCACGTGCGGTTTTTCTGTACTGAACATAAATATACTAAGTTTATTTTACCCTAGACTAGGTTTATTTAAATTGATACGTGACAATATGTGTTGTTTTTTTTTCTATTAGATCCTCTGTTGCCCAGGGTAGTTGCTTTCATCCAGGAATTCCCAGAATTCCTTCAGACCATTGTTCATTGTGCCAGAAAAACAGAAGTAGCACTTTGGCCTTATCTTTTCTCAACCGTTGGAAACCCAAAAGACTTGTTTGAGGTAACGTTTCAAAGAGTTTTAAAGTATTTGGTCTAGACCCAGGTTGATTTTACAATTAGATAATAAAGAAACAATCTGGTCACCATTGTTTAATTAATTTTTTTTTTTATTAGGAATGCTTGCTTCAAAGTGATCTAGAGACTGCTGCAACATATCTCATTATTTTACAGAACTTGGAGAAACCAATAGTCAGTCGTCAGGTATTTCATGTCATAATTTCATTTACTTAGAAGTTTTAACCACCTAAATGTAGTAAGTCATTGTAAATTTATGACAGGGATATCAATTTTAAGTTAATAATTAATTGAGATACATCTGAAAAAAAAAATGGATTTAAAAAATTAAAATAATATTTAAAAAAAACAATTGTAATCAAATTTTGCATATAATATTATTTATAAACATTTTTAAAAGTTCATTTTATATTTATTATTAAAAAAAAGATCATTTACTAGTTCTTGTTTTATTATATTTTATCTTTAAGTAATGGACTGTTAAACATGAATTGTAATTTTTTATTGCTTATTATTTTCAAGCATGCTACCATCTTACTGGATTCAGCGCTAGATAAAGGATTCTGGGAACTTTGCAGAGATTTGGTTCGTTTCCTTAAAGCAATAGGTAAAAGTGTCTCTAAATCTTTCCATTAGCATCTTAAAACCTTTATCTTACGTTGGCCCTTGAATGATATTTATGTCAGAGAAATTAAATATTGAATTAAATACATTTTCTGGCAAGAATTTAGTTTGTTTGATCATGGCTTAAAACCTCTGAAAGAAAAGGATGGAGAAAATGGATGCTTTAGGTTTGGCTTTGTCTCTGGATATGGTACCTTATTACATATCTGCAATTAAAAATATTTTAAAAGTAATTTCTAAAAATAAATTTTGAAACTGTAACAGTTCTAAGTAGGGAGATATTCTTTATACTGCAACCTACTTCTCTCAAACATCAGTCCTCCTTTTTTTTTAATAAAAAAAGGATAGTTACTTTTAGGTATAAATTCAGAGTCCTATTAATTTGTATTGTTCTTTTTAATGTCAATGACTGCCTAAATAATTTCATTAAAGAGTTTTTGTCTGAATACATAGAGTAATCATTGCTATTTTACACCTTTTAAATTCGCTCTAATGAACTTTTTTATTTTTGCTCAGATTCAACTGAGCCCACGGAATCTCCAACTTCATCAAGACTGTCTGGTACCACTTCCCATTCAGCCTTCCCAGCCAGTCCACCTCTCTCCCAGGCCAGTCATGCAGGGTACAACTACACCAATGTCAGCAATGTTGGCCGCATGAGGACATCAAGTATTGTGGAACCTCGAGAGATAAAGCTTGTACAGAAGGAGAAAGCCAAACACACTGTCTCTGATTCATTACTCAGTGCAGGGAAAAGGTTGGTATAGACTCTTTCAACTTGTCTATATTGAAACACACTGTCTGTGACTCATTGCTCAGTGCAGGGAAAAGGTTGGTATAGACTCTTTCAACTTGTCTATATTGAAACACACTGTCTCTGACTCATTGCTCAGTGCAGGGGAAAAGTTGGTATAAACTCTTTCAGCTTGTTAATATGGAGGGTATTATTTAAAGCTGGTCATGTTAGGTTTAAATTATTTTTCTTATGCATCAAAAATGTATATTGCTGCCGTCTTGTAGAGATATCTTCTGTTAAAGTTAGTGGGCTTTTTTTTTAATAAATATAAGTAAATTTCATGAGATTGTAGGCTTGGATCAAAGTGTCTTTGACTTACCCATTGTGGATCATCATGCTGGCTTCATAGTTCCCTGTAAACTTTTAGTGATAGTATAGTAGTTCATGGTTGAGTTTAAATATTTGGTCATTATGCTGATATTACATCTTCAAGATAATGATAGGGTCATCATGCTACATATTTAGTTATGACTGAACAAATTTAACATCACTTCATTTCCATCACTTGTTCAACACACCTTTAATTGATATGGAAAGTTTAGAAACAATTCTCTCTTTGTCTTCCCTTGTGAAATAACTGTTAGCTTAATTGTTATGATATGATTTTTTTTTTTCAGAAACCCTTCACTCAAAGTCAAGGTGACAGAACCCACAGCTGAGCAAGTGTATATAGACATGATATTGTGCCGTCACGCCAGAAAACTTTTGGCTTGCAATCAAATAAAGACGCTGGGTTATTTTTCAGCCAATATGGAGGACTTTCAAATTGTGTCCTGGCTGAAAAGAGAAAGGTAATTGTTTTTTATCATTCAAAGTAAGATTGTAAAACGATTTAACTTATATTATTATTATTAAATTAATAGATGCAATAGAGAGGCCCACCCACCACTTCCATTGTCTGCCTCTCCTTCTTTTCCCTGGTACTGTTCCCTACATAAATGTCTTTGTGATCCCTGAGGATCTCATTTAATAGCCCTACAGACTAAACTTGCATTTTTAACAGTGGTCAGAAGAGGATCATAGGGCCCTATCGCTTTTGTGATCCTGTTTCAGATTTCAGTACTTGTAACATCATCTATGTATGTGTTGTCTAGAGTCAGTGTGCAAGCCAGATGAAAGAGATCTGACCAGATTATTAGGTCACATTGTGCATGTGTATGAAAACAATCTCTTTATGTCAGACCATATTTTTGAAGACATTGACTAGATGTAAATCATGATAATTTAGAAATACTTAAAGATAAAAGGTTAAGAGAGAGTTGAAGGACAATAAAATAATTATGCAAACTGGAAAAGTCTTTGAACAAGGTTATATATTAGAACTTAAAACTAACTATTGAGGTCATTGTTCAGTGGTGATTGTTGAGTGGTCACAATTCTGTGATGGATAGCTTTTAATTGTCAGTGTGCTTTATTTATTCCAGTGATCTATGTTTTATTCCACTTCGTTCATCGCTGGATGACTTGAAGGCATTAAACTATAGGAAAATATATTCTACACTGTGTTTCAATAGTGTGTTCATATTGTAATAACTTAAGGGAGACAGCTCAATGAGACATTGATGTTTACTTATTAGACATCACAAATACATGTAGAGCATGTCTTGAGCACAGCATCTTCCTTAGCTCTTTCGGCTTGGGCGGAAATCGTTCTCTCTCATGTCAACATCCGACTTAGTCTTGTCACTAATAGTGCGTAACTTCTGCACTATCTTGGATGGCGGTGTGCATGGCAAGGCTGTAACAACACAGAGGCATCTCTGAACTCACATATGTCACATAATTTGAGAGATAACACTACTCTCCTAAACAAGTCATGGCACTTAGAATCCTAATCATACATACGTATGCAATACTTTTTGTTTATTTAATCTTAGGGTAAGAGCTGGCAAAGTAGATGACTTTGTGACTGCTCTTAGGGATATTCATTCTCAGTTTGAGTGGCCAATGCCAGTTTTGTCAACCAGTGCATTGAATCATTTGAAAAAAACCTTAGCTGGTAATGTATCTTTTTTTTTGTTCCACTTCAATGTTGATTTCAAATTTTTTGTATACTGGAATGTTAAAAATGTACATCAGATTAGTTATATTGTTTTCATGATTGATTGTTAGCTACATGATTTTTTTTTAATTATATTTTTTCCTTAAACTTTTCTATAAAGAACTTAAACTGTTGGCACATGTTTTAAATCCTAAATGTAGATAAAATTGTTAATTCTGTGAAAAGAAAAAATTCATGTTTCCATGATTTGAAGGGGTGTGGGGGCTGAGTTGTAAAGCATTTGGCTTCTGAACTAAGAGTTCTCTGGTTTGAATATTGGGATTTTAAATGCTAATAATCCATCCAACTCTAATGGGTACTTGACATTAGTTAGGGAAAAGTAAAGGTCATTAAGCTGGCCACATGACACCCTTGGCTACAAAAACAGATGATCTTTACATCATCTGCCCCATAGATTGCAAGGTCTGAAAGGAGTACTGTACCTTTTTTTATATGCATGGTTTAAGCATTCTGTTTCCTAGGTATGCCACCGACTTGAATTATATACCTTTATTTCATTATCAGGTGTGATGTTAGTATTAATTTTTTTAAATTCAGCTTCCTCGTCATCTTTGTCATCATCACTGTTAGAAGATGAGTTTCTGAGCTCGACTGTAGAGGGGGAAACACTCCTTGATTCTGTGCTCACACACCCAGTACTCACCTCTGTAGTGACAAACACACTCAGGCCGCAGTTGAACGAGCAGGTTCTGTCTCAAGTGGGCTCAGATGAAATCATATTGAAACCCCAGAACCTGAAAAGTAAGTATTAGTGTTGTTGTTTTTTTAAATGTATTTGTATTCTCTCCCTCTTGTTCAGAGAAATATCTTGCAGACGTGAAGATTTTTCGATTACTTTGTACTTGAACCTGATGAAAGCAGATTTGCTCTGAATAACATTCCACATTTTGGTCTACTTTGTACTTTACAGCAGATGAAAGCAGCCTGGCAACTATTGAAATCTCTGATTCCAGTTCACTTCTGGGAGACTATGAAGTAGTGAATGATGCTGTGTTTGGTCATGATGCTCAACTGAGTCTGGACATTGAGGGCATGTCTCAGGAAGTAGCTTCAAGTAGAGGCCCTGAACAAGCACATCTGGAACTTGAGTAAGCTTCATTTCAGTCTAGTCAGTCAAACTGCTGGCAGTTCTTAATATACAAAAATTCATATAAAGAAAGAAAAATTTTAATTTGTATGCTGATATATATGAACATATTCCTTTAAGGCCTTGCAATGTCAGATATAAACATATATATTTTTATAACATCCAACTTCTCTTGTTTGGCAGAAATATAAGGACAATCATGCATTTTTTATTGTCTGTTTGCCTGATACTCTGTGATTTTATCTGTACTGATATTACTTGTATCATAACAAACTGATTGCCAGTGTGCTATAAACTGAATAAATTCATATAACTATTTTAATATTTTTTTATAATAATTACACTGGTGTACATATAGGTTAGTGCATCTCTTTCTTAAATGCCAGAACCATAATTTTAAAACAGAAATTATTATTTTTTTTTTGTTTAATGGAATGACATCTAAATAGAAAATTAGGTTACAAAAAAAAATAATTTTATTTTGAACATTTTATTGAAATTATGTTTGTAGCCAAATTTCTTATCACTCTTTCTCAGGTACTTGTTACATATCATGTTAGAGGCTGGCTGCCTGGAATGGGCTTTAATACTGGCCATTGTCTTGAGAGATAGTCTGGCTGTAGTTAGAGTCGTGAATGCTGCCAGTGCTGCTGAAACTCCGTGGGACATGGTGGCCAGGATGAGAGAAGGCATCAGCTACTTGGAGCTTTGGGCTGATACAGAATGGTAAGCTGACTGGAGATAGCGTTGAAGATTTGTCCTGTAACCTTTTAAGTTTTTCTTGGGATATTAATTAGAAATACTTTCCTAGTGTATGTAGGACATAACCATTTTCTCGGGGTAATGCTTTCCTGAAATATATTAGGTGTGACACTATTCTGGGATATGTCTGGCACTAAGCTTACCTGGAAATTGTAAAGCATAATGCTATCTAAGGATAGTAATGCATTCCTTTAATATGAAATCATTAACCCTTCTCATTTGCTCAAATATTATATTTCCATTTTTAATACATATCACTTCAACATTAGGAGGTGCAGGTGGCTGAATGATAATGTGCTTGGCTTCTGAATCGGGGGGTCCTGGGTTTGAATCCTGGTAAAGAATGGGATTCTTAATTTCTGGATCTTTAGGGCGCCTCTGATTCCACACAGCTCTAATGGGTACCTCACATTAATTGGGGAAAAGTAAAAGCGGTTGTTCATTGTGCTGGCCACAAGACACCCTCGTTTACTGTGAGCCACAGAAAAAGACCTTTAAGATTATCTCCCCTATAGACCACAAGGTCTCAAAAGGGAATTTTACTTTTACAAATATTGATTTAATCTTGTACATATTCTTGATGTTGATCATTTGCCACCTGAAGAAAGTTTTGATGTGGGTGGCTTAGTATGAGTGCTTGGCAGTCTGGGGTTTTGTGGTGCAAATCAAATTTTGTACTTGAGGTTTGAGAACGATTCTATGATCCTGAATCCTCCCAGCATTAATGGGTGACCATCATCTCTTAGGGGTAGCTAACAGGCTTAGTCATTGTGCTGGTGACATTAGATCCTCATAAATCTATGGAATTTATTTGCATTACAGAATTTACTAGTTACTTTATTTTAATTATTCAGATATCAAATGTTCTCCAGTTATGGTGTTAATAGATTAAGAAAAGTAGTTTAATAAAAAAAAAAAAAAAAAACAGAAGCTTCATTTTAGTAGGTGAAGACATTTATTGTACCTTTTCTTCTTAAACATGAAAATAAATATTTTGTCTACAGCTTAGGCTACAAATCATTCTTTTATCAAATTCGTGGAGAAATTCACAAACTGTCCAAACTGGAGAGTCCAGCTGCAACAAGTCTCAATGTTGATGTTGGGAATGGTGAGGCTCCAACCGTAGAGAAGGGGACGGCCTCCCCTGTCAGCGACAGCATTCGGCGGATAGATCTCGACCCTTTAATCTCACAGCAAGAAGGCTCAGCCCAAAACAAACGGGATTGCATCATCTCTTGATGTTGCCAACTTCAACGAACATCTTCCCTCCCCCTCCGAATTGATTGTACAACACATTTTTTCATGTAAATATTGTATTTTTAAAATTGTACATATAGTGTTGATGTCAACAGATTTTTTTGATGACTCTATGAAGTTGATATTGATCTTTTTTTTTTTTTTATTTCATGAGACTCGGTTAGTTCAGCCTGTTGTGTACAGCGTAATCTTGACATATGTTATGAATAGTTTATAATGTTCCATTGTTTTGCATCTTGTGAACATCAATTCAACGTTTTGGGTATTCTTTTTATGTATAAGTCAGTCAGTAACAAATGTTTGCTCGATATGATTGTAATGTTGCCTGACAGAACCAGGTTACTTTGTGAAAAGTGCATTTTGAGAAAAAGATTCCTGTTCTATCCATTTTAGTTCTGCATAGGCTCTTTCTTTTAAAGTATAAAATCAATAGAAAATAACAGGTCTTCCTCGTGTGTTTCATCTTAACGCTCACACTAACTGAAAAAATAGACTATATAGTTTATAACTAGTTTTGAATCACAATTATCAACTTTTAAAAAGCTCATGGCTTGTTCAAAAATTGCCTGGTTTGTTGACTAAAATAACATTAATGATCAGAATTTAACTGGCTTTTATAAAATTACAAATTTTGGCCATTTTTTTCTTTTGCCAAGTGGCTGGGTTCTGTTTGGCACAGACACAATGCTCCACTGCTAACTCTTGTTAAGTGTTAATATGGTCCTGATATTTTGTTGACTAGTATTGTCCCATCCACAAGTCAAATTGTTCAGCATTTAAAAAAATGGTTGCGGTGATTTAAATAAAATATTTTCTTTCATCTCAATATATTCATAATTTCACCATAGTTAATTTCATATGCTAAGTTCGCTGTTTTTATCTTAAAACCATTTCTTGTGAAGATTTTTGCTTTCTCAACAAAATATTTTTTTTCTAACCCAGATCTATTTGATTCTAATTTAAGCATAAAATATTTGATAAGATTTTATCATTTGATAATCTTCTCTTCTTAATGTGAAAGTTTTATTGCAGCTGTTTTAATCTTTTTTTTTTTATTGATCGCAATAATTTCTAAGTCGTTTCAGAACATATCACATTTTAAAAAAATCTCTTCCATTTTGCTATTCACTAAATCTATTTATAAATAGATCATCACAGAATATGGGTGTAGCATTAATAACCTTGACTGTTATCAGATGCAGGGAGTCTTTGTTGTTTTTAATTTAATCCACTTTCAATTTACCTCAAATTAAATTTTAATCTCGCATCACAAATTTATGACATTTTGATTATCATTTCCTCTTCTTAACTGTTGATAATAGGCCATATCAATAAATACTTCTCAGTTAGTTTGCTAAAAAGCAATAGAAGCACTGCTAGAGAAATAAAGACAACATAAAATATAGACTAAGCAGGAATTGTTATGTTGTTAATCTCACCAACAAACTTTTATAGAAAGACTTTAGATCCAGTTAGATTGAGTATCATGTTATGTAGGCATTTTGATTTAGGTTAGGACATGGCTGTTGTTCTTGTATATACAATTAAAGAAAAAGTTTGGATAAAGAATAAATCTACATTAAAACAATTCTTAAATTAAATATTTTTTTAGATTTCATTTTGAAAATGCTTAAGACACAAGCAAATATCTTACATGACAACAAACTTAAAAATCAGTACATCTTTAATACATTAAATTTTGTGTAGCTTGATATTAGTTTTTCAGACTTGCACAACTTAATTATGGCCATCCTAATAGATAGTAGCTTAACCTAGAGCATCTGAGTATGGAGCTCATCAATTAAGCTGGTACTTTTCAAATGGCCTTCCTGAAAGAAAATATTATAACAAGCTAGCCAAAATATCCTACCTAGTGATGGACAGTGCTTGAACTTCTAGCCATCCTTATAAAACTCAAAACACAAGCTACTTAGCCAGGTAGTGATGTAGAAGTAAAAATGGACACCTGAAAAAATCAAATAAAGATCACTTCTGCATCATGGTTTGAACCTGAGCCGCCCTTTAGATTAACAACCTGCAGCTTAGCTTCTGGTCCAAATCACATCTATAGGATTTTATATAATGTTTAAAACAGCTGAGTTTTGTTTTTTTTACCAACATAAATGTTTTAAACTGTATAAATGCTACATTGTTAGTAGTGAGGATTTTTTGTATTTATAATTAGAGATTCTTGGATGTGATGTCAAGAGATGAATATTGCTGTGTTTGTATTGTCAATGTGGAAATCAGCTGAGAAATTCTACCTAGCATAATATATTATCATCCTAAAAGCTCACTTTGCTACTTCTTCTTCCCCTGCGTTCTCATTATTATGTTGAAGGGTTCAGATGACTAGGTCTGAGATGAAGTGCACTGGCAAGCAGATGCATGTAGTTTTTCTTCTATAGAGGTGTCTTGTTCAGGCCTCGCAATGGACAGGGCAGCTTTGAAGGAGTTGGTCAGAATTCTCTCCCTTTGTTACAGCTCTATTAGTTTTAGTGAAGAAATTAATTTTTATACACATGGGTAGGTAATATCAGAACCAACTTATGTTAAAACTGTAAACATGAAAAATCTATCACTTTAAAAAAATATAAATGAGTGAAACATGTATGTTATTATTTTAAGTATTTTATTTATTGTAATATTTCAATACAAATTCCATTTAGATTGTTTAAATAAAGTCTATGAAGAAATGTTTAGTAAACTATTAGAATTAGAATTGTCTTAATTAGTCAAAAAACTTATTCAAAACACAATTTAGAACTTTTTATTTTACCTTAATTGTTCAACACTTCCTTGTGTTTTTTTTTTTTGAAGAGTTATTACCCCACTTTTTAATTCAAGGGTTATTCTTCTGAAAGGTCTTGAGCTAAGGTTTGTGCACTTATATTTTTAACTTGTATACATACAAGCAATATCTTAACCTTACAGTATTGCGCATGAGTCGATATTTAACATTCTGACACTTTGTTAAAGGCAGAGTATACAAGATTCCAATTGGTCAAAATAGTTAGCTGATTGATTAAAGAGCTTAATATCCTTGATGTAACAGTGTCTGGCATCAGTGGTGATACTTACTTGGAATTCAAGGATGCTGTCTTTTGGGGATATTAAAGCCAGTTTATGGATTATGTAAATATAGATATAGTCATTAAGTTAAGTCCAGCAGAGTACTAAATTATCACTTCTCCCATGGCCTCTAGAAAGGAAACATTTTGAGACCATGTTTAGCCAACAGATTTTCTAGTTTTATTTTTTGCTTTTAAGACAGATCTTGAAGACAGTGACAGGCACAGTAAATGTCAAGACAGTTCTTGTAAAGTTCTGTTAGTGTGTCTTAATAACTTTTTTTCATATTTAACTCAAGAATTTAGCTTATCTATGGCCCACAGTGCTTCTAATAGCATTGCAATGAATTGTTTACATACAGCATGTGTCTGAGGTAAAATTTTAAGGTCTTAAAGACAATTGTCTATTCATGACCCTAAATGTAAATTGTTATGTGGTCAGGCCTTTATTACAAGCTACTAGGCTACTTACCCAAACAGATTCTGTATAATCATTTTAGCTAAACCTAATCATGTCATACACCAATTAAACAGGTCTGCATTAGAATTCAGCTTGACAGTCAAGCAATCTTCTCATTTTATCTTTTTTCCCCCCCATTTTTACCTAAACAATGAAATTAAACTTCAACAGAACAAGAGCAAAGAAAGTGATTTACAAGTTTAAACTTGTAATTTTAGATACTCAAATATTTATACCATTATTTAACATGGCTTATTTGGCTGCTTTGTTGACTTCAGTGACACAAAACTGTTGACACCCGCCACGGACTTTGTTTTGGGTGGAAACCTGGGACCAATAATTCATTTAGCCTTTTTCTTTAACTAATAAATGATCAGTAGAATGGACATGCATTCAGATAATGCATTTATATTGTATCATGTATTTGAATATTTATAAGTAATTTCTTCCATAGCACTTCATTAGCAGTTTATTCATATTATTGTTTTCTTTTTAATAGGTCACAAAAATAATTCCATAGTTTTTGCTTCTTACTCTGTATAAATTATTAAACTGTCTTAACTACTTTTTTGAATTAACCTCTTGTAATCCTAGTTTCTAATTTTGCAGAAAATACACTGCAGATTTAGAATACAATTAAGAATTGAATCATGGTTCAAGTCCCAATCTTTTAATTCACTCCTTTTGTCTTCCTCCCCCTTCAATTGTGAATTGTAAAAAGAACAACTGGAAAAAAAAAAAAAGGGGGAAAAAAAGTGTTATTTGTAAAAGCATAATCATTGTTAATAAATGATTATACACTCTAAACTTTAACTTAAAATTAAAATCTTAAAAATGGGGTTCAAATAACCACACCATTTAGCACATAATGCGTCAAGCTGTCTCCATAGTAATGTCTCCAGCCTCTTCCCAGCTGGCGTGACTTAAGACATTAAGTTATTTTATGTTTATTCTGTTTGGATTGCCACTCTCTAATTTCCTTCTCTTTCTCTCTCTACTTCATGGCAAAATTTCTCAGCATTGGCCATATTTGTTAAACTGTACATGATTGTTTCTTTGGTGCATTTAGTTAACATAGTGCTGTGGTTAAAAAGTCAAAATGTAAATATTTTAAGACATTCAAATTGTACTTTTGTGATGTTTCTGTTGTCTTATTTTGTCCGATTGCTTTTATGTCTTTCATTGTCTGTGTCTGCATCAAACATGAGAATTCATTGCCTCAGAAATGTCATAACTTTTTTGAAGTATATGAATAAAGAATATCTTAATTAAGAAATTCGTGTTTTTTTTTTTATATAAATCATTGGTTAATTCTAATTTTTGTTTGATTGTGCCTCCAAATAGAAATGGAAAAATTGGTTGAATGATTGGACCAAAAAGTCTGGGAGCAATGAGGACCTTGAATGGGCCTCCCCATTGTGGAAGCTGCCCACGCCAGAACAAGCTATTATAGCGCAGTGCAGGATGAACCATTGGTTTATTTTTTTTTTTTTAAAAAAGTTCAAGCCAAATTCATGATGCCTCCATTGTGGGGAGGAAGAGGAGACTGTCTCATTCTTTTTGATTTGTTGAATTCCATCGTAATAGGTCTGGGAAGCCACAGGCTTTAGACCTGTATGATTACAAATGAGCATTATGAGCCTTTAAATGTTTTGTTTTTTTTTATGTCTAGGTTTTTAATACAATAGTTGAATAGTGTCTAGAAATCACCAGTTTTATTTTCACAAGAGATGCAAACTTTTTTATTCTTAATCTTTCTGTAAGTAAATTAAGTAATAGATCTAGTCAGTCTAGTGACTTTAACTTGAAGAGAAGACATTTTTTGGTGGTAGCAACATCTGGATATTAAAGTATTAACATCCTGACATTGCTAGGCTAGCAAGTTACACTAATCACTCATCCTTAGCCTAGTAGTAGTACTAGTACTAGGCTAACGGCTAAACCATATTTATTGTTTTACTTTCTACTAGAGTAGAGTCACTAATGCGGAACAGGCATGTTTGCGAAACAGTTCGTTGAAATTAGTTAAAATCTACTTTATTTTGAAATTTTCTGCTAAACTACTCTAACGGTACTGCACATGGTCCATTTCTCTACAATTCCAATATACAGGTTTTTCCTTTCACAGCAGAAAATTAATTTTGACTCAAGGTTAAAGTTGACAGGTCCATTATTTTTCACGTACAAGGAGAACCGCATAGGTCAAGGCTTAAGACTTTTTAAAAATGATAATGACCCATCACTTACATGATACACCTAATTTTCGGTTTATAAATGGATGTGAAAAAACTTAATTTCATAGCAATGTACCAGGAATTAAATTTTTAAAAAAATTGGGAGATGTTTACCCAGTTTTTACAATTGTGGAACACTATAGATGTTATTCATTTGACCTGCGCATTTAGCTTAAAAACATAGTGATTTAAATTATCGGAATTTAAATATGAGTTTGCATTAGTATACATAAATTTAAAAACATTAAGAGAATAATATTACAAATAATATAGAATTTATGATTATCAGACGTCCAGAAAAAAGTAGACAAATCATAATATCAAATAACATATAGACCTATATAATATTAATATAACAAAAAATAATTAAAGAATAGTGTAAAATAAAACCTTGCAAGGAAAATCAGGGTAGTGTGACGTCAATTACAATTAAAGAAGAGGTAAAGAATCTAAAATGTGAGTCTTAGATCTAATGTGTGTCTTTAGCTTCAATAAAAAAAAATTAATGTAAAGAATAAGGAGTTCAAGTATTATATAAGACTTTATATAGGCTTTGTTCCGACATTTTTACAGTGTTCCGCTATTGTGACTTCTTAAAAAATCCTGTTCCGTAATTGTGACTGACCATATCTCAGTCGAGTTGAATTTTAAAATTTAAATATGTGTTGCAAAACTAAACAATGCGTCTATTTTTATCGGAAAATGGATGGGCAATGCCTAGATACTTTTAGTTTTTCCATATGTCTAACCATTACGGAGCAAAAAATTCAAAACTAAAAGTAGCAGCAAACTGTTCCGCAATAAGACTCTACTATATGTCTTTTCATAGATAAGTGAATTAAAACATGCTACAACCATAGAAATAAATAAACATAGACTGGCCAAAGGAAGTAACTTCATGTAACTTGAAAACATGTATATCTACTGTATTCCGATTTATGAAAAATTGCATGATCTTCAGTCTTAGTGATTAAACAAAACTACACTGCCTCCTTATTTACAATATAGATAGGTGTGTGCAGTGCTTTTTTTAAAAAAAAATAGGTGCCGGTACCCAGTGATTAGGTGCCAGTACTCAGTAGTTGAATGCCTAACTTTTAACTACTAAAAATTAATAATATACGTTAAAATACAAGAAAAATAATAACTTTTTCAAAAAGGTGCCGGTACGCAGTACCGGTACGTACCGTCAAAAAAAAAGCCCTGGGTGTGTGGCTGAAATAGATATGAATACTTAACTTTCATACTGCTCATAAATGCTGTTTAATAAAGTACACAAAATTGCAAGTCACAAATTTTCGTTTCATAAAACTCTTTAATCGGCCAGTCTATATTTATTTATGTCTATGGCTACAACTCTATCCTAGCAATATGAAGAGCTCTTTTTTTTTTTAACTGTCTAAGACTAGAATACCGATCTAGATGTATACTCTATGTCTATATTAATATATATAAAATATATCTAGATTCTATCATAGAAAAGAATCATTTTCATGTAGGCTAGTAGATCTAGATCTAAATATGGTTTGAATAATTATAATAGGTCTAGATCTATATAATTTACAATAGTGTGCATATGACTATATAAAATTATAATATAATATATAGAAATCATTATAATTATAGTCTTAAGTCTTATAGAATATATTATAGATGATAGTATATTTATATTAGTTATTAGTAGTCTAGTTAAGTTACTAGATCTAGATTAGTACTTTAGACTAAGTGACTTTAAACACTTTGTCTTTAGTAGATCTAGAAATAATCTAGATTTTATCATAATGATAAACATTGGATAGAATAGCTGCCTGGTTGTAACATAGCAGCGGTATGTACTATGTTTGTTTAAAACTAAATAAACTAATAGCCTGGTATACCTGGACTAGACTTCTAGTTTTTATAGAGCAGAGTAGAGAGTTACAAGTTCACTTAAACTAAAGAATAGAGACAGAACTAAGTGTAAAATTAGATCTAGATTCGGTAATCCTGTAGTTCAGCGCCCTGCGTCATTTTCACGACATTCTTTGTTGTCAAGGCTTGATCAGCAACTTAGCTAGATTTTTTTTTTTTTTGGCGGGGGGAGGCGTGTCATTTCGAAAGCTGCCAACTACAAATATACATTTCTTTTACAAATCTAACTACAATTTTTTTTTTATAAGAAAACAATTTTATTTTATGCAGATCTAAAAAAATATATATAAAAAATTGATAAATTATTGTAAATATATATTTTTGTTTTTTGTATTTTTTATTTCAAATGCACATTGTTTGTTTAAAGTTTTGATCTAGATCTATGTCAAAAAAATATATATTTATAGGCCTATATATATATATATATATATATATATATATATGTATATATATACATATATATTTAGATCTATGTCCAGATTTATTAGATACTTCACCGGTATAAATAATTATTATGTCTTACTTTTTTCTTTAGGCTCTGTTACTCATTTTTTCCAGAAATTTTTGTTCAGAAATTAAAAAACTTAAAATAGTAAAATACTGTGGTAAAATTACAGCCATTGACAAATATAAGATATAGAACTTTACCATGACAAGATTTTAGTAGACTTTAAGGATGGAATGTATAATCTATATGTATGTGCGATATATGTGTGATATATATAGGCCTACATATATATTAACATATATATACATATACACACATATACACATTTATATATTCAGTTTGTCCTGCCCTGTTTGATGCATTGTAAAACATACACAAAACTATGCATTTTTCAAATAAATTATTGGTACTTGATTGTGGAAATAATAGTTATCTTGCCAACATCCCAGCCAGAACAGAGAACAATGTTATCTTTTTTTCCAAAGATTTATTTTAAACATCTCAAATATGTCGCTTTTCCATATTTTTTAAAATACAAAACATTCTTTTAGAGATGCCTTCATAATATTCTCTGTGGTGAAAATGTATATTTTTATTACCTATATGTATCTTATATATGGTTGTGGTGTGCATTTATGCGAATTATATTCACTAGATTCTAGTGATTTAATGTAAATCAAGACATTAAATATATCGAGAACATTAAATTGACTAAAATTCAAAGAGTTTTCAGGTAAGGTGCGAATTATCTTCACTACATCTTGGATCTAAAGGTAGACACTGTCACTAGGTAGATCTACGGACTGTCCACTGCTACAAGTAGGCCTAGATTTTAGGTGAGGGCAATTTTTAGGAGAATTTTATGAGACTTTTCATTTTTTAGGAGCAGTACGAACCTTGGTGCTGTAAATGCAGGGGCGGATTGGCTATATGGGCATTCGGGCAAATGCCCGGTGGGCCGGCACCAAAATGGACCGGTGGGGCCACAGGAAGGAGCAAATGGATGCCACTTATGTATCAAATTGTTAAAATGTTTTATGATATATATGCTCTTATAAAAGGGACGCTCCTAATTCTACAGTTTAATACTTTAATGTAGGCTCTAACACATTTTTCAAAGTAATGTAATAGCCTACATGCGTAGACAGTGCTATAGGCTTAATCCTTTTAGGTCCTACACACTGAGCGATTAAGATAAGGCCTATATTTATTATAAGGAGTCCAATATTTGCACACGTACAGTTACCGATACATTATCAAACTTAACCTAATGATTTTGAAGACAGGTAAACCTAGAATTGAAATCTCGTTCTATTATTAGATTTAATTAAATCAAGAAAAATTCAACAAAAACAAAATCGAACACTTAAAACACAATGTAAACCATGTGCAATGTTAATATTTATTTTACCATAACAATACTCTTTGAAAAAAAAAAAAAAAAATACACGTTTATAAAGGTCACCAAAAAAAGTTATTACCTTATAATATCAATACACAAACTTATTTAGTTGATGTTAAAAAAAATTAAAGTTCGTGCTCTCTCTTTTCACAGACACATATATAAAAAAACACATATGCCACACATACATAAACGTATATACATTTTAAAAACAGTTACTGACGTTAGCATCAATGCATAGGATATGATTCAGTAATTCCCACCAATAGTTCACAGAAAATATGTTTATGCCATAAGGCAGTTCTGAACATAAATTCATTTAAATATGAATGGAAGAGTCCGTTGCTTGTTCCGGATTGGTGTTTAAATTTTCGTTTTGCTCTCATCCACATATTTTCGATGTTTTGAGTGTGTGTATCGCTGTCATTGGGGTCTACGAAGTTGTCTTTATGTATTACTACAGAATGACTGTAGACTACCAACACCATCAAACCATCCAACCAACCACAACCAACTATCCACATCAAATCAACAACATCCAAACATCAAACCATCAAACACCCTAACATAACCATCAAACCAACCAAAACCAACCAACCACTGACAACCAACCATCCACAGTAAGCCAACAATATCCAACCATCAAATAGCCTAACGGAACCATCCAATCAACCAACCACAGCAAACCAAAAAACATCCAACCATCAAACACCCTAACACAACCATCCAACAAACCATAACCAACCACTGTCAATCAATCATCCACAGCAAACAAACAATATCCAACCAACCACAACCAACCAAATCACTGCTAGCCAACCAAAACAACAAACCACAACCAATCAATCAAATCAACCAATAAACCATCCATATGACCAACAAACCTACAAAAACCAACCAACCACAACCAACCACCATACCTAACAACACCATCAAACCATCCCACCAACCATTGTTAACCAGCCATCCACAGCAAACCAACAATATCCAACAAACAAACCTACCAATACCATCAAACCAACCACAACTGACCAACCAACACCATTAAACCATCCAACCATCCACAGCAAACCTACAATATCCAACCAAACAACAACGTAAGAACACCATCAAACCATACACTGCCAACCAAACAACCAACACCATCAAATCATCCAACCATCCACAGCAAACCTACAATATCCAACCAACCAACAAACATAAGAACACCATCAAACCAACCACAACCAACCTACCAACACCATGAAATCATTCAACCAACCACTGCCAACCAACCCCATCAAACCAACAATATCCAACCAACCAACAAATACCATTAAACCAACCTCAACCAACCAACCAACACCATCCAACCAACCACTGCCAACCAACCCCATCAAACCATCCAACCAACAATAACCAACCAATACCATCAAACCAACCACAACCAACCTAGCAACACCATCAATCCATCCAACCAACCAAAACCACATAAAATCAACATCCAATCATCAGACACCTTAACACAACCTTTCAGCTGACCATCTATCCATTCAACCACAACCAAAAATCCACTGCCAACCAACAAAAAAATCACAACCATCAATCAAATCAACCAACAAACTATCCATCCAATCAACCACAATCAACCTACCAACACCATCCAACCATTGCCAACCGAAAAACCACAGCAAAATAATAACATCCAACCATCAAACATCCTAACACAACAATCCATTCAACAAAACACAACAATCCATTCAACAAACCACAGCAAACCAACAATTTCCTACCATCAAACACCCTAACACAACCATGCAACCAACCATCAATCCAAGCAAATAACCAACCACAAACATCCATCCACCCATCTATCCATCATCAAAATTTACCTTAGTTTCTATAATTAATTACTTTATTTATCTTTAGTACACTTGCAACAGCCTTTAGTAAACAAAATGTGAAAAAAAAAAGATCCATAAAATACTACAAGCTGGCAACACCACTGTACATTACCAACAAACAAAATGGCGGTGTGCAGATCAAATTAAAAGTCGTTAACGTACTTTATTCATGTCATTCAAAATGTTAAGGTTCTTTTTTTTTTAATCCAAATTTATTAAAAACACTAATTACATGTATTAAATTTTATCCTGGCTAATTATCGGCATTTTATGAACGCGGAACGCTGATATACAGGATAAGTTGATGATCTAGATCAAAGTGTAGAATATTCACAGTTGACTAAAGTAACACCATTAGACCATTACTACATTAGTAAAAATCACTAGGACAAAAAGTAGCACTAAACACATTAAACCATTATTTACTAATAGAAAAAGACAACCTAATATAATACTCAGAAAGACACAAGACAATTGCACATTTATTCTTTCCTATGCAAGGACAAATTTGTGATAATTAGTCCTTCTGTAGGATTGCCATATTAGAGTATGGAATGAATCAACCAGAAAAACCAATGACTTAGTAGTCTCTTATTAACATGCACCAATAGATTGACACAAGGATATACACATATTCATTTGACGAATTTTTCTTCTGTTTTGCAGAATGTCTGCAGCTAATAAGATAGGATAGATAAGTTCTGGAATCCACTGTTTATAATTATGGAAGATACAAACTTTATCCTACAAAGTCTTGGTATGTCACACACTGTTCTTCAAGAAGAAATGATATCAAAGGTCAAAATTTTTATAATCAGTAAATCATTTTTATTTATTTATTTTGTGTTTGAGATTTTTACAACAGAAGCCTATACTTTCATTATTTTTTTTAATACAGTTTAAAAAAAATTATTTTTAAGAGGACTTGAGATTAAACTTTTTAAACAAGTCATTCAATTGGAAACTTAATAAATGAGCCCATTTACTCTTAATATTTTTAAGATTACAAAATTTAAAATAATTGTTTTTTATTGAAATAAACTATATCAATTATTTTAATTGACAGACTATAAAAAAAAAGTAAAGTTCCCCTTTCAGACATTGTGGTCTATAGGGCAGCTGACATAAAGGTCATCTGATTCTGTTGCTTACGATTAACGAGGGTGTCATGTGGCCAGCACAATGACCAACTGCCTTTACTTTTCCCCAACTAATGTCAGGTACCCTATAGAGCTGGGTGGACTCAGAGGCGCCCGAAGATCCCGAAAATGAAAATCCCAGTCTTCACAAGGATTTGAACCTAAGACCCCGGTTTAGAAGTCAAACGCTTTACCATTTAGCCACCTCGCCTCCGACAGACTATAAGCTTATTGAATATTCTTGTTTTACACAATTTATATCAACTCTGTCTGTCTGGTACAAATTTAGTACACATTATTTCTCCCACACCCATACTTGGATCAAATTGAAACATTGTCATGACCTGGTTTTGGTACAGGCCTTGACTGTCTGTGTGTTGTAGATACCTCTTCTGGTACTACTATAATGTTCTTCGTGTTCTTAGTTAAATACTTTCACTCGCGCACTAGATTTGCTGGTGCGTGAGAACACTGACATACTGAACTCTCCGACCACAACATATAGAATTATTAATAGACTCACTGGTAGCAGACATGGTTTTTATTACATATAAAATAAATCACAAAAGATATTGGCGACTTCAGCCATCACAAATTACATCCAAGGAAATATGTCCTGAATACAAATCAATTATAATAACTTCAATACTTATACATAACTCTGCTGTCAAAAATATCCATAACACTCCTCTCTCTACAAGAGTCTAAGATCAACTATCCTGTTCACCTCGTGGTCAGCTCCCGACCAGACAAAATCTTGTGCAAACTGCACGGAATAGTTAAGTGACTACTAGTCACCAAATGTTGCAAGGGTTCTAAAACTGGTATATGACATACGCCCCTTCCCCTGGAAAAGATTTTTGACAAAAAATCTTTGATAAAAGTACATATGATAGTAATATTCTATACATATGTCTAGTAGCTTAATCATTCATTTCAAACATGGATAGTTCCACCTACTAATTGACAAATATATTGTTCCACTCTTAAAGTGTTTTCTTAGAAAAATATACATTAGTCTGATTACATCTACTATACAAGTATGTTATTGAAAAAATATCAAAACAATTTGAGGCTTTATTCTCCTGAAATATAGTTAAATAATAATATATCATCTATTTACAATTATACTGAAATATTTTGCATAAGCATGTTTAATTGCTATGTGCTCATTCTGTTAACATACATTGACATCTCAATTCTGAGAAGAAAAAAATTAAAGTTATTTTACATCTAATTATTTATATAATATAACACAACCAATGTGTATCATCTGACACACTAAGTGCATTTATTGAAGTAGTTCCTAATAAAGTTTACATACATCTATACAAGTATATTTGTGTTCAGTATTCATTATATCACTCTCAGTTCTGTCACCATTATACAAGGTTATAGTGACATAGTCTATGATTGTTATTAATAGTATACATATGTGGTAGTACAATAGCATAAAAAATGATAGCATTCAAGTGTGTACCACTTGGAAAAAAATCAACAATATTTACATTTGTGAGTTGTTTTTCAAAAAATTCAGGTCAGCAGTTCAAGTAGTTCACTGTTGTTTACAATATGCTTGTTTACTTCACTGTGTTTACTAATCATATTAGCACATCTAGTCATTATGTAATTCTATGTTATTGTCAAATTGTGATAAGTAAATATATATATAATGTACAATTAATTAAGAAATGATAGTACAATAGCATCAATGAAAGGAAAAAATGTCATCATGACCCAATAAAATGGTACCAGTAAGTGTAAAAAAATATGTCATGACCTAGTTACATGATAACAAGAAAAAATGTCAGGTTGACCTGATTGAAAAATGTCAAGTTGTTTCTAATTACATTGTGAAGTTACTTAGTTAAAATACTTTGACTGATATGTACAATATCATTGTCCTCATTTGTATCTGTTTCATGATCTACCTGCCTTGACAAAAAATCAGCTAGTACATTTTCATGACCAGGTATACTTTGTAGGTCAAACTTGTAATCAGATAAAATTAGTGACAATCTATTTATTCTGTTATTCTTTAGTTTTTTTCTCTTAAGTGCTAACAATGGTTTATGGTCACATTTAATTGTAAAGAATCTTCCTAGTAAATAGTGTTTTAGTTTGACTATGCTCCATACTATAGCTAATAGTTCTTATTCTATTATTGAATATTTTCTTTCTGCTTTAGATAATGTTCTACTTATATGAACTATAGGTTTCAGATATGACTCTTTCTATTGCAGTAGGCATGCTCCTATACCATTATTAGATGCATCAGTGTATAGTAGGAGTTGTTAAATAGGATCAATACTTCCTAATTCTAATTTCTCATTAAACTTATCCTTTAGTCTAGTTTGTGCCTCTCTGCTGCTATCATTTAAGTTTATTAAATTTGAATGTTTCTTCTTAGTTAATTCTACTAAGGGCTGAATTAGTTGGGCATAGTTGGGTATGAATTTTCTATAAAAGTTGCACAAGCCTCTAGTGCTTTGACATCCTTTTTTGTTTTAGGTTCCTTAATGTTTCTTATTTTACTGATGTTTGCTTTGGTAGGAGTTATTTTATTGTTAGTAATGTTATAACCTAAAAATTGAATTTCATCCTTTACAAGATTTAATTTATTGGGAGCAATTGTCATCTTATGTTGTTTTAGATGAGCAAATATTTGCTCAAGTGTGTCTAGATGTTCCTTTTCTGACTCAGTAAAAACACAAATGTCATCAACATATAAAATTACATTGTCTATGCCTGATAATAGTTTGCTCATACATTTTTGAAAAGTGGCTGTGCTGTTAACTAACCCAAATGGCATGACATTCCATACATATATCCCTTCAAACCCGGGTAAAATACATTTGAAAGCTGTGTATTGTTTAGACTTTTCTTCCATTTTTATTTGCCAGAATTCTCTATTTAGATCCATGGTGGTAAACAGTGAGGCTCTGCTTAGCATATTAATTATAGTGAGACTCTGTATCAGGTAGAGGTTCAGGATCTATAATAGCACAATTGTCTCTCTATAGTCAAAAACAGATTCTCACACTATTATCTTTTTTCTTGACAATCACCATAGGTGATGCATAGGAACATACATCTGATTTTTCTATCTTGTTTTCAATTAGTAATTTCTTCAGTTCTACTTTTACTAATTCCTCATAGGCCTTTGGAATGTTATATGCCTTTGTTTTAGATGGTAGTGTCTTATTTAAGTTTATTGAATGCTGAATTAGATCAGTGCAGCCTAGTTTCAATGTAATGACATCATTGTATTTTCCTATCAAATTTTTTATATTGATCCTATCACTACTTGAGTCTTGGGTGGTAGTATGAATAGTTATAGTGTTTGCAGCATCTTCTTGTATAGTTCCTATTGAATCTGTATCCCAATTACTTCTATGTCTTCACCTTTTCTTTTAGGAAATTTTACTAATTTGTCTATGCTCAGTTTACATTCCTTGCCATTTTTGTCTACTTTGTACACTTTGCTGTTGACTTTGTCTACTGTCTTATATGGACCTTCATTTTTGTTTGTACTATACTTATTTTCTATCTTGACATATACTTGGTCTCCTATGTTTAATGTCCTTAATTTTCTGTTCTTATTTTTTATATCTCTATGTCTCTTTAAGTTTTTATCCATGTTTATATCAGCTAATTTTATTCCCTGTCTTAAATTTTGTTTTGTTTGTGTTATCCATGGATGGTATTCTTCATAGTTCTTTAGGTCTAACATATTATCAGCCCATAGTTCTAGTGGACCTTTAGGTTTCCTATCAAAAACTAATTCATATGGACTGAATTTTGTTGTTTCATGAGTAGTAGTGTTGTAAGCAAAGATAGCATAGTTTAAAGTCTGATCCCAAGTATTCATTGCTTCTGTTTCTAATTTATAAATTATTTCTTTGATTGTCTTGTTTCATCTTTCAATTACACCATTGGATTGTGCCGAATAAATTGTACTGTGTACTAGTTTTATGTTAGTCATACCTGCGAAAGCTTTATTTAAGTTAGATTTAAAGTTGGACGCATTATCTGACAGGATTTTGTTTGGGAATCCAAACGTTAGGAATATTGTTCTTAGTGAGATACATATATCTTCTGCCCTAATATCCCTAAGAGGAAAAGCTTCTGCCCACCTGGTTGCTATATCTATGATTCCCAATATGTATTTATTTCCCTTGGTACTTGTATTTAATGGGCCCATAATATCAATGGCTATTTTATCCTAGAAGCAATGGGCTTTATCTGATTTTTGTAGAGGTGCCTTAAGTATGACTTTTTGTTTAGTACATTGTGGGCAAGAATCTATATAGTCTTTTATTTGAGTCTTCATCTTGAGCCAAAAGAATTTTTCTGAAATTTTGGCATATGTTTTCTTTTTGCCAAATTGACCTGCTGTTGGGTCATCATGGGCCATTTTAAGTATTTTGGGTTGTAGACTTTCTGGAATTATTATTTGAATTCTTGTGCTATCTTTGTTTCTATTACATCTGATGGCTAGGTTGTTGGCTAAGATATGATGGTTGTTTAAATTTATTTTGTTATAGTCTTTACTTAACAAATCTTGTATTATAGGGTCACTGTTTTGCATTTTGATTAATTCTTGTCTAGTGGTTCCTAATTCATTGAATAACACATTTGGCAATTCAATTTCTGGCACTATTTTTTTGTGGATCTAGTTTGTACGGCTGATATTTGATGTTGGTCTAGATACCAATTTTTTTGTCTATTCTTTATCCATGAATCTAACTGAGTTATTGCCAAATCTCTAACACCATGTGAGTTCCCTATAATGAGGTCTTGGGCAGGGGTATCCATTACAACTACTTTTATCTCACCTGTAATCCAGGGAGATTCAATCCAGACCTTGGCGGTTTTACATATGTCAAATTTTTGTACGTTGGCATAGATCACCGTAACAGTTTCTTTTAGATATTGTTCTGGTTTGACTAGATTGGACCTTACTATTGATGTTGTTGCACCAGAATCTCTCATTGCTTTAATTTCTACTGAATTTACATAGGAAGGAAAAACATTTACTCTAGACATGTCTGCTTGTAAGTAAGCAACATTCTCTTCTCTTCGTACATTGTTGTTATTGCTATTGCCTCTATTTCTATTCCTGTTTTGATAGTTAGTGTTGTAGTTAGACTGATGGTTGTATGTGTCTCTCCTTGATTGTCTATTAGTATTATAGTTATTGTAATAGAAGTTGTTATTCCTAAGGCTCCTTCTTTCTCTGGGGCTTGCACTCTGGTTTGATCTGTAGTATCTATATTGATTGTTATAGTTACTAGGATTGTTGTAGTTATTTTGATTGTAGTTGCTAGGGTTGTGGTAATTAATATAACTTCTATATCTGAAGTTGCTAGTATTAGTTTGTCTGCATTGGCTTTTAACATGGCCCTTCTTGCCACAATCAAAGCAAGTTTTTGATATAGAAAATTTGAATTTATCATTACTATTACTGTTAGATTTATTAACTGTTGCGGCCAATTGATGTAGCTCTCTTTTATCCATGATGTAACCAGGATGGCTATCCTTAAATAGGTTTAGATTAGTAATGAGATCAGTTTCTGTTTTTACTTTCTTTTCTTTAAGAAAAGTGAACACTAAATCTGTTACATTAGACAGTACGTTATCAATCAGAATCATGTCTAAAATTTGATTTGGATCTTTTATGTCACATTTAGCTAGTTCTAACCATTTAAGCATGTTGGCCTTCATTTAAAAAATAATCCTGTTGAAGTCTCCATCCTTGTTTAATTTTTTTTTAAAGTTTTCTGTTATAGTCTTCGCTTTTCCCAAAATGTTCCAAAAGTCTAGTTTTAACAGCTATGTAATCTTTTTTTTTTTGTTCAGTTGTGAGTGTGCTTATTATGTTTAGGGGCTCTCCTGATAAATTGGCTAGAAGATGTTTTGCCATATCCTTATTGTTTAAATTGTAAGTGGATGAAATATGTTCAAACTGGACTAGGTAATTTTCCAATGTTTCCTCCTTAATGTTAAACTTGTGAAATTTGGAAATAAATGGTTTGTTACTAGTTTGTTAGGTGATAATGTTGGGGTTGATTTTTGCTGCTTCCAATTTAGCTCTTAGTTCTTGTTTAGTTTCTAGTTCTTTATGTTTTACTTCTAATTACTGAAGTTCTTTCTGATGAGCTTTTTCCCACAGCTCTTTCTTCCCTATCTTTATCTTTTTCAGCCTTTTCCCAATCTTCTTTTTCTTTTTGTTTCTTTTCTTCCCTTTCCTCCCTTTCTTTCTTTTCTGCCTTTTCTAATTCTTTTTCTATAAATTGTCTCTTTTTATCATCTTCTTGTTCCATCACTTTCACAAGTTCTAGAATTTTATCATATGACGCCATGGTTGTTGTTAATGTATCAATTTATGTCTAATGAGTAGTTAAGGAAGTAAATCAATCAAAGTATATAGTTGCAAAAAAATGAGATATGTTACAGATATGTTACACTGGAAGAATGTGTGTGAATTATCTTGTAATATATTTTTACAAAATAAATATAAGTTCAATGAACTTTCTTAATAGTCATATATTCAAATAATTGTATATGTATCAAATCAATATTATTCACAAATCCAATAGCTCAAGTATGTTTCAATGTAACATTATTTTCATCTTAAATATTTCTCAATATGAAGTATGTATGGCTATTGTTTATGCCAGTTATAATAGAAAAAACAATTTAAATTAATAAGAAGTAAAAAATATATGTACAATGTATAAAAAAACAACACAGAAACAATAGGAATGACGTCACAGTCTGCTATAAAAAGAAATCAATAAAAAGAAGAGACAGGAGAGTTACAGATATGTAGATATAAGACTTTAGACCAACAACAATATAAATACAAACAGAATACTCTGATAAAATACACAAACAAGGCTAAAACAACTAATAAATAATTCGTGATATGATCTAGTAACTCCCTACCAACAAGGATGACCTCAAACGTGTTGGGTCTTATTGAAGGTAAAAGAACATAGGATGTTCCCTAATAGATCCTATTATGATAGATCATAAAATAGTCCCTCTGCAGCCACCCTTAAAAACACTTCGAAAAAATGAAAATCATTGTAGATCCAAGAGTTATCAATCACTAACTCTAATTAATAATCAACTTCAATTACTGCTATATCAAAGCTAAATCAATGTACTTTATAATCATATGTATATATTCAATTTGTAGACTAGTGTAGATTAATCCTCTTCTCTCTTGTAGCTTGTCAAATGCAAATACAGCTTGAGTAGAACAATAATAATCCATGTAACTTTAAGTAATCCAATTAAGAATACACATCAGTGTAAGCATCAAAGTGGTAATAGTAAAATAATCCAGTCATATGCCATAGGATGGCTCAAATACTCAGATTTACAATTAATACAAGTTCTATCAAGTAATCCAAAATAATAATCCACAAAATAATCCACAGTGGTTAGGAAGTTCACGAAAAGGTAATCCAAGATAATCACTTACTGGGGGCTTCTGTTAGTTCCAATTAATAAAATCCAATTCTTGGAAAGATAGAATTTGTACAGGTACTTGTATATTAGGCTATGTATAACTCATCAGTAACCCAATCAATAACATCAAATCAGGATATCCATCAGTATGCTGAAAAAAAATATTGACCATAAGTAGAAGAGTGTCTCAACTGAGAGCAATCTTTCTACAAGACTTGAATGGTAGTGACCATGTCAATGTCTGAGTGTGCCAATGATGAAAAATGGCGAGCACTCGATGATGAAGCGGTGTATCTGTCATTAAACGATGTCTTGAGTGGTGAAGCTCTTTTGTTCACAGGTAGCTCTAGGAATAGGGTTGACTTCTGCTTTCGGTTCCACACAGGTAGCTCTCGGACCAGGGTTGACTTCTGCTTTCTGTTTCACGCAGGGTTGATGGTGTAGTTGATGAATCTCAGCATGCAGATGTGAACGTTGCTTGAATGGCTCAATCTGCCGTAACTGGTGTTGATGTCTAACTAGTTTTTGATCGAGTTAATGACCTAGTTACAGATGACCTGAATTTCAACATGTGTTGGAATCTTGTCTAAACGGAGGGCAGGCAAGTGTGTTCTGTGGCATCCTGCGTTTTGACCCAGAATGTCTGCTAGTTAGCTTTGCTAGATCAAGTGATGATGTTTTATAGCTTGCTTTATTACAGGTTGGACTGCAATGTCTTGTAAATACTTTAATTGCCTTGTAGATCTTGTGAGCAAGCTGGATCTAGTCCCTGCTTAGTTTGACGCCATCTTGAGATGTTTCGGTGTTAGATGTAATCTTGCGCCAAACGAGAAATGTAGGTTCACTGTCTTTAAGACACCATATGTCACGACCTGGTTTTGGTACAGGCCTGGACGGTCTGTGTGTTGTAGATACCTCTTCTGGTACTACTATAATGTTCTTCGTGTTCTTAGTTAAATACTTTCACTCGCGCATTAGATTTGCTGGTGCGTGAGAACACTGACATACTGAACTCTCCGACCACAACATATAGAATTATTAATAGACTCACTGGTAGCAGACATGGTTTTTATTACATATAAAATAAATCACAAAAGATATTGGCGACTTCAGCCATCACAAATTACATCCAAGGAAATATGTCCTGAATACAAATCAATTATAATAACTTCAATACTTATACATAACTCTGCTGTCAAAAATATCCATAACACTCCTCTCTCTACAAGAGTCTAAGATCAACTATCCTGTTCACCTCATGGTCAGCTCCCGACCAGACAAAATGTCGTGCAAACTGCAGGAATAGTTAAGTGACTACTAGTCACCAAATGTTGCAAGGGTTCTAAAACTGGTATATGACAAACATTACACAATCATTTTTTTAGACATAATAAAACATGAATCAATAACAAAAATTAACCAATTAGTCAGTTAATTATTTTGTTTGATTTAAAAAAAGGGAAAAATTATACAGTATTGATATATATAAATATATATATATATATACATATATAAATATATATATATATATATATATAAATATATATATATATATATATATATATATAAATATATATATATATATATATATATATAAATATATATATATATAAATATATATATATTTATGTAAATGTAGAGTTCTTCTCAGACAAGATTTGATTTAAAAAAGTATTTGTATATTTTGCTTGTTACTAGTTACTTTCATTTCTATTAGGTCTTAATAATCTTATTTTTTTAAGGAATGTCCATAACTTATAACATTAGATAAAAGGTATCTCAATTCTTTATTGCTAATCTAGAGTCTCGCAATTTTTTTCTTTTGTTCATTTAGGTGCTTATTGATGCTGCATCTAAAATCCTGAAACAGCCAGGCTACGCTAATGATCAGAAGCTAATAGTCATGGCTGCTAAACTTATACCTCAGCTATGTGAGCCACATTTTTCTGAGGTGTGGCTAGCCCTTTTGCAAAGGCTGTCAAACATGCCAGAGAATGATGAATTAAACTATGTTTATGATGAAATCAACAAGAGACAGGCTGAATTATTTCCAGAGTGTAGGTACTTGAAATGGTATAACCTGCTGTTTACTAAGTGGTTGAGCACATGATTATCAAATCTAATGATTATAGCTAAAAAAAAAAAAAAAAAAAAGAATAACAGTTTTTGTCAGTATGACACCGCCATTTTTTCCTTGATGATAATGATAGTGTGTCATAAGTTTGATTTTACACGGGATTAAGAACTGTCTAAAGTCTTTTCTTTTCTGAGTGTCACTAGACATCTGACCAGGACAGTCGAAGAAGTTTATTATTTTTCTGGCCTCATAACTCTCCTGTAATACATTGGCATTAGAAAGTTTCCAACAGTATCTTTTTTAAAATTGTTTTTTATAGTGCATCTTTCATTTTTATAACATGCTCATTGTGTCATGGTCCCATCTCTTTTGTGGACCAGTGGGGGCTGGGGGTAACTGGAAGAAGATATTGCCTTTAGGCGCTCAGCAAACACAATTCAATCGAGTTGGGATTCGAACTCAAGCCCCTTTGATAGAGGGCATAGCTGTTTCGGCTCCTCAGCCTAACAGCCTACATTGTCATAGGACTTAAAGGATGGCTGTCTGGTCATGTTGTACATATTTCAAACTATTGTCAAGAGTTGTCAACACCTGCTCACCTCACCATCATTTTCTACAAGCGGTTTAGGTTCAGAAGTAAAGATCTTCCTTTTAGATCCAAAATGTATAAAGCAAAAAGAATGGTAACCCTTTCAGACCTTTTGATCTATGGGGGCAGATGGTGTTTAGCTCATCCTCTTCTATGGTAAATGGTTGACGAGGGTGTCATGTATGTGACCCTCACAATGACCAACTTAATATTGCTTTAAAACTTCATGTTATTAGGAAGTGTATCTGAAATTCATCTTAGGGACTTATAAAAAAACAAATCTTTGATAAGTTTGATCACACAATCTATGTTAGGATAGTTATAAGAATTTATACTGTACTGTAAAACATGTTTTTATTTCTAGCCCTTGAATTTATCATTCCATTCTAATGTTTCTTATTCAGCATCACTTCCTGTAGAACTTTTGTCCTGTTTGTGGCTGACTCATCTTCCTTCTCTTGAGTCATGTGTACTGATGGTTGTTAGAAAGATTTCAGAAAAATTTTGCTTTCCAAATGTGATGCAAAGACTATTAGAGAAAAGCTGTCTTGTAAGTAAGGAGCAAATGTTTATTATCTTTGCATAATCTATATGCTTTTTCAGGTGCCATAGACTGTTATGTAAAAACCTTCTGTATGGTAGAACATGCATTTTACATCTAGGAAAGCTTTGTTTAAGTTCTAGTGGTGGCTGGGTATTGTATCCAGGCTACAACTATTCTAAATGGAGATAACGACTTGGAAATTTTAGTTTCCTTGTGCTAGTCACAATTTTAGTTTCTGCCATCAGGATAGAAAACTGGTGATCACTGTTTGAAATGGATGAAAGGTTTAGTGATACATTATGTTGACAATGAGTTGTGTGTACAGGGAACTCCATGACTTGGATGGATTAGAGCAACAAAAAAAAATGTCCAAAAGTTGTAGAAGTTTTGTCAGCACCATCCACCCAGTTACCCTTCTTTCCTTGAGTGTAATGATATTATGTTGTTATTTTCAGGTTCAAGTAGCCAGTAAAGAGCCGTTGATTTATCAAACTGTCTTCCACATGCTTCATTCTTTGCTTATACAATCCAACTATCCGCAGAACTTGGTGGAACTTATGGCATTATTTTGTCATACATCACGCAGTTCAGGGAATAATGAAGATACTGAGAGTCAGGTTGGTATTTGTTCACACCAACCTACACACATCTTTGTTATCAGAGTATTAGGAAGCATTACAAAAAAGAATACTTTTTAAAAACAAAGCTTATCTAAGGAAAAGAACCGCTAACTATTGCTATTTATCTGAAAATTACAGAGTTTAGCTCCCTATCTGCTATATATAAAACAAAATTAATTAAATAATACTAAATGATTAACTAATTGGTTAATTTTGGATTGATTCTTGTATTGTTGTCAACTATGAAAAAGTATTCAAGATTTCCACTTAATCAGAGAATGGAAAGTGGGAGAAAAAAACATGTCCATATCATAAGGTAGCATTTATTCCCTTTATTTCAAAACCAAACAAAATAATCACCAATAATGAAATAACCAAGTGTTTATTTTTTTTAATTGATTCATGTCTTTACATGTTGAATGAATTATTGTGCAAACTTTTTACTTGATCCAAGAATAGGAAATGGGAGAAAAAAACATGTTTCAACTTGTTACCAGACAGACAGAGTGAGTCTATATAAGCTTTATAAAAATTAGGGCTTTGGGCCATATTATTCCAAACTCTTCAGTCTTTCTTTCCACTTCAATTACTTGAACAATGAAACTTAGTAACTAAAACAATTAAGTTTACATAGAACAATGTTGTATCTTTATGCAAGAGAACAAAAAATGTTGTATAGTTTCAAACTTCAAGGCTTCTAAGACAAAGTACAATGATCACAGCTATTTAGCTGTCACGTACACAGTATCTATATTTAGCTCGTCAGCAACCTCGGGTAATTTCTCACGCGGAGATATGTTAATTAGTGTAACTTGGGCGGCATTTATTGGTTGCAATGAGCTGCGTTGGACACGTGACAGCGCTGGACCCGGGAAAAGTTCTGGTTTTATTAGGCAGTCATTGTATGGAACTTGGAAGTGAAACATCCACTAAAGCTTTGTATTAGAACTCAATTATATTATTGTGTAGATCTATCATTTTATTCAAGTACGTTTAACCATTGTAATTATTTGTGAATAGCTTTTTCAAGTTCTGAATTAAAGTAATTGTTTTAGACGAAGAGAAGTTTCTTCATTGAATACAGTAATATACTTAGATCGACTTAGCGATAGACAACTTCTAGATGATCAACTGGCAACATTTTGAATGATCGTATTATCAACTAGATCTAGCTACTTCTATACGATCATCTTATTAAAAGAAGATTTCAAGATCCTCGGCAATCACGATCATTGTTAGTGTGATGTAGACTAAGATAATCTTCAACGTGACATCTATCATTGCATCTTCATAGATCTTGACATCTGACATCCACTAATTAATGATTGTGATATCAGCATATAAAAAACAACATTTTTCCTTAACCTATACCAATACTCTTTGCTTTTGATCTAATGCTTTATGTAACAACATTTTTCCTTAACCTATACCAATACTCTTTGCTTTTGATCTAATGTTTTATGTAACAACATTTTTCCTTAACCTATACCAATACTCTTTGCTTTTGATCTAATGTTTTATGTAATAATGTGTATATCATTTAAAATGTGTCTTGCTTTTCTTTTCATCTAAGATTTAATATTTGTTTCCTTGTTTTTAAAATATGTTTAAGTTTCTAATTTGGTTTATTACAGTTGACCATTCTAAGACCTCAAAATTTCGTTTCTGTAAAGTCCCTCTTCACTTGTTTTAATAAAAGTAAGATGTTTTAAAAATATTTGAATGAAAAATAATATCATTAAATTTTTATAAATCATTGAGACTCACTAACAGTATCATGGCTCTGCACAACCTGGGTATAAGATAATTGATTTAAGCCTTCTTGTTCTTATTTATTGCTTGTTCGCATAAGCGACTTAATTTTTGTAACTAGAAAGACCTTTTTTTTTTAAATAAAAATATTTTTTTAATTGAAATGTCTAAACTCCCTCATTGCTAGTGTTTCTCCCAATATTAAATTTCTTTAAGTAATTTCAAACAGTTCACCATGTTTTGTATTGCCAGTCATATCTCTTCAATCTGGCCACCATTTACCAGACACAAAAACATATCACGGGGAAAAAAAACATTTGTTAAGCCAGGACATGAGCCCAATATGTCAGTGTGAAAACCAATATTTTGCTTCACTGGCATCAAGCCACATCATAATTAGCAGACTTGATCAAAAAGTTCACTTTACATTTGAATTTCATACGCAAAAAAAACAGCACTTGTAATAATATACTTAAAAAGTTCACTTTTCATTTCAAATTCATGCACTAAAACAGTGCTCGTAATAAGATACTGTTGATTAACAACTAAAATAATCAATAACTCTTTTTTTTGTTTATAACAGATTCATCTCCTAAGACTATTGGTAAGGTTGTGGCTAAGATCCAGGAGGCATTTATCTTGTGCAGAAATGAACACGTTAAGTCTAATGAAAGTCTAGAAAGTCAAAATATGGTGTGTGAAGAGTTCTGGAGTTTGACAGTGGAGTTCAGAGACTGTGTGCTAGCTTCAATCAACTGTTTATTTCACTGTGATTTACAGGTGAGCCTACTGCATTTTTTCATGCTTCAATTACAGAGAAGAAAAAAAAAGAAAAGCTTGTATTACTTAGTAACAATTGCTTCTAAATCAGAAATATTCAAAAACAACTAGACTAAAATGTATTCTTTTCAAACTTCACTATTAAAATATTCAGTTTAAAAATACACTCTCAGAAATCCTCTCACTGTAGTTCATTAAACATTATATACAGTGCAATATTATTGAACTAGAAGTACTGAAGTAGACCCCTATCTTTAAGTTAGAAATAAAGAGTTGTGGTCTAGGTTATTTGCATATTTGAATTTGGTATACAGTATTTGATTGAATAAAATTAATTCAATTTAATATTCAAATAAGAAATTTTGGTTTTGATTTTCTCTATCAGGACTTACAACCATGTCTTTGGATTTTACTCATGCACAGAAGGATCACTGAAACGATGTCACAATACACTGTAAGCTCATTCTCTTGTATTTGTTTGTGCATGTATTGGAAACAACACAAAAGATTTAGAAAAAATGTTGCATGAACTATTCAAGATCACTGAAGTAAAGCAACAAACAAACAAAGAATAAAACAAGAAAGTATATAAAAAAATTTACTTTAAAAAAAAAAAAAAACAAAGGAAAGAACTTACATTTACAGCCACATATCTCAATACTTTAATATTTATTTCCCACTTTCTATGTCGACCGGAATTAATTTCCACTATTTAATTCAATTACTGGTTCATGTATTGTTAGGGACATTGAAGCAAAGTTTCAACTTGATCCGAAAATGGGAAGTATTGGAGAAATAACAAGTAAAAAATGTGTACCAGACAGATGGATGGAGTGATTTGATGTAAGGCTTTAAAAACGAAGGATCAAACAATAATTAAGCTCAAGACTCATTAATTTATTGATATTCATTAACATATTACAAGATTTTGTTGGGAATCTGGCTTTGGAAATTAGTTTTTAAATATGTTGGGAGTATTCTGGTATACTTTTTAGCTTTTCAAATCATATCTTTTTTTTTCTTTGTAAAGAAAAAAAAAAGAAATTTCATTATATTGCAAACATGGGAAAAGAGTCATACCTACAATTTATTCTTTTAGAAAATAATTAGTATTCATGCTCTCATGTTAACTCTATTATTAATTTATTATTGTAAAGGATTGTTTTCTTTTTTGCATTGCTTTGATACAGCCTATTGTTTATGCTTTAGTATGCTCAAAGTGCTTTGGTCCAATCTTTTTGGACATGTGGCTAGAGGGGATATTTGGGAGAAGGATTCCATGCTGCCTTTTAGTCACTTACTGTTCAGCTCAAGTGTTAATTTGATCTAGACCTCCATTGATAGGTAGCCGCTATTCAGCCACACATTTAATATAATTTTTTTTTTTTTAAATGTAGTATATCGTAGGACCTAGATGTTGACATTTAGGTGTTAAAAATAAATTATATTGAAATTAATGTCACTACATTTGTTTCTTAGATTACAGAAAAAAAACTTACAGAGTACACCCACCTGCTCAGAACGATACACAATGCACCACAGAGTTTGCACGACATGCAAACCTTTTCAGGTTTCTGGAATAATTTACTCCTATTTGACATAGCTGAAAGATCAAGTTTTCAGCAGCTCATTGTGCAGATTTTAGTTGGGTTTTTCTTTCAGTCTTCCTATGGGTTCAGATTAGGACAAGAATTTATTGCTCAAGTAAGTTTGGTGGATTACATATTGTTGTTGTTTTTTTTTTGTCCTTCTTGTAAGATATGGGCGGGGCGGTGGCTGAGTGGTAAAGCACTTGGCTTCTGAATTTGGGGTCCTGAATTCGAATCCTGGTGAAGACTGGGATTTTTAATTTCTAGATCTTTGGGCTCCTCTGAGTTCACCCAGCACTAATGGGTACCTGACATTAGTTGGGGAAAAGTAAAGGCAGTAGGTAGTTGTACTGGCCACATGAAACCCTAGTTAACCATTTGCCACAGAAAAAGATGAACTTTACATCATCCATCATCTGCCCTATAGATGCACAAGGTCTGAAAGGGGAACTTTACTTTACTTTTTTTACTTATAAGGTACAGGCATTCCTTAAATGTATTTCATCTCATGTCAAAATTCATCCTTGAATGTACACTAGAGGAAGCATGAAGAATAATTGTCCAGAGAAAAGCTTGCTGGACAATGAGAAGAATGGACTGGCCTCTATCTTGATATCCTGCTAAGAACAGTTGCTGACTGGGAAAAGTGTAGGGATTAGGTTACATAAAATATATATATATATAATTCAGCACCACTACAACAAAAGTCAAAGAACAGATGAGATGCCTATCCTTGTGGTACCTGGTCTTGCATGTTATGTAGAGACTTAAACTTCACTAGGTCCTTGGTTTCCCTAATTCAGACAATGTAACCCATTCCATCCTCTGTAAGTACATGGAAAGAAAGAGCACTATTTATTCAAACATATGGAATGTGCCTTTAAGTCTTTCTGATCCTTTTATTAGATTAGGCGTTTTTGTCTTTAATAAGTAATGGTTCAGTATTACTTGACTATTTAGTTTTCTGTTTTGAAGTGACTTTAAGTCAGTGATCTTACTAATAGTTTTACTCTAGTAAAATTTGAATATTCATGTTATAAATGTCACTGCTTTATTTTGCATCTGTTCTAGTTACTTATATGTTTTTGTATATTTCAGGTACAAATTTATATACAATTAGCCTTTTAATTTTTTTTTGCTATAAGTTTTTATTGTTAGTGGAATTTGTAACACCTGTTTTCTTTTAATTTATTTAGCAACCTAATGCTCAGGTTGAATGCATCACCATTCAAGTAATCCAGTATTGCCAGCAGACGTCAGTCGATGTTAGTCTATGGAGTCGTGACAGAAAGTCTTTATTCAAAACATTTTTGATGGATAGTATTTCCTGGTCGTACACCAATCCAGGTTACACTTACATTCAAGAACAGCTTGTCTCATTATTATCTAGTGTAGATACAACTTGACCATCTAGTATTTTTTTGTACATATGTCATTTCAGTAAGTATTTAAATACATGATTGACAACTTACAATGTTGCATTTATTTTTATTTTTTGAATAACAGTATATTTAAAAACTGAAGGAAATAACTTCAAATTTCACATACAACGTTCAAGAAAAACTGGGGTATGAACATATATTTTGTTAGTTATTGTACAAATCTTGCTCTAATCATGTATTGTTTTTTGTAATGCACAATTGTAAAACAAATGTCCTCATGGATAATAAAGATTATTATTAGTACCACTTTCTTTATTAAGTTAACACAATTTATTGGGACAGATAATGTACATCTGGTTCAGTGGACTATGGTTAACGAGGGTGTCATATCAAAATCTCACTCTATACATTTGAACTGGAGATGAACCCAAGACCCCTCATTTGAGAAGCCAAGCACTTCACCATGCCCCCACCCCAATGATTTTGGTAGTGGTGTAACTGACATTAAATATTTTAAACAAAAATTGAACCCAGTGACAATTGTGTATAATATTTTATTGAACCATGTTCTAAATTACACAAGGTTTACAGTTATAACTTAAAGTAAATCACAAAAACACATAAAAATAAATTAATCAACAAAAATTAACTACATTTATTATTTCTTATTTATAGATGATTAACATATTTCTTATAATTCAAAACCATACAAATCAAGCAAAAAAAAAAAAAAACACAAGTATGATTCATAAAAAAAAAAAGTCTTATCAAATATATAAATGAAAAGAATACCAGAAAAGCAATGTTCACTATATACTCTACGTGAATGTAATCTAAGCTTCCATTTTTTTAACCTAAAAAACTTCAATTTTATAACATAAGGACAAATTTTTAAGCCTAAATGACTATTCAGACCCTTTTTTTTTTTAAGGTCATAGGCAACAACATTCTTAAAAACTAGACAACAAACTAGTAATTAAACACTTCTAATCTTGATAGATGATTTAATCTTAATAATCAGCAAGATAAAATCATTTTTTGACAATTACCATATATCTAAGAGAGTGGCATAGTTAAACATTAAATATTTAGATACAAATAAATGTACTAGCATACAGAATATACAATTCAAATAAAAAAAGTATCAAAACTGAAATAATTAGTATGTGCAGAGTAAATGTAAAATATTCTATTCCCCAAACGCAAGTGTAATATACATAAATAAATACATTAACATGAAAGAGATTTTAGCACAGCTTTATGTATGGCACAGTTATAAACAACTTGTCCAAAAGAAGAAAAAAAATGAATGCAGAAGGATTTAATTAGTATACTTGTAGAAATCTACACAATTTAAACATGGCATCAACATAATCATTTTCTATATCAAAACACCCCAACCACTTTGTACAACTTCTCAATGCTGATTTATATATAGAGATATGTAATTTTAGTAATGCACAAATACAAGAAAAAAATGTTTGATTAATAACTTGCAACTAATAGAAACACACAAGTTTATGTAAACTTAAATACCTATCTACAGAGAAACACAGCTTATGTAAACTTAAATACCTATCTACAGTAAAGAGTGTTTGGAGTCAGATTCTAAAAAATAAATCTGCTTATTATGTATAATGCTGTATAAATGTCAACAAGTTACAAAAAAATGTCATGTCCAGGTTTGAAAGGCTGGTTTTTCTTCTCCGCTAAACGAGCAGCTTCAACTGATGAAAATGTTGGCAGACCATGAGGCAGCTCCAGCAAATGATGTTCCTCGTCTATGATTCTGTCAGCCATTTCTAAAAGGAATAATAATTAAAAAAAAAACAACATAGGAAATTATTCATTCTGCTATTCTGTTTGTATTTCTTACACCATTGTTCCTCTCCATCAATGAATGACTCAATGCAACAGTTAATGTATACAGACAGTAACAGAATATTACACCTTCTGGTAAAACAAGTCTAATGCTCATTCAATCTAGGCATGTTAAATTTAAAAAAAAAAAAGATCACTGATAATGACCATCAAATAAAGTGATCGAGCACTAGTACATAGTAAATAGTTTTCTACTAAAAAAACAATAGCATAAAAAAAAATTAATGATCTTAGATCGATGGATCATGTCTCCTAATTGTCCAATGACCACACGTCTCCTAATTACCCAATGACAACATCTCCTAATTGTCCAATGACCACACGTCTCGTAATTGTCCAACGACCACATGTCTCCTAACTGCCCAATGACCACACGCCTCCTAATTACCCAATGATCATGCCTCCTAATTGCCCAATGATCATATGTCTCCCAATTGCCTAATATCCCCTAGATCCAAAACACTTTAACTGAATGAAATTTCATGAATATCTTTCAATAAGCTACTAAATGAAATGTACTACAAAGTTGTTAGCATTTCTCTCACCTCTAATTCTTGTTAGCTTGCTTCCATAAGCCAAGTCCCACTGGTAAGCAAAGATAAAGCTGAGAGGTATTATTGGCACAAGCAAGCTGTACCTTTTAGTGCGAAGAGCTCTGAAGACAATGCACGAATACAAGAAAATGTTACACTAGAACATAATTAAAAAAAAAACATACTTTGTAGTCAGCCTTTAAATTATTTTCTCTCTTCTTTTTCAACACTAGAGAAATGCAAAATTAAACAATGTTGTGGTATAAATAATCTCTTAGCTATAAACAAAACAATGAAAACCAAGTTGATGTCATAAATAAGGTCATAGACTACATGCAGCATCAGGTAAAGGAAGTGGAGTTACTGCAAGACTTAAGTAGCAGATTCTAAAACTTAAAACTACAAAAATAGAATTGTGGAGATTAACTAAAGTTAAAGAGATTTCTGGGTTGTTGCAAGGGGTATTTAAGAACAGTAACCAACCAACTGTCAGTGACTTACCCTAATGTTAGACCCGTTGAAAATAAAGTTTCAAATGTAGTATAAAACCAAAACACATCCCGAGATTTAGCTATCATGGCTGCCATCTGTCTCTCCCTGATTTCATTCTGCATAGCTAGCTGACGTTCTAGCTGTTTTGGGATAGACAAAAATGTTTGAATAGGCAAACTAACAAGAAGTGCTTTCAAGCTAGAATTACACTAAATGTGTGGATGCAAATGAATTCCTTTTGTAAGTAAATAGTTTCTATAGCACATTTTTATTTCAATGCTATTTCTATTTCAATTAGCAAAGTGGCTTACAATTTCTTTTACATAAATCTGATTTTATTGGGGCAGATATTTTGTAAGATCAATTCAGTTGTACTTTAAAAAACATTTTTAGAATTATATAAAATTTTCAGATTTTTAGTTAGAAATATAGTTTTAAGGTCTAATTTTTTTTAATTATAATTTTTGTGTTAAAATTTTGAAATGTTTTCTTTCAATTGAAAAAAATATTATTTAGAATTTGCTTTGTGAAAATGAAATAATATGATAAAAATATGTCTATTAATAATTATTTTTTTTTACACAAAAAACTAACTTAATGGGTACAAGTTATTTAACAATGGAAACACAAGATTTTGTTTCTAAATGTTAAGAATCAAATCAACATTTTTATAATCTTTTTTAAAATCATGACTGGAAATAATTTTAACCATTTTTTGATTAATAATATACATTTCCTTCTCAACAAAATATGATTTTATTAAATCATATGACAATTTCAAAATTATGTTTTGACTGCAAAAATCTTCCTACAGGGGACATAACCAAGAAAAATAATGAAAAATGATAAAACAACATCTAAAGGCAGAAAGAAAATGTTGCCCACATGCCCATTCATCCCAGGTGTCCACAAAATAGATAGGACCAGAGCTAATTAAGCATGCAATAGAAACATGGGAAATTAAAAAAGCAATAATAATAATATAAATGCAAAGTTAAAAATAAATGACCTGCAATTGCTGTGTCTTCAGCATAAACTCCTGGTTTTTCTTTAAATTCTCATCCATGGCTTTTCCTACTATATTTCCCATTTTAATAGTGGTGCTTGTTTCCCCTTAATGAAACTGAAACAATAAAATGGATATCTATATATATATCTATAAATAAGTGCACGAGTCTTTCATGGGACTGTCTATGTAAAGTTAATGTCACTATTGACAACATATAAAGGATCGTTTGTGGTTAGCAAATCGACAAATGACCTTTACATTTCCTTTCCCAACCGTACTGATATGCATTTTTAAACAGGTGGACAGTTTTTTTTCATTGTTTTATCAATATTATCACGTGGCTAAATGTTTGTTTACGATCGGTGAATGAGGTCCATTCATTATCAGTGTGTACATCATTCAATTAAGTGAAGACTGACTTAATTGTGACATTTATATAGATCTAAATCTATATTTCAAACACAATGTGTCAAGACTCCCTGGTGAATGCAAGATTGATCAGATAGGGCAGGGCCTATAATATATATGGTTATGGTAGATTCACTAAGATTCTAGTAATAACTTACTTAGATATTAAGATATATCTATATTTATGTTTCGACCTATTGCTGAATTAGCGAATATTATACATTATATATTAATAGACTAGATTCTAGATCTAGACAGAGTTTACAGATAATGACAATAATAATTAGAGACTAGAGCCTCTAGTCTCACTAGATGTCTAGATCTAGGTGACCCCGGCTACTATACTGCTATAGGCTATAATATTTTAGTATTATGTATAATATAGTATAGGTCTAGGTCCTAATCTACTGACCTAGTCCTAGGTCTAGTCTAGAAGAATGTCTGACTAGATCTATCTCATCGTATTCTGATGCTTGTGGTAGACTCATTTATAAATAATATAATATTTTTAAACCAATTTAATAAAATACTAAAAATAATATTAATAAATAATTACACAATTACAGTAACTTGAGTAAGTTACAGTTGCAGTAGAGACTAGAGTAGTAAGTTACACTGACTGTTGACTGACTACAGACTCTTACTAGATCTAGATCTACAGTGACTTCAGTGAGTGAGTGACAAACTTTGACAAAGACGACAAATCACAAAGTCAAGTCAAAGACTAAGAAATTCAAATTGTGTAAAAATTATTGGTGTGGTGTTGATACTTACATGAAAAGAGATAGACTAGATCTCTTTTTGTTTCTTTTAGTCTTAAGTCTCAATTTAAACACGAAAGTAGGGCCTAGTTCTTACGATGTACGGTGCTAGATTTGTAGTCACACACAGTGACATAAGCTCAAATTTTGCAGAAGTTTATTTGATCACAATAACAAAGTTCACGAAGTAACGAAGCTCGTCAGTTTATCATTTCGCCTTTTTGTATTTTTTTAAAAATTTTTATAGATCTATTAACGTATTTAAATAATGATATTGTGCCACTTCTTGATGTCAACATGAGTTATAGTAGATCTCTATATAATATTGTTATAAACCTGGTGGTGTCACAGATGGGGGTGGTGTGTGTGTGTAGTCAGCCAACGCCAATCACCCCAGGCCAGCTCTAGTCGAGCGTGACGAGTTACGACGGTCAGCCGAGACGAGTTTCAACATGACGGTTCGGGAAGGATCGGCGTCGTGAACACAGCTCAGGAGCGTCACGAGAATTGTAGTCCTCTGACCACCCAGAAACGTCGAGCGGCGTTCTGTCCGGTTCGAGAAGGCCAGCAGGGACCCTATATAAAGAGCGAAGGTATCAGAGACAGGCAGACATAACTTTTCGATCTACGGTTCGTTACGACGGCTCAGTACAAGTCCGAGAAGAGACAGAGAGACCAGTGCAAGAGTTGATACGGCGGTACGGCTATTAACGGAGAGATGTTTGTACAGTCTTGTGTTACGTGCTGCCAATTGTACAGTATTGGCTGTTATTTATTGACATTAAACTATTACGTTATTTGGAGCCCTGAGTTTTCAAGTTCTTTCAGTTGGTGGTGTCGTGTGGTGCAGTTTGCAGAGAGCCTGGATAGTGAGATTCGTAACAATATATAATAAAAAGATCTAGAGCGGTGATGGGCAAGGTATACGGCCCGCGGGCTAACTCCGGCTCTCTAAAAGGTTTAATCCGGCCCGTCACATGTTTTGTAATAAAAATAAAATTTTTATTCACAATGTAACATTTTCCAAGTTTTCAATTCCTGGTGAACCACTATGAAGTGAGTTTCGCGAGTAGCGTACTGAATTTTAGTATACATTTGAGGACACCATTGAGTTCACCTGTCTTATCTTATCTTAGGCCTATATAATACAGACGGTAACTTCAAAAAAGACGATTACTTCCTACGCGTCATGCATTTAGTCATGCATGTTAACCAATGACTTAAATTCTGCCAAGTTAGCCTACTGGTTTTCCTGGCTACTCAGGCAACCCATTCCATGCTCTAATAGTGCTAGGGAAGAAAGAGCATTTGTACAAATTTGTCCTAGCATATGGAACGAGGAATGTACCTTTCTCTTTGTGTCTTTCTGAGTATTTTATTAGATTTTGTATTTATATTTGAAGATTATGGTACAGTGTTTTATGTTTAATTGCTACTTTACTTTTAAGTCTTCTATCCTGAAGGTTTTCTGAATTTAGTGATTTTAATAACGATGTTACTCTAGTCTCTAATGGGTTTGATTTCTTTGCCTAATTATTACCTAACATTGGGGGAAAAATGTAGAGACAGTTCGTCGTTGCGCTGGAGCGGCACTAGTCACCCTCATGCCAGATGGAAGAATCGCTAAAGACATCCTTATATACGTCAAGCTTGCGGGGGGGAGTCAGACCCAAGGGCCGCCCAATACTAGCCTACACAGATGTATACAAGCGATACATACGAGAACCACAAGCATCAACAAAAGTATGTGGAAGGAGATATATAGCTAAAGACCGGGCAGTATAAACCCTATAAACATGCCCATTACGGCCCAGTATCAGTTTTAATTAGGGTTATCCCCTTTGCCCTAATTAGCCCAAATGGCGCCCTAATAGGCGCGGATACCGTTTGCACATTGGCGTCATTAGGTTCCCATTAGGGACCAATATGGGCAACCCTAATCGTGCCAATATCGGCCCAGAATGGGTAAACCCACTTCCGGATTTCCAGAATCGCTCCATAATCAAGCCCATACTAGCCCCGATGGTTTAGTAACTGAGATTTTCATTGGGGTTAAATTAGGGATAACCCTTATTGTGCCATTATCGGTCCGATGCTGGCCTGAATGGTTTAGTAACTGAAATATTTATAAGGGCTCAATTAGGAATAGCCCTTATTGTGCCATTATCGGCCCGATGCTAGCCCTAATGGTTTAGTAACTGAAATATTTATTAGGGTTCAATTAGGGATAACATAACCCTTATTGTGCCATTATCGGTCCAATGTTGGCCCTGATGGTTTAGTAATTGAAGTATTTATTAGGGCTAAATTGGGGATAACCCTCATTGTGCCATTATCGGTCCGATGCTGGCCCTAATGGTTTAGTAACTGATATATTTATTAGGGCTCAATTAGGTATTATCATGCAAATATTGTCTCCGATGGTTCAGTCATTAAATTTTATTATGGCTTAATTAGGGATAATCTTTAATGTTTTTCAATACTGTAGTTTAAAACAAATTCATTAGTGATTTTTTGTTTATAATGCCCTTTTTGTTCAGATGCAGCTCAATGGCTTAGTATGAGATTTTTAACATTTTACATAGACCTACTTTCACTCTGATGATTTAGATCTATCAATAGAATTATTTGACATAATTGTTTGGAAATTGAATAATCGAATCAGTGCATGATCACTATATACATCTAGCTATAATGTCAACATACTTATAAAGTAATGGACATGTTATATTACATTTTTGGGTTTGAACACTAGCAAACAATACAATTTTTGGTAATGTACTTTATAAAACTTGCATGCTCTGAATATTCATTCTTAAATCAAACTTACACAATTAACTTTTTAAAATTTTGTATTCATTGAATAATTAACGAACACAAAAGACAAATATAACAGCACAAACAAGATATCAAGACAGCATTTTCATTCAATTCTTAGCATTCTTTACAAGCTGACTTCAAGACTGGTGGCAATAATTCATATTTTGATTTCCATGCAGCAGCTGGAACAAACAAACAAAAAAATATTATAGTCATGTAACAAAACTACCTTCAAGCTGTATTAATAATTACAAAAATCTAACAATTAAACATCAGAAGACCTTATATTTAGCTATGTGGACATACTATTTAACGGTTATATTTCCAGTCCTTGATGATAAATGGCGCTAAAAAATTAGGTTGCTTCTAAAGCCTATTATGCAACACAAAAATTAATGGTATTTCAAAATTTGGAGTTCAATCTTCTCCTTAAATTTAATGTTATGAATTGGTGTCAGCAAATGTGGCACTGGTATTTGACTATGCTAAAAGTGCAATGGCAGACTAGATCTAGGTAGGCTTCAATTCATTCAATATTATATTTTTTCCAATTTATTTATATTAACTTTATCAATGGCACACTAGATCTAGCTAGGCTTCAATTCATTCAATATTATATTTGCCCAATTTATTTATATTAACTTTATCACAGGCTCTTACGAATATAACTATATTCTGTTGTAATTAGAGTTCGATGGTAATTTTAAAAGTAAGTTGGCAGAAAAGTTATTCTAGAATTAAAATAAACAACGATCACAGTGAAACTTAAAAAAACATAACAAAAAGAAACAAACAAACACAAACAGCATATTTCAAAATTGGGATAGCATTTCTTTAATTACATTTAATCAATTCCATCCCATGAACATTTTTCTTTCAGATTGCTGATCAGTAATCTAAAAGCAAAATTTAATTCTTCTTACCTTCTTGAGCAGGCTTGCTTATGAAAAGATGATGAACAGCATATGTACTGCATGCATAGGTTATTATTAACCTTAAAGATTAATGTCAACTTCCCCTAAAGAAAAATGTGGCGATCTGTTAAAAAAATATAAATAAATAAAAACCTAAAAAATGTCTAAAGAATGCAAACAAAAATAATATTACAATAGAGGCAAAACACAAAATGTTTAAGAAGGATTGTTGCTATATAATGACATTAGGTCAAAAACAATTCTATGTAGGCCCTATTTTCATTGTATAAATGTTCATTATAATTTTTTATGCAAATTAATAATGAACTTAAATCTCAGTGAAATGACAAAAAGCTGAAGATATTGGTCTCGACCATTGTTTCATAATATAAACATTTATTTTACATTTTTTTAATTTAATTGATTTGATCTCATTCAAATTTTCATTTGTTGGGGGGGGGGGGGGGGGGGGGGGGGTTATGGTAGCTGATCAATAATCTTAAAGAAAAATTTATTCTTCGTACCTTTTTGAGCAAGCTTCCTCATGAAAAGATATTGAACAGCATCTGTAGTGCATACATAGAAAATTCTTATTGTCAGCTGCCCTTAAAGAAAACTGACATTCTAAAAAAAAAAAAATACAAACAAAATAAAATTACAATAAAGACAAATCCTGAAATGTTTATGGTATGGTGTATAAGAAAAACTGTTGCTATAACCTAATGATGAGACTGTATTTTTTCTTTAACAGTATCCACACAATAAAATTTTAAAAAGCCTAAGCCTTAGCTAAGCCTATAGAATGAATCCTAGATCAAATTGTAGAAAAAAGTATAATATAATAATTAGTATTAAGACCTCTATAGCTATTCTAGCTAGATCTAAATATGATAATCTAGATCTATGTCTAGTTTATAGATCTAGAATTTCTAGATCTGTATAGATCTATTTAATTCTATTTCCTAGAGTCTTTAAAATTTACAAAAAATAAAATCATACCCCGCAACTGCCATCACTTCCCTAAGCTTCTTTGAGGTTTAGACTACCAAGTAGATATCTGCAACTCTGAAACAATGTCAATATAGAGCTATAGTCTATAGCGGCTATAGGGTTAGCCGTTAGTCTATTACATAGATATACTATTATATATCATATTTAGCTAGACATATCTCAATATCTGATTTTAAAACCAAAATAAACGTTTGATTGTATTTATTTGTGTAAATTTAAACAATCTAAACTCTAGACTAGATTGTCAAGATCTGGAGTGTAGGCATATTATTGTACATTAGTCTCTGCTCTACAAAGTAAATATCTATATTATAAGTCTATAGGTCCATGACTATAACTAGATCTAGAATTATTTAATCTAAATGACCTATCGCCTATATTATGAAAAAATTAAAGATTAGTCTATATTAACAATATATTAAATATTATTCTATATCTACTAAATGTTCTAATAACAACTAACGAAAACATATATTCTAGATTTAGAATCTAGACTATCTTTTATTAGATCTAAGTTTACTAAGTCTTAGTATATCTTATGTCTTATATAATAGGTTTAGTCACTCTAGGTCAATTTTTTTTAACCTCAAAATATATTAATTAGAATAGAACTAAAATCTATACGAGTATAACAATTATTATACTATTTATACCATTTATATTAATATACCAAAGTCCTAAGTCTAAGTATTAGTTTACGGTTACGTGACTAGATAGGCATATAGATCTAATAATCTAATATTCTGCCCTAAAGCTAAAGTAAAAGGCTAGAATCTATTGTAAATAGTAAATCTAGTCAAAACCATGCATGTTAATCACTTAAGTTAAGTCCTCTATGTTTAGATTTAATAGGTCTAAAGTCTAGATATAATAAGCCAAATATTTATATATATATATTATATCGTACTAGATCTAAATCTAGTAGCCTATATTATAATTATTATAATAAAACTAGTCTAAGACTAAGTCTAGATCTATCTCTAGATTATCTAGATATCTATTCTAAGTCTAGACCTAATCTACTATCTAGATTAGATCTGTTAGTAATTAGATCTAGTAGTGTTTGAGTACTTAGAGATTCGTCCTCTGTACCTGTGATAGGCTTAAGACTAAGTCAAGTTAAGTATATGGCTGCTGCCAGTGCTGGCATGAGTTGAAGAACATAGATTTATATGATATCAAGAAGTACAGCTCATATAATAGATCTATTAAAATTTTAAATTAATGAAAGTCTAGATTTACTAGACCTAGATCTATAGCTCTATAACTTGTAGTATAACTAACAATTAAACAGATTTAGCGCCCCTACCAGCTAGCCATACAATAGATCAATTTACATACATGAACTGTGGCAAACTCTGACGCTCCAGAATTGGCTTGATCAGTCACTCCATATTCTGCCCCGCCTCAAGACGAAACCAAAACCAGTGACTTATCTTGTCGCATTCATTGTCTTCCGAGACAGAAGAAGCCAATTTAAAATTAAAGGAGTAGGCCATTATTATAATAAAATTATATTGTTTCCCTTTTCTGATTTCAACTTCGAAAGATAAGCACTTTAAAAATTGATAATGATATTTATTACAAAGTTTTTGATGGGGTTACTATTGGAACGTAAAAAATAATTTTAAAAACGTAAAAAAAAATAATTTAAAAATTTGAAAGATTACAAAAAAAATAAAAAATTCCATATTTAAAAAAAAACAACAAAAAAACAGAAGGGAGGCAATTGCGATTTATTTTATTCTATTTCTATCTAAGCCTAGTTAAGAGTTATCAATCTTGCACCGGTAACAACAGGCTAAAAAACTTCTATCTACTTCTAGATTTAGTAGAGATCTATCGATCTAGATCTATAGTATAATGATCTCTAGATCTAGATTTCCAATCTAGATCTAGATAGATTGTCTAGATAATCTCTAATTATTGGTTGATCTAGTAATGTTAGATCTATAAATTACAATACAGTCATTGTGTCTGTACGGTAGACTGAGTAGTGTACAATCGTCACGTATTTCAGGTCTTTTTGATGATACCCAGCCCAAATGGCAAATCCCAAACCTCAAATGCCTGCCAAACCCATCCAAGTCGACCAAGTTAAATTTAATGAAGTTAATTAATCAAGTTTATAAGATCTAGATCTAATTTAAAATCTAGTCAGACTAGAAAAGTAGACGCAATAAAGTTTATAAAGCTATTATACCATAACTTAGACTTAGATCTAGACTCTGTACTGTATATAATATCTAGATCTATAACTAGATTAGATCTAGATTATATACTATATATGAATTTGTAATTATATTATTTAGCTTGTGTAAAAGAAAACAAACAACTGTATGTCTAGATTAAGTATCATTAACTTAAGTCACTAACACTACTAACAGTTACAATTTAACATTACACATTATCGAAATCACTAAACTTAGTCAAGACTTAAAATTATTAAAAAGTAAAGTTAAGTAGTAATAATTACATAAAACACTAAACCATAATTTACACTATGTAGCCAATATTAAATACAGGCTCATTATTATTAAAACACAACCCAATAAAGATAATAAAATATATTACTCCGAAAGATAAAAATAAGGGCTCATATATATTCCATATGCTAGGAGGACAAAGTATTAAAAGTTATCTTTCTTCCTCATTAGTGCCATTAAAGCATTCATGGGTTGCCTGAATCAGCCAGATCTGAAAATCAATTATTTAGTAGATATTAAGTCTCTTAATTAACATGGACAACTAGCTAGATTGACACATGCATACGATTTATCTTTTCAAGTTCTTATTATTCAGTAATTGATAATATAAGAAGATTTAAGTTCCATTTTTATTGATGATCATGTTAATCGTAATGATCAGACTTAGCAGTTCAAACTCAATCTTTATGAATAGATTTAGACCTAGAATTAAGACTAGATTAGTAGATCTAGATCAATGTAGATTTTATTGCTAAGTAGGCATGTCATTTATACGATTGTGACCATTAAATGTGGTCCAGTAATAATTGAGACTCAAAAAAAGTCCCACACTGCTGAGACACACAATCACACATACGTTTACACACAAAAACTTAAACTAGATTTACCAGTTAGTTGAGCTAGTCTGGATTTAGCATACCATGTACCATTTTCTGTACTTTTCTTTTTTTATAGATGTTTTTCACATATAATATCCTTATCTATCTATAAACGCTTCTTTTGTAGCGATCTCTATGACTTCACCACAGATAATCAAATGAGCAAAAACAACAATGTCAAAATTTAGTAAACCAAGACTAGGAACAAACAAGCCTGAGAAGACTGATGGCATTCATCCTTCTGTTCTAAAACAAGCTCGCAGATCAGGTGTTCTCAACTTGAGTCAAAGAGGGTTAACAATTGGTCAGTAACTGAGATGAAAAAAATGAAATCTAATTAGTTTTAATCTTTGTGTAATGATCAGAGGTGCAGTGGCTGAGTGGTAAAGCATTTAGCTTTGAAACTTGGATAATGGATTCAAATCCTTGTGAAGACTGGGACTTTTATTTCTGGACCTTTATGGCGCCTCTGAGGGTGTCATGTGGCCTGCACAACAGCCAACCGCCTTTGCTTTTGTCCAACTAATGTCAGGTACCCATTTGATGAGCTGGATGGTCTCAGAGGCACCCAAAGATCCCTTAATTAAAAATCTAAGTCTTCACTAGGATTTGAACCTGGGACTCTCGGTTCAGAAGCCAAGCGCTTTACCACTCAGCCACTGCACCTCCAGTGATTTTTATAGCTGGGAAGGAAAAGAACCAAATGAGATAATTTAGACAGCTGAAATTTTTTGTTTGTTTTTTAAATATTTCATGTACTCTAAAATAAAGATTGTCAGTATTATTAGTACTATTAGGTTTAACTTGAATATTATTGTAAGTCCATAGAATTTAGTCCTTTTTTTAAATTTACTGGTTAAATGTTTATAAATATATTAAAACATTTTAAATATTACGAATTGCTATGTTACAGTTCCAGAAGAAGTATGGTCAGTTCAAGAATATGTTCCTGAGGAAGCAAAGAGTGTGTCCATGGACAACACTGAAGACAAATGGTGGGATGTGGTTGACTTAACAAAACTTATTCTGGCCTCTAACCACCTGACAACCCTGGGGGAAGGACTGAGAAATTTTCAAGCATTAACTGTTCTAGATGTAAGGGAAAAAAATATTTTTTTTGTATATGTTTGTTATGGTGCTGTCAAGCAAAACAGATTGATTATCAGTGATTAGCATTTCTTTTAAGTATAGACTTTGTGTGTTTGTATTTTTTTTTAGTACATAATAGAAGGTTTAGCAGAAAAACTCCACATTTTTTTTTCTTTTTTGTCTCTGTTATAGTTAGTGTTTTTTTTTTGTTAAAACAGGCTCATGATAATCAGTTGACTTCACTCCCTCAAGCAATCAGTCAATTGGAACAATTACAAAAGCTAGACATAAGGTTCATTTCAGATTTATCTTTAATTTAGTAGCAGTTTAAACACTTGTGTTCTTCCTTTCTAAAAAAAAAAAATGAAATAAATTATACTGTAATAACTCTACTCTTGATGCAGCGCACTGCTCAGTGTGGGATATAGGGATGTTTAGACAGGCAATATGGTGTGTGTTTAAGGAAGAAATGAGAGCCTGGTCCTTATGTCCTGTGTGATGATGGTCTCTGTTATCTTTATTCATATTGTTAAACTTGTGTAATTGTTCATTCTTTTCATTGAGTACTTGCGTTAGATTTAATACAATTTACACATTTATAAAAAAAAATTGTTGGTAATCTTTTATAAAATATCTGTAGGTTGAAATATTGTTGTCTATGATTATAATTTTGTTTAAAAATTTTTTTTTTCTCCCATTGGATTGATTATATTAATTCTCGCCTTCACTTTGTTTAAACTTTTGTTTCTTGTCTTTCTACTGGTAACTTTAAGCCTTGATTTTTTTCTCAATTCTAACAGTCGAAATCAGTTAAGAGAGCTTCCATCACAGATTGGATACTTAGTGAACCTAACAAGTTTACATGTGGAACACAATCATCTAACTGAGCTTATCCCTAATGTCTTGCGTCTTCAGAAACTGGAGTTCTTTGTGAGTTGATTTCTGTTCATTTGTAAAATGTTTGTTGAATGATTTACATGTTTAGGATATTCCCTCAGAGTTGAAGATAATTTACTTCCTAGTCCAAACCTCCCACAGCCGTTCTAGGGAGAATAATGAATTAATATGATGACTTAATGTTAAATTAATTAATTAATTAGGGAATAAATAAACTTAAGTTCAATCTGTGTTAAACAACTGGAAATAAATTTTTTGTTGTTAATAACTTGTCCCCTCTATCCTTTTTTTTTTTTTGCCAGTTCACTCTTCCCTCTTGGAAAATTAATAATAGTATTGTTTATTAGTTTTATGTGTTTTGGATGTTCCTTCAGAAATGAAGAATATTACCAGTTGGTCCAAACCTCATGCAAGACATCAGGGGATGGAAGTGGCCAGGGTTTGAAATCGATATGAGTTTCTTACAAGACCAGGCATTTTATAACTTGCTTGGTCCAATTTATGGTATTTGTCACATTTGAATTACAACAAAAATTCACTGCCATCAATCTCTACCTTTTTTTTTTCTATTCTATTGTTGGTTTCAAACTAAGGAGCACCCTAGATGTTAGTCTCTGTGTTGTTTCTCAGAACCAAACAACTTCATTCTCATCCTCTTAAAAAGTCATTGTCATTAGGGCACATTATTGTGAGGCATATTTTGTTTTTCTTTTTTTTTTAAGTTTTAAGACAAACTTATGATTTACAAGCAGTACAACAAGCATGTTATGTTTACAAAATATATTTCTTCATCATTATATTTAGATAATGTTTTTTTAAATTTCCATACTCATTGTTTCTTTGTCTAGGATGTGTCCAATAACCAACTCACCTCACTGCACAAACAAATCTCCTACTTGTGCCAGCTGAGACAGTTGAATGTTTCTCATAACAAACTCACACAGCTACCGTCTGAGATAGGAGATCTTACTGGTAATCTTTTCAACTCAATCATTCTGTATTTGGTCAAAGAAAAAAAATATTTTTGAAAATTGTTCAACAACTTATTCAAAAAAATAAAAGCTTTATATCCATTTGACATGTAGCTTTTTTGATCTTCAAAATACCCATTGGATGTAATGATATTATAAACCTGTTTTGTTGCTGGAGGATTTTCAAACATAGCAAGGACTTTGTGACCTTAATAATTCTTTGTTAGCATTAGTCAGTTACCTAATGCAGTAAATCAACCAGTTGTGTTCTTTTAATATTGTAAATTTGTGGGGTTTTGATCTATGATCATTTGTATTTTATAGTTTGGAATGATTTCTCTTTTATTATCCATTCTGGGTAAAAAAAAATTAAAGATTTTCAAATATGGTACTTTTTCATATCAGGAAACAAATTGATTCAAATTAAAAAAGTCTTCCTTTAAATCTTCAAAATTATAAAAGTTCAAATTTGGTCTTAATTTTGAAGTAACGTCTGTATCATATAAGAAGTATAAGAATCAAAGGAGATCTGTTACAAAAATGTATTCTCGAACTTTAATCTACATGTGGGTTGCTTTGTTTTTTATTTCCTCTTTTTGGCTTCCATGTTTCTTCTTGTCTAAGGATATTTCCTGTGAATCTCATACGACGTTCGGTCACTACTTCACTTAGAGGGCAAGTGCCTGTGCAGGAAAGGATTTCTCTATTTGTGACCATAATCTCAATATGTTATTCCTAGAATCTTTCTCAGCCATCTCTGCTGAGCCACATTTAGTTCAACCATAATGGACATAAAGTTGCAGTTGGGACAATGTTTTCAGGAAGTGGATGTTGGTCTCTAGGCTAATTGTTATGTTCTCCCAGATATGCCATAGTTTTTGGAAGATGACCTCTGCTTACTCTTAACATGCAGCATGACGATATGCTTGTGATAACTTCTTTTTTATTTGTTTTTTCTCAGCTTTGCGTCTTTTTGATGCCACACACAACCAGCTGTTGTCACTTCCTGAAAATTTGGGCAACTTGAGAAATTTGGAGCAGCTACATATCCGACATAATCAGCTGGAATACTTGCCAACTTTTCACAGCTGTGCCAACCTAAAGGTTTTGATCAGTTTTCTGAACTATCATTTTAGCTGATTTGAGACTTAACTCTTAACTTAACTTCTCTCCTGCAGGACGATACCATCGTTGATTAGTCCCCATTAAATTAACTTAATTTTTGAGTTTGTAAACTTTTAATTTGTACTATATAAAAAAGGCTTGCATTCATCTATACCAGTTATAACATTTTCTGATTAAAAGAAAACCATTACTGAAGTCTAATCATAACAGGGTAGTGAAATACAAATGGGAAAAATGAATAATTCCTTTTGAATGTGGAAAGTAATTACATAGAGTTAAAAATTAATATTATCACTGAAAATAAATGTAATATTTAAAAAAGAAAATTGAATAATTTTAAACAACATTAAATGTGACAGTTACTTTTTTTTAATGGATGAAGGGGGAAATGAGGTGAAATCATTGATTTAAAAAACAAATGTTATCCCTCCAATTTTGTAACCAATAGAAAATGTAATGCTTCTAGGAAATTCTGGCCGGTAATAACAATATCCGAGGACTGACAGATGAACTGTTAGAAAATCTGAAATCTTTGACTTGCCTCGACCTGAGGGACAACAAACTGGCCAAACTACCTGACAAGATCGTAGCATTGGAGAAGTTGGAGAGGATCGACTTGACTAATAATGATATCAGTGTGTGAGTATACCCATCCGTTTTGTGCTTCTTCTCATTCAGCATGTGAAATGTGTATAATGGACACATTTTAGGTGTTCAGTTTCTTTTTGATATATATCAAATATTTCTTTTTTTTTTGTCTTGAACTTTATGGACCCTGACATCATGTCATGGCTGGCTTTAAGCATAGGCAAACTTGGCAGCTGCCTAGGGCCTCCAGTTGGTTGGACCTCACACAGGAAAATAATGAAAAAATAATGCAAATCTTAGATCAAATTTCAAATATAGCAGAGATCTTTGTCTTCTAGCCTAGCTCTAAGTCTCTACTATAACTCATGGTTTACACCTGAATGTTTAGATCTATTTGTTAGACTACTTATGTTAGAAGAACATTGTTTATTCCTATTATTGAACATGTCAAAGCGTTATTTCGAGTCTGAAGCATCAAAACGCCAACGACAAACGGAGAATTCAAAGAAGTGCTTTATTAAATTTTGCTACATTGATTGTTTCAACCAAACCCATTACTTTATTTTTATGGTGTTTATTTTTTTATTTTATTTGGGGGGTCATCAAATTCACTTTGCCTGGGGTCTCCAATTACCTAAGGCCCTCATCATGTGGTAGATCTAGATAGCAAGTATATTTGGGTAAACTTGTAATACAGTTCTGTATCTCCAAACTGTTGTCAGGTTGCTAGTTTATAGCTTTAGAGATTTAAAAAAAATAACAGTTTTATTTCAGCCTCTGAGAAAGAAAGATTCCTCCATCACCAGTCAGAAGAACACAAACTAAAAAATATAACCAAACCTTTTGCCAAATTTGAATATCAGACATTTTAGGACACCCCTTTGTTTACTCAACTCTAATAGGAACCTGACATTAGTTTGAGAAAGTAAAGGACGTCGATTGTTATGCTGTCCACATGACCTGCTTGAACCATCGGTCGTATAAACAGATGAGCTTTCCATCATCTGCTCTATAGATTGTGAGGTCTAAAAGGAATACTTTACTCTTTATTGCAAAATGACCGTGACATTGTTAACTTAAACAATATTGTTTTTAAATTTGTTGACAGACTTCCATTCCAGCTTGGTGCAATGACATCACTGAAAGCTGTCATACTGGATGGAAATCCTATGCGCTCCATTAGAAGAGATATTATCATGGTACATTTTCATTTTATCTATATTCCGAATGATGTTTTCTAGCAGTTACAAAAAAGGGTGGCTTTGTTCAGTACTTCATTGAACTCTAAATGTAGCACATCTTTGATTTGTATCAGTTTTATTTTTCAATGCTAAATGTATATTAGAAATTATTTTACACTGTTATTCAGGCTGATATTTAATAAGAAACTTCAATTTGAATTTCTTGTAATTCTCAAGCTTCTCTGGTTGCAGACTTATCAACTGTTAGGTCCTCATATGTCTTGCCTCCGTTCCAATTCTGTTTTTTCTTCTTGGGAAATGTTTCAAGCACAAATCTGAGCAAATCTTAGTGTGCTTGGGTTTCATTAGTCATTGGTCATTTTAAAATAAAATTGTATTAAAGAAAGCTAAACTTGTTTTTTCTGTTAACTACACTTAGAATAAGTGCTGACAAGGCATGTGTCTTAATCTTTGACTTCAATTTTTTCTAGAGAGGAACAGCAGAATTAAAGAAGTATCTGCTGAGCCGCTTGAAGGATGAGGAAAATGAAAGTGAATCTTTGACTGACGCAGGGTCCAACTCAGCCTTGCCAACCGGCGACCAGGATCCACTGAGTCACCATGACCTCCATCAGATGAAATCTCTAGACTATAGGTATGCAATATTCCTGAGAAAAAAATATATCTATCTAGACATTAAAATTATCAAAGCTTCAAACAAATAGCATAATCTTTGATTTTGTTGAGACTGAAATTCCCTCACAAAATATTTTTTTTTGGATAAAATAAATGTATACATTAACATTTTGCCTTCCAGACATAATGGATGATGTAATATTTATATTTGAAGCCAGTAGTCAATAATATATGAACACACATAATGAGATCTAAAGGAAAGTTATCACCAAAGAAAGGCACACATGGTGAAAAGAGCACTTAACTGGCAAAGAGTGTCTGCATTAGGCATGGCAAAAATATGTAGATCAATCTATGTAGCCATGGGAAAAATTGCCCTCCTCTTTAGCCTTTGAATGTGAAAACAAAATTTTATTTGTATTTTTATTGTGGCTTTACATCGTTACACCAACTTTCATTATTTAGATTTCAAGAAATGCCATTTTAGATCCATTATTTATATTAAAAAAAATTGTTAATTTGTTGACCTATATATTAGGATGAATATGTAATATGTAAATGCTTTCCCAAAAACTGGTTACTTTTAAAGTTATATGTATGTATGATTATAAAGGATAGGTTTAACTTCTCCAACAAAAAACACAAAAATAAAATGATTTATTATGGGATTTTAACTATAATTATTTGTTACTCTCATAGAATTTTAAGCTATTTCAATCACTTTTGACTTTCTTCTTTGAAATACAACTCATTCATGTTCCTCTTGTGGGTCCCAAGGAAAAGTATACCACCAAAAATTGTTCAACAGACCCATTCTACATTTGTTTTTTATCCTTTTGTGACCTCAATATTTTGCATTTTAGTAACAAGAAGCAAGCAACTCTGCCTGATGAGGTGATGAAGGCTGCTGCTGAAGCTGGTGTCAGGGCTGTTAACCTCAGTAAAAATCTCTTCACAGATTTACCAAATAGGTTTGTAGCTGATTTTTCTGTTTAAATTTACCATCCATTAAAGGGAAACTCAGATGGTTTTGACAATTTATTATATAATATGTGTTTTGATTTACAGATAATGAATGTGTTATTCTTTTTTTTTAAAATTTGCAATAATAACTTAGTAATTGATGTTTTTCTGGTGTAATTTTACTGCGCATCCAAAACAATCAGATTTTCACTGGATTTCTATGTGACGTCACACAAACCTATCAAATTAATCTATTGACTATAACGGGAGACCATACAGTAAAGTTTACATTCTCTTAAAAGAAAGATATCTTCGTCTATGCAGTTAGAGCTAGACCTTGTAAGCAAAGAAAAAAATGCATGTTGAAAGTAGATTTACATGCATGACTAACCACGGCAATGTGTATTTTCTCGCCTGACCACTCACCACACACAGACACTATCGCTTTGTTGTCTTGTCTTGACCGACAACACATAGTCTAGACTAGCCTTATACACTGACCAGTTTGTTAGAATCAGTCAGACACACGATTTATTTACTATTTAGGACAGGGATTTAGATGAAAATGTTACTTTTTTTATCGAGTTGGTTATCCTAATGCTTTTAGTAGATCTCTCGCTATATATATAACTGTACCATAGCTTTGGACTAGGCTGTCACTAAGCCTAACAGCTACTGTAAGAATGAAGCGATACGATTGGTTAAATGTAGTTTCTTTTTCAGTATTGTTGAGGGGCGTGACATTTGACTGAGCTAAAAACAAAATTTCTAAGAACCCTTTTTTAAATACAAAATGGTAAAATGTTTACTATTACAACTTTTTATGCAGAATTTAAATATGCCAATAGCTCAAATTTCAAAACCATCAGAGTTTTCCTTAAAGTCACTGCCTGATTCTTGTGCTTCTTATAGTAGGATAATAAATACTTCCCATGCTTCAGTCAAACTTTCCTGCAGTTGTAATTAAATTTTGTTATGTTCATGTTAATTAATGTTTTACAGAATCTCAGCCAATGACTTCAGAATGTTCAGCCTCTTTTTTTTTTTTAATTTGAATTGAGAAACTTTCCTTATTTGTTAGAAACCAGATGTTGTATTATTGGACATCTCTATATTGAATTCACATGATTCAATCTTGCATGTAAAGTGTTCTTTCGGGATGCAGCAGTCTATGATGCAGGTTATGTTGATGTCATCTGTTTCTGTGGCTAACAGTTAACAAGGGTGTTGTGTGGCCAGCACAACAAACAACTAATCACATTTACTTCCCCCCAAAGAAATATCAGGTGCCCATTGAACTCAGACATTGACCACCTTCACTGGGATTTGAACTCTTTGACAGTCTGGATGGGATGTTTTACCACTAGACCACCGGTGACAATATTGTAAGATATACTTGGTAATAAAAGTTCATAATAACCTTCATATTATACAGCACTCATGCTGGACTAATCATTACAAATGTGTGCAAAGTAGTAGATAGGCGACTTGTTGTGGCTTGATTCACTTGTGAGTGTGAGTTGATCTTGGTTTTGTTTCTTTGACCAGTCTTGACGCCATTGCCCACACCGTGGTAGAACTCAACTTGGGGGTGAACAAGCTGACTCAACTGAATCCAAGAATAGGCAACTTCAGTAAACTGCAGATGTTGGATCTGAGGTCAGTATTGTCCACTGTGGTCATTCATTGTTTATTGTGCATATTCTTTATTTTGTACTTATACTTGTACTTTTGTACTTATGAATGAGTTCAGGAGTACTCTACTTACTTTTACCAACCAGATCTGTTTCTAGATGTAAAGCTTAAAGAAACTTTTAGCCTGACATTCCTGTTCCATTTCTGTCATTCCACTTATCTCCCTCTTTATAGCCTCCCTGTTGGTCTGTAATCTGATTATGTGGAAGTTTATTCTCTCATGGCTCATTGATTTTCAGGGCGGCTAAATCAGTGATGCCTGAGCAGCACACGGCCTTTAAATGGTGTATCTGGCCCTTCAGAAATTACCCACAGCTATAGACACTCAGTTCCATCAGACTAAAATATTTTTTTTTGCTATGATGTGGTCTATGAAAAGCCTGTCAGAAATGTGTGTGGTCTCCAAGATGAAAAAGGATGGGCACCACTGGGCTGATCCATTTTATTCTTGTAAGGCCATAAAGTTCTTTGCATTTGTGATTTCATCTACATTAGCTGACAATTATTGTCTGTGTTTTGTTGAAATCACATCATAAATAATTTGGAACGTGAAAACCTTTGAAAAAGTCTTCTGTTGAGCCTGATGTTTTTTTTTCTATTTTATTTAGTCTCATTGTTTTATACTTTTTGTGTTTTCTGATATTTCTTATCTTATTTGCTCATTCTTTTCATCACAATTTTAGTTCTTGTGCCCGTTTATCTCAGTTTAATTCTTAAAGATAATACAACCTTACAAGTAAGGCTTAAAATGGAAGTTCCATTATTTTGTTAAAATTTGGGAATGAACTTTTTCTTGCTCAAGGGACTGGCTCTGGAATAACTGTTTAGAAGATACACTGCAGAGCAAACTGCCTGATCTGGACAATCTCAGATACACGACTGATTTATTTAAATCTTCTGATTTGATAATCATTCCCCTTCCATATCCTGGCATCTATAGGATCTGTTTCTGTGGGGGCCAGTATAACCAGCTACCTTGACTTTTCCCCAACTAATGTCAGGTACCCATTTAAATTGGGTGGACTCAGGGGCATACTAAAAACCCAGACCTTCAAATACCCATCATGATTTGAACCAGAGACCCCTAGGTTCAGAATCCAGGCACTTTAACACTCGTCCACCATGCCCCCTGTTTTGATATGATAATTAGATCAAAGAAATGTTCAACTTATTTATGTTAAATGTTGTAAATAATATGATGAAGAATTTCATTGTCATAAACTTGGCTATCAATGATGTATGCTGTGCCCAATAGTTTGGTCTAAAATATTCTCATGAGTCCTTAAGAATACTGTTATGATAAATAAGAGTTTATTTTATGCTTTCTTTTATCAGTACTGGTACTAACAATCCAAGTTGCAAAATTCCAAATATGTAAACACTTGGAAAATATTTATCAGAAGAGATCTCATTTTTGGTTTTAGCCTTTCCTTTAATTGTCACCATTTTCAAACATGTCAGTTCATCTCCACACTTATTTAGACTTCAAGAAATATAACTTAACATTTAATTTATTATTTTTATTTTCTTTTTAAAAAAAAAGTCATCTTTCTTTTTGTTTCAGAAGTAACCAGTTATCTGACCTGCCATCAGAGTTGTCATCCTTGATAAGCTTGAGGGAGCTTATTATATCCAGTAATAGGTAATTGGACATTTACATTTATAATCTTAAGGGAATTTTTTTTTTTTTTAAAGATAGAATAGTTAACAAGAAATTTAACGAGACATTTTAGCCCTCCGGATATTCTGTATGGAAAGTTGCTTGTTCAGTGGGCTGTTAAATTCTTTTTTTTTTTTGGCTGGCAGATGTTTGTACATCCAGTAGATGGATTCAGCATAGCTATCTGCTATTTTCTACAGCTAGCAGGTGTTCCAATGGGATGTGATTGCCAAGTGGTAGAGCATTAGGTTTCCGAGGGGGTGAAGACTGGAATTTGAGCTTCAGTCCACTCAACTGAAATTTGTACATTTCATAATATGAGCAAAGTAAAGGCGGCTGGTCATTGTGCTGGCCACAACGTCCTCGCTGTCTGCCATAGAAACAGATGAGCTTTACACCATCTGAAAGGGAACTTAATTATAGCAGATGTTCTGTGTAGTGTAAAGTGTTTGCGACTGTAAAGATGTGTCTGACCTCTGTATATTTTCAATTACACAAGAGTATTTGAGTGTCTTGTTCGGGTGTATGCGAGTGTGTTGGACAACCACAATACAAAATGCAAGTGGAAAAGACTTAAGACTATTCAACAATTCAACTGAATATTAATGCAGAATGGGCCACAGTTGAGTCATAGTAGCTAATAGATGTTGCATCAAAGTCCTAATGCCAACTGATTAATACAAACTAAAATCCACTAAATTTTTTGTTCTGTGTCCGTCCACTGTAGTGTATTGCTAAGCTAAATAAGTACATTACAGTGGCTAACCAATACTTTTGTACAGCCAGCATTAGCTCAGTGGCCATAGGAATCTTTTTGTGTAACCAAAAGATGCTCTTTGTGGCTACTGGGGTTAACAAGTGTGGCTGAAGGATGCTGTATATTGCTAGTCTGTGTAGATTCTTTTTTCTTACTAACAATTTTACTATTCCAACTAATTTTATTGAATAAAATCAGACTGAGGTAACTTTAATAAACTAATATATAAAATGACCAGTGTGTATGTGTTTATGAATGTTCTGCTTGTGTGTGTGTGTGTGTGTTTGTCTAAGGTGTAGTGTGATTATATGTTGTGGTGTTCTCACTGGTGTGTGATTGTGCAATCTGTTTTTATTCATTATTATGATGTTATAAATTACTGTATTCAAAATCAATTTCCATCATGGAATGACAAAAAAACTTATCTTTTTTACCCCCAAATTGTAGGTTTAATAAACTGCCCACTGTTGTGTTTGAATTGAAAAAACTAGAGATTTTGTTTGCAAATGACAACAGAATTGCACAACTGGACCACACTGGCTTTTTGAAGTTAGACAAATTGGGAACACTGGACCTGCAGAATAACGATCTGAGTCAAATACCCCCTGAGATTGGGAACTGTACTTGGTTGAAGTAAGTAAACTCATTGCCTCCTGGAGTTGGCAGCCTCACAATAGTTCCAATTGATGTGAACATTCACATGATGTCCATAAAAGATAAGATTAGGATACTGGAATGGTTTCTAACACTAGACTGTAGCATAAAGTAAGACTAACAATTAACCTATACTGGCTTCACATTTGTGTAAAGATACCTTACAATGATCTCAAGCTGGGATCTGCAAAAATGTGCTTCAAAACTGACCAAATTTGTTTTGCCAGACATTTCCTTTCTCTTAGTTCATTGTAGGACAGTCATTTTCAAAATACATTCAATCAGTGGAGTTAATAAATTGGCTTGAAGGACATTGTTTAAAAAAAAATGTTTAGGGCCATTGTGCACATAATAGAAATAGATATTAGGGTCTGTTTTACTGTATGCAGGTTAAAAAATTTGGTATTTAGGGTGCTTGTGTTTTTTAGCGGCCCCTGAAAGGGGAAAAGACGCTATTAGTTTCGTGCGAAATGTCTGTCTGTCCGTCCTGTTTAGATCTCGTAGACTAGAAAAGATATTGAAAATCCGACATCACAATATTTTAGACCATTCAAAGTTCTGATGCAACGGTTACTTTTTTTTTTCTGAAAGCGAAAAATCTAAATTTTAAAATCAGTTATGCAAGCAGTCTTTTTAAAGAGAAAAACTAATTAGTATGCATTATAAGTTAGACCTAAATTAAAATGAATAGTAATCTTGTAAGCGTCAATTTCATGAACTTTTTTTTTTATTTGCGAAAATATTTTTTTTTTTTAAGCATTCGAATAAGAGATTGAGCCTTTTCAAAAAATTACATCAATTATAAGGCTTCAGTTAGGCCAGGAGAGGCGTGGTAGCTGAGCGGTAAAGCGCTTGGCTTCCGAACCGGGGGCCCCGGGTTCGAATCCTAGTGAAGACTGGGATTTTCTACTTCGGAATCCTTAGACGCCTCTGAGTCCACCCAGCTCCAATGGGTACCTGATATTAGTTGGGTAAAAGTAAAGGCGGCTGGTCGTTGTGCTGGCTACATGACACCCACGTTAACCGTAGGTCACAAAAACAGATGAACTTTACATCATCTATAGACTATCTATAGACCACAAGGTCTGAAAGGGGAAATAGTTAGGCCAGGTTCACATCTAACTTGCATTCATTTGCACCTATCCTTTGATCAGCTGTACCATTGGGGCACTGCACAAGATCTGTCAACCTTCTTTCTCCATTCTTATCTCTCATTTGTCTTTGATATAATTTCATTTGGATGTTCTTTCTGAAAATATTGAAGCCTGCCTGGGTAGACCACTTTCGGGGCCAATTTAGAAACTGTGGAAACACAAACTCTCTTTGTAATCTTGTTTTTAATAAGTATCCTTTGTTATTTACATACATTTTTAGTTGCTCTCATTTTAAAAATGTTTTATTTAAGTTTTTTTTGTGTATGTATATGTTAAAAATGTTTTATTTAAGGTTATTTTGTGTGTGTATATGTTAAAAATGTTTTATTTAAGGTTATATTGTGTGTGTATATGTTAAAAATGTTTTATTTAAGGTTATTTTGTGTGTGTATACGTTACAAATGTTTTATTTTAAGGTTATTTTGTGTGTGTATATGTTAAAAATGTTTTGTGTTTTTTTATTCTTTGTTATTTACATTTTTAATTGCTTAAATTTTTTTTATTCTTAGGTCTTTTGCACTAACAGGCAACCCCCTTCGAAACCCTCGGCCAGCCGTCTTGGCTAAAGGGACTCCTGCATTACTGGAGTATCTCAGGAGTAGAATCGTTGAATGATGTGCAAGTGTTGATACTGTCTAGTCCTTCATTGTATGCACTTGCCATTGCTAGTGACTTCTTTAATTGCTTGGCACTTGCTTAAGGTTGTGATAAACCATTGCTCACTGTTATGTTAAAAATCTATTATAATTTGATTACATCATTACATCAGTGTTTTGACCCTCTTTATGATTTTAGTGATATTAACTGTGATCATAATTATTCAATGTTTAGATATTTTGCATCTAAGTGAACAGGGTTTTAAAGACATCAGACAGAACAAGAAATATCCATTCCTTCAAGTCAATATACATATACACATCTTTTTTATTCTTGAAATGCTATTCAGGTTTTTTTTAGATCAGTGTTTAGGCTTTGGGTGTTAAATGTTGGTCGTATAGCTTTATTTGAGATCATCTTCTTTTCAATATTTGTTTAGGGTTAGAGTTATTCTTTTCACTTTGGAATAAGTTTAGAGTTCAGATTATTATGCTTTTTTTTTAATAGTCCTAGCTGCATAACCAATTTATTTTCAAAATAAGGTTAGGAAATGCATGTGTATGCATAATTATAATAATAATGACTATGTGTTGTCTTACATTCAGTTTGTCCTATTCAAACTGAATGTGTCTTGAGAGGAATAATTGTAAGTCTTGAAATAATAATTATTTAAAAAATTTAAGAGTACCTATATACAACAGTAAAGCTAATGAACAGGAGTCCAAGTGCACAGGCTGTATTGGATAATCACAAATATAATAAAGGCACTTGCTCATATATTTTTTGAACAGGTTTTCTTTAAAAAAATTTTTGATTTTACATCAGACTGCTGTCTCAGTGAGTTCTAGCAAATATTTTTGTTTGAGAAATATTATTTGTATGAGTTATGTGTGAGAAACAGATTATCGAAGTGTGCCTTTGAAGATGTGTCCAACTCAATGTTGGCTGCTGAACTGTTGAACATTTACAGTTTGGTTTTGTTGGGTTTATTTTCTATATACTTATAAGTTTGTTTTTTTATATCTTTATTAATTGAAAATCAAAATAAAATTGTGATGACTATATACATTGTTGATAATGGCGTTTGTCTTGTTGAGCATATTTATGCAAAATATATAGGGCTTATGTATACACAAAAATATATGTATGTATACAGGGACAGATTATGGCTTAATAAGACTGGCGTAAATTGTAGGTCTGGGTACCCTAAATAGGTTTAGATATGATTTTTTAAAGAACGTCAAACTTTTATATATTGGAATAATAGATCTTTTATAAAAAATCATTATTATTCATAAAAAGCAACATTGAAATCCTGCAATGTATGTGTAGGCATAAATGCTAGGGAACAATGTTACAGCCTATACAGTGCCTCAAAACAAAAAATCAAATTATTTATATAGTTTGCCCAAAGCAAGTTTCAGGTCGAGTCATCTTCTATGGAATAAGTTCTACAGTACCATCTTCCCTCTTCTTGCTTTTGTGGCCCTCAATCTTTGCAGAGTTCTCTAACTGTCTAAGAAGCCAGTGCTGCCCCTTGGTGCTCTCTTACATTCATAGATGGCGCAAGAGCTAGTAAATAAAATCAATCAATCAATTAGAGAAAAGGAGAAAAAAAGAATATTAAAAAAGTCAGGGAGCCTTGTCGTAAAATCTAAGTTTATTTGTAAGCTACAAGTGCTTTCTTTTGGGGGGGGGGGGTCAAAAACATTTCTTCATTATATCTTTTTTATTTGAGACATTAAGAACATTAGAATTAGATCTAACTAGGAAGCGATAGGGCTTGATTAAGACGGGGAAGCTAAAAGTAGCACGAAAAGATAAACCGCTTCTACCAGAATAACGCATCAGTTCTACTTGCACATTTCACAAAATGAATCATTTAACCATTTGTAGCCATTCTTTATTATTTTTCCTCTTGCTCTGCGTAACACGGCTCGGTGGCTAGACGTCGTGTTTTATTGATTTAATGTCAGTACGTGATGAAACAAAAGGAAACTTTGGAAATAGTTATTACATCATGCAGACTGTATAGGGCTACCATTTCTTAGCATAATACGTAATTTTAAAAAAAAATACTTTTTTTTTTTCGAGAGAATCTCTTTTTAATGGTTATATGGGTTGGCATAAATACTCATCACATGTTAAATGTTTCGACTAAAGATCTTATCACTTGCAGAAAATATCGTTTGGTTGAGTTTGGCTTACGCCTTAATTAAACTTTAGAAGTGGAGAGCGTTTTTTCGACTTCCACTTTTAACTGAACGCAGAGCGCTAGTGTGCTACTTGATTGGGATAATATTGGACCAGTCAGAAATAGATTAACGGGGACCTAGAAGTGCTAATTAAAGCTCACCCTGACCGCTAATCCTGACGTCTGAATATATCCGAATGGACTGGTTGGTCAATGATTGGCTAGCGAGGTGACTACCGGGACAAGTCTCGTTGCCAGACGATTCGATTGTTTCCCCTTGGTTGTACGGTTACAGATCTTGGACGACAAGACAGAACATTATTTTATTATATAGTAATACAGTAGTTGGCAAAGTGTGCGCGATACAATATTAAAGCAAGAACAAGAAGTATAGGAACACAAAAAAACACTGCGCATATTTTTTTTTAACTTGAGATCAGTGGCATAGCTAGGAATTCGCTATCATTGGGGGCCCTGGGGGTTTGATCTCTTTGAGGGCCCCTGCATTTTGCGTAGTATTTAATATTTCATGTAAAAAAAAAATTCGAACACTTTCAAATGGGGACCCCTGGGTGGGGGATTTTTTTCAAATTCTCCCCCCCCCCCCCAACTCCAGTTACGCCACTGCTTGAGATAGGATGTTGATACTCGGTCGTTGGGTCGTAGACAGCTATTCAAACTAAACCTTTGTAGACATATTACATTCTTAAACAAAATTGAATATAACTTTAAATACCAGTATATTTATACACAGCTTTCAACTACAATGTTCTGTGACATTTTATGCCTCAAGAGTAAACATTTTCCCATTGCAACTTCCTGTGTAACTAAAGAGGCCAATCCTTGATAAACACAGCTCCGGTCACAGGTTGAGCATTTGTAATTACCCGGCGCCGTTGCACTTTCACCCTTTTTTTTCTACTACTGTGGTGCATGGCATCTGCAAACCGGATCCTTCATTTTCAGCCTATGCAATCAAATTATTTATCAAGTATTACTTATAATTACATCAGAAACACGCACACACACCCACACACACACAAACACATTATAACGAGGGGTGCCTAAAATGCATATTTCTATTACCTACCAGCGTACTACAATTTGTTCCGTTGCATGAATGTAAAAAGGAGACTATAATTTATTGTAGAAATTGTGTTACATTATTATTGTTGTTGTTGAGTTGCCATTAAAGAAAATTAGGCTTACTTTCACAAATTTAAATTGATTCCTTATGATGACAAAAGAAAACTGAAAAACTAAAGCATAATAAGATTCCAAACTATTCCGTTTCAGTTTTAATCCTCCTTTTTTTTTAATTTCAGTTTTATAACTTCACTGAAGTTGATCTCAGGACTTAAGTGAAAAATCTTCAGCTTTCTATCCCCACAACCAGCAGGTCTCTCCCCTGTCAGTGACATCGCCTGCAGTTTAAGTATTTTCATGAGCGAGGCTGATGTATGGCCACAATGAATAGTCCTGTGTTCGATTAAGATTAAAGTATTGATCTTACAATAACACAGTTTTGTCGAAACAGTAGGCCGACAAAAGGTCTAAATGAACAATAACGCCACTCTGATAGAGAGACAATGGTTTTCCGTCCGCTTGTTCGATATGTGTATATAGGTTGGTGACATCAGAAAGATGCTGTTTAATAAATAAATTAACTAGATCTTATACCGTCAAACTAATGGATGTGAGAAAAAAAAAAAAAGAGATTTCAACTTCAAAATTTAGTGGGCTATGATTTTGCATTGAATTGGAAGACTGAATTAAATGTGGATTTGGAAAGTAAAACTTTATCCAAGATAAAGAAAAAAAAAGTAAAGTTCACCTTTCAGACCTTGCGATCTATGAGGCAGATGATGTTAAGGTCATCTGTTTCTATGGCCAACGGTTAACGAGCAGGGTGTCGTGTGGCCAGCACAACGACCCACCGCCTTTACTTTCCCCAACTAAAGCCAGGTACCCATTAGAGCTGGGTAGACTCAGGGGCGTCCTGAAAATCCCGAAATTCAAAATCCTTCACCGAGATTCGAACCCAGGACTCCAGGTTCGGAAGCCGAGCGCTTTACCACTCAGACACCGTGCACCCATGCATGATAAAAGTAAACCAAAAAATACATTTATGATTCAAGTGGTTCTCACTACACTTTTGTATTCCCAAAGTAAAGTAGCTATAATTCATAAAACACTAAACCTTAACTTACAAATAGAAAAACAAAATCTAATAAAATACTCAGAAAAACACAAGCACATTTCTTATTCCTTACGCTAGAACTAATTTGTACAAGTGCTTCTTCTTCTATAGTGCCATTAGAGAATGAAATGAGTTGTCTGAATCAGCCAACAAAACCAACGACTAAGCAGAGTTTAAGTCATTCATCAACGTGCATGACTAGATGGACACATGAAAAGCGTAGGACGTAATTATCTTCTTTTTTTTTAAAGTAACGTCTGTAGTATATAAGATAAGAAGAAAAGATAAGCACATGCTGGCAATACTACGTCACAAATAACCATGTTCTGCTAGAGGATGGTGTGGACAGTTGTGCTGGGTCGGACACCTATCCTGCATGGGGGATGACAGCATACCTAAGTCGGTCTTTTTTGGCGAGATGAAAGGAGGGCGGGTAAAAAGATCAAATTAGGCGCAAACCCCCCCCCCCCCCTTTTACTGGCATAGTGGCATATAGCAGCATGTAGCAGACGACCTCTGAAAGAGAGCTGAAGAGCTCTTGCAAAAGTCGTGGGAGACACGTTTGAGATCCAAAGATGGGCCATTGCCGAAGACAGGCGCAGACGACGAAAAGACAACAAATAGACCCCCTGCGGACAAGGCTTCGTCTTCTTTAGATGTGGCAAAATATTTAGGTCGAGAGTGGGTATGATCGATCATGTGAAATACTGCACTCTTTGATATTTGGACTGATAGGCGCCTAAAATAAATAGCTTTAATAACAGTCGAAAGTGTAATTTTAATGTAGATTTGTTAACAGGGTTTAGAATAAGGCGTTGAAACAAGAAAATATATTTGAATTTTTTTTTCAACAACAAAGCTTTTATTAAGCGTAGCCTACTTGTATCAGTTAGCTTGGAACAGTCATGGAATTTTATTTGTAATAGATCTAGACTAAACAATAAAAAAGCATTTATTGAAATAAAAAAGGGGGGAGCAACATGAACTCGAACTCATGGCGCAAGCCTTCTCAGGCTTCAGCCAACACGCTAGCCACTCTGCTAATGGAGAGCTTATGAATGTAGAAGATTGTATAGTTATCTATTGTTTCTATAATGTCGTCCTATTTTTCAGGTTTGTGTTCACTAAGACTCAAACGACGACATATAAAAGGGACTAATTCATCTTATATCACAACTTTAATCAATTACAACTTCTTTCCCTTCTTTGAGATACCAAACATAATAATTTATTACCAATAGTTAATTATTAGCTAACACGTTACTTTTTCTTATTGATTCTTGTGTTGTCAGGCAAAAGAAACAATTGTGCGAACTTTCAGCTTGTTCCGAGATTGGGTGTGGGAGAAATTACGTGTACAAACTTTTCACCAGACAGACAGAGTGAGTTAATATAAGTTTTGCAAATAAATAATAAAAAATATATATTGATTTCTTATCTTTTTTTTTCTCCCCCCTTTAAACTTTGATAGAAATATTTTGTTAATTGTGCTGACAATACAAGTTATCAATGTCTGTATTTATCGTCCTTTCAGAATGTCAAGTACTCACTGGGGTTTGATAAGTACAACAACGCACTCACGCGTTCAGTGAGATAGATCAGTATCTAAATCTGAGACATGGTCTGAGAGTCATAGCAGAGTTTCAGCCAAGTGTGAGCATTGATCACAGCACATCGTGAAATATGCTAGGTTAGGAGAAATAGAGTTTGACATTTTTATTCCCTCTCCTATATTCTCTGACTCACTCGGTGATTTACTCAAACACATTCATTCACTTACTCAGTCTCTCTCTCTCTATGTATCTGTTTCTTTCCCTCTCTCTGTTTCTCTCTCTTTATCTCTCCATCTGTTTCTCTTTCAGTCTCTCTTTGTTTCTCTCTCTCTGTTTTCCTCTCTCTGTTTCTCTCTCTCTCCCTCTATCTTTGGTCTCTCTGCTTCTCTTGTGTTTCTCTCTCTGTCTCATTCTTCCTTCCTTCCATTCTTCTTTCTTTCTCTTTTCTTCTCTCTGTTTCTATCTGTTTTTCTCTCTTTGTTTTTCACTGTTTCTTTATTTCTCTCTCTCTTTCTCTCTTTGTTTCTCTCTCTCTTTGTTTCTCTCTGTTTCTCTCTCTCTCTTTGCTCTCTCTATGTTTCTCTTGTGTTTCTTTCTCTCTCTCTGTTTTTTTCTTTCTAATTCTCTCTTTCTTCTCTCTCCTTCACTCTGTTTCTCTCTCTCTCTGCTTCTCTCTGTTTTTCTGTTTTTCTTTTGGCTGTTCCCGATTTCGATTTTTTCGTACCTCTAAATTTCCCATCCCCCTTCCAGTGATCCCCAAATTGATGCCTTCGGGTCATATCCGACCTTCCACACAGTTATGTCAAAACCCTCGAAACAGCGCATACTGAAACCACAGAGGCTCGACTTTTTTGGATTGATGTGGCCCCTGGCAAGCATATCGGTTATTTAAATGGCCCCCTACCGAAACAGGATGGACACCACTTCGCTCGCCCCACTATTACCCTCAAAATAACACTTCTAGATCAGACATTCCAACTGAATGGGCTGAGAGTGACACTAGTTGCAGCGTACAGCGCCAGCTAAAGCTTAGGATATAATGGGCGGTCTAGTTAAGCTCCAATTATTGTCGGTGTTCTGGGTTGGCGCTGGCCGAGAGAAATAGTTCCTGGATGCATTACTCGTAGATCTCAACTCTAGAAACCTTTGACTAACCTTTCATTTTAAAGCAGTAGCTCCAGTAGAACCTGCCAAAATGAAATGATCTCTCTTAGAAAGTAAACCATCTACGTTATTGCTATCCAGTTAACCGCAGTTTAGAGAATTATTGAAGTTCGCAAGATATAATTTGGCCTAGATAAACTTGTTGGGTTTTTAAAAATAAAATTATTGTTTTATTTTCTTGGTTTTTATTTTTGTTATTCACTAAGAGGTTGTTTTTTTTTCTTCAAGATGTAATGTTATGTTAGGAATATTTTTTTCTAACGGCCAGGCGTGGACCGCGAGCTCTGTACCCCAAGTCTTGTCTATACGTTTCACAATGCCGACGACCATTACTACGATTGGGTCGTGCCATATAGTTAGCGTAGTGGCGTAGCCAGAAATTTGGGGGCCCGTGGGGCTTGCCCTCTCCTGTTACCGCCACAACCGTGAAAGGACCGCCACTTCAGCCTTGAGCTGTTCTGATGACGGCGCCTTTGTGGAACTGTGTGCCGCACCTGGGCTGTTCCTCTCCACCTCGGAAGACTGGCCGATCTGGTGAAGGGTGGAGGGGGGGAAACAATGGAGGTGGGAAGGAGAGGGAAATAGCGAATTTCCGTAGAGAAATTAAGCAATTTTTATACAAAATTACTTATCTTATCTTATCTTATTATGTAATGCCTCAGGTTAAAAAATGTTTATTCTCTGGCATGAATTTCGTCGCAATATTTGAAAGAAAGATTTTGTTGTAGAAAATGTAAAATTTATTTGAAACTTTTAAGTATAAGAGAAACAAAAAGAGTTTTCAGCCCAAATACTGTTTTCCCAGTCGCCTTATGCCAACCTTTTTCTAAATCTCAGATTGTTCTATTTTAAAGTAACTTTGGGTTTATATTGCCTTTAAAATGACCAGATTAATCGTCCGACAGGGTTACTGCAGCGATTGGACCCCATGATGACATGCTCACTATCGTAAAAAAAAAAACGCAAGATAAAAATCTATGGCCATATTACAAGATCTTCTGGGCTCGCAAAGACCGTCCTTCAGGGAACAGTACCAGGAAAAAGAAGAAAAGACAAGACAGAGAAAGCGATGGTAGGACAACAGAAAAGAATGGACGGGCTTGCCATTGAAAGAGGTTCTAAGACAGAGGAATGGAGAAATCTTGCATGGTGCCCCCACGGTCCGACAGACTAAGGCAGGGGTGGGCAACCTTTTTGTATGGAGGGCATGAGGGTATGGAATGAGACAATATATGTTCTGGGAGTTAAATGTAGGGACGAGAGAAACTTGCCCATCACCAGAGAATGCTGACCATGTCCTTCAATAGTGCATTCTAAGTCAAGCGACCCGAACAAGACCGTGGTAGTACTGACTGGAACTTCTCTTTGCTTGGAGATATGTCCTCTGGAACTGAATCAGCTTCTGCGCTAAATGGTGAGCTGATGGTATTGAAAACTGGTTCTTGACGTCTTAAAATTTGCTTTTATAAATTGCACAATTAAGAAATCTAAAAAAGGGTTATACTTTTAATCATTTCACTAGGAATAATTTCACCTTTCAGCAAAGGAAAATGACAAAACCTGTTTTCTTTTGCTTGCTTGTAGAAATGGAAAGCCTTGTTTGAAAAGATTTAACATGCAATTACATTTCATATGCAAAAAACAACAACATCGCAATAGCAATCATGAAACACATGAAATCTGTCTTCCACTCTTCATTGTAAATATTGGTAACAAAGTCACAGTCAATGTCCTTCAAGTAACATAACAAGTTCTTCCTTGAGATCTTATATTGTTCTCATTTTGCCTTGCCCAAGCTAAGATAGCGGATTCATAGTATTATTTTATTCCTTAATAGGAAATACCTGCGCTTAACACCTCTAGCCCTAATTAGGTTCATTACGATGTCTAGATCTATAAGTTGAAATTTTATGCAGCTTTGTGCAAACTTTCCTGTTTAGAGTTTATGGTTAGGATATATTTTTTATATAAAAACAAAAAAAAACAACAAACTATTTGACACTATCAAAGATCGAGCTCCATCAGTTGTTACATTTGCCATCTTGTTTCAAGCATACCCAACATTCAACATAGTTCTTCATAGCATTAAATAAATACTGATCAGAGATTGTGTCTTGATTTGAGTGTATTGAAGTATAACCAATAAGCAAAGTTTTTATAATTAGACAATTTCAATAATTTATATAGATATTATTTTTAATATATTTGCTTTTTAATCTGTTTATAATGTGGGCACACCTGATTTCTGTAGGTGTCGGCGGGCCGCATAAAACACTCCGCCGGGCCGCATGTGGCCCTCCTCTATTTTGCCCACCCCTGGACTAATGGATAGGTAAAGGTAATTGTCCAGGCGGCCTTTCCAAAATTAGACGAAAGAGTTTTGCAACATTTTGATAATTATGGTCATTCGAAGTTAGAACTGAAATCGAGCCTGCTTTAACAGTTGAAGGAGTAATTAAAATGTACAAGTTACCCTCCCCTATGCTATATGTCTACTAATTGGTCTACTGTTAAGTCAAGGTTATTGAGAAACTGTATATAGTTCATGAACATTTACTTTTTTCCCCACCATTTACACTATCACGCTCTGTATTCACTAAAGTACAATGAAGTAACTATATTGCCTGCGACAAATAAGACCGAAATTTAAACTGAAAGTAATTAAATATTTAAATTAACCTCTTTTGCCTTTTGACAATTATCCACATTTTTTTTAAGTATTGAAGAGATTACACTGCCATAAGACACATAAGACACTAATGAAGTTTTTGGGATTCTTTCGGAAGGATATGTCCTTATTTCCTATGGAAGCCCAAAGGTGCCAAGAAATATACATGTTTTTGTTGGTGCGTTTGACTTCCTAAAACTGTTTTTATGTACCACAAAGTGGGCTAATTAACACAAAAAAAAACTGTTCGTGTTCATCACTCAGTCATAAGTCCCACGCCATTGTCTACAGACTGAAAGGTCCAAAGGAACTTTATTACTATGACCGCTTTCCCAAATCACTAGTAGAGAAACCTCCACAAGTTGACAGACCGGTAGCGGTTTCCATATGTTAACTTTTCGTCAACCCAAGATTGACGCCTCACAGTATTGTGGTGAGCACACAAGGTACTTTTTTTTTAATAGGATACCTCAGAATTTGAGCTATTATATTTTAGCTTTATCATCATATGAATCCTTGGGCCTTAGGCCTCTATTCTTTGCCTCCTTTTTGGGCTTTATATACCTCTTTTATGGGCTCTCTTGCCTCTTTTGTGGGCTTTTTAAAAAAAATTTTTATTTGTAAGTTTTCATAATTCACAAGTATTAAATTATAAGCAATAGAAAAGTGATTAAAATAAAAATATAATAATATTAATAGAAATATTATTTAATAGCAAAGACATACTACCTAACTATTGAAATCACCAGAGACAGAAAAATGATACAAGGATCCTCTACCCCAGAACAATCAACACAATATCAAATATCTCTGACCCCCATCACCCCATTTCTGGAAAACTGCTTGAGTATTTTTACAAGTATATGAAAATCAAACTAGATAATTCTCTACCCTGAAATCAAAAGTATCCTAAATGTCAATTCTAAGTGATTAGGATCAAACACTATTATTGCGTAGAGCTTTGAGCCAGCTAGCCCAGGGGTCGGAAACCTTTTCAGTCGAAAGGGCCCAAAAATTACAATTTACCAAATTTTAAAGTTTTTAAAGAGCCACAATTTTTTTTTGTCAACAATAAATAGTACTCACACAATTAATTTTTTTTATTAAAAAACGAATATATTAATTCATATAGATAATATATTAATTCATTAGATAAAATATTTATGGTTTTATTAGATAATTATTTTTTCTTTCGTAACAACAAAAGCAATTAAACATTTACTTACTACATTAACTTGTACTTCAATACAATTGAGAAAATTCAATGGGAGGTTGGCTTTGCATGGTTTTAGAAAGTTTGGATACATCTGGCTCATAACTTTTTTTTAGTTTCAAACACGACTCTAAATTTTCATTTGTTAGTTGACTTCTTACTGTACTTTTATTTATATGTCGATTTGAAGATAGTCAGTACTTCTAATGCCAACTTCACCTCACTGTAGCATTCTGGAAGACTATTCCATGCGTCGAATAAAGGCTAAGTGCCTCAACTAGAGATTTTTCTTTTGAAGTTGCCATATTTGTTGCGTAACGTAACGTAACATTTCTGGACCTCCAACCTTTTCAACTTGTTTTTTGACTCTGTAAATTAATTTTCCACTCCACAAAGCTTTACTTTTTAAATCGATCAATTGAATTTCTAGAGATCCAGTATCAATTTCAAATGGCACAATGTGGGTTTCGTTACGATTTGTGTTGAGAGGATTTATTAGGAATGTTAGAATAGTTTTGTTGAACTACTCAAATCTGTCAAGAAATTCATCTTTGATTTTTTTTTACAACTGTGCTGAAGTAATTTGTGTCAACAGTTGCACTGATTTTTTTCGCGATACTGCGATATTTCGTCAAAGTAAACTAGTTCTTCTACCAAAACAGGACGGGTTTTTACTTTCCTTGCAGTTTTAGATTCAGCTTATTTCCTTTCGCTGTTATATCCACCATAAAGTAAAATTTTTTCAACCATTTGTCGTTCTCTTATTCAGGGTGATGAATGCTTTTTTTCATTTAGGAATGTATTTATTTCATTCAAGCACAAAGTAAAACGATTCAAGCCATCGCACTTTATCGTAAAAAAGGATGTCGGAATGCTGTCTCTCCATCTCGTTAAAGAGTTCTTTAAACTGAATATGGTAGAGTGCTTTTGATAAGATGATGTTTACAATCTTGATTATCAAATGTATGACCTCAACTATTTCGGCCATAAATGTTTGGACACAAAGCGCTTCTTGGTGCATGTGAAATGGAAGAATTAGTTGGCTTATTTGGCTCAAAGAATCGTTGTTGCTCCCTAATTTTTCCTGTCATACTTCTGGCTCCATCAGTTGCTGTTTAAACGATTTTATTTAACTCGATCTTATTGTCGTCAAGGCATTTATGCATCGCATTTGCTGTATCTCCCCTCTAGTTTGTCATGAGAGTAGCAACCCTGGAAGATCTTCTTTTGGACCTTGGGAACACATATACCTGACAAAATGAGCAACTTATGCCGTGCCTTTTATGTCGCAAGGCTAACAAGTGATAAGGCAGAAGAACATTGAATATCTTCCACCTGCAAATATGTTACATTTGAACAGGGGCGGACTGAGCATCAAAATCAACCCGGCATTACCATATAAACCGGCCCACAAAAGGTTTGTCATATATTTTCGGGGGGGGGGGGGGAGGGATTTTTTACCCCACTCCGCAATTTATATATATATATATATATTTAGGCATATATATATATATATATATTTAGGCCTATATATAAATAAGTGTGTGTAAATATGTAGTTAATCTTCATTACATTCTGATCTTTTTATTCTTACAAACGTTTTTTCTACCCTAGAATACTTTCTTCCTATAGTTAGTGGAAAGACAGTACACACCGCCAAAGGGCAGCTAGGGAGTCCGGGGGAGCGCTGCGAGCTACCCCAGTGGGGTACCAAGCATAATTTCCGTTATTTTAAGCTTTATAAACGCATATTCTGAGGTATCTACAGTGCATATATTAGCCTGCTACTCTTCCGCTAAAAAAATTCAAAAACCAAATCTGCTATTCAATGTAGTCCAGCGGCTGGTAGAACATGGTAAAATGCTTTAGCTTTTGTGTAGGAGGGGGAAGGTAAAACCACAAAAACCCTTTTAGCTACGCTCCTGAAATTTGGTGACTGTAGTTTGCTTAAGTTGGCTGCACTGGGGCAGTAAGTAAAGTTTCCCTTTCAGACAATGAGGTCTGAGGCAAGTGATGGTTTGAAGACTCTCCCCTCCCGGCTACGACCATGTGTTATATTATAGGTGTAAGCTTAATTCTCTACAAATATATAAAGTTTGATAACGCATCGAAAACTGTATGTATGCATTCGTAGGATTACATAATATATTCTATTTATACATGTATGTAGTCTGAAAACTATAAACAATACAATAGCAGCCTAATGAGTTTGAAGCTTTTTGGTATAACTTATAGATTACAGACGTTTCTTCAAAAAATAAGATTGTTACGTCTTACTCATTTTATGTGTCAATCTAGTCATGCATGTTGATCTGTGGCTTAAAATATGCTAAATCATTGGTTTTCCTGGCTGACTCAGGCAACCCATTGCATTAAAAGATAAGAGAAAGAAGAACGGTTAAAGAGGCACTTACTTAATAAATGTGAAAAGCTCTTGCTTCCTCCTAGTACATTCTCAAAAACGCGATTTGTATATGAATATACTATGACCCATTATTTAAAACTAGTTGACCGCGTAGCATACGTCGCTATTTTGCATGGCGGTCTTAGGCCACTTCAACCTAAGCGACCACAGTGGGCCCCCACTTTCAAAGGATCCGGAAATATATAGAAAAAAATTGACATTTTGGGGTGTCATTCAATATGGAAAACGTCAATCCTACGCGCGATAAATAAAAACGGCATTATGCATTAGCCGTAATTGTGTAGTCCGGTGAAAGAAGCTTCTCGCGTTTCAAACTCATGAAGAGTTACTTGAGGTCAACATTTCTCAAAGATAGATTGAAACATTTGGTAATTCTTGCTATTGAGCGTGATCTATGTAGGAATAGAATTATTATGACTCTGCTATACGCAAGGCTCGTAAAGTAATTCTGTACGTAGTAAAGAATAAATAAAATGCATAGACGAATTTATTTTCTAATACAAACTCTTAAATCTCACAAAATCCGCTTCCCTACCCAAACTTGGCCGGCGAAATACGTTTCGCATAGGGCCCCACAATGATTAAGTCCGGCCCTGCTATTTAGTGTTTGTAAAATGTTTTACATGTTTCAGATGTTCCTTCAGAAATGAAGATAGTTTACTTTTTAGTCCAAACCTCCCGCAAGACGAAAAAAGGGGGGGGGGGGAAGCGAGCAGGGTTTGACAGTCTAGCGCGCAGCCATCGTAGCGACGTGTGAATATCCATACCCACGTGTTCTCTCTCTCTCCCCCCCCCCCCTCTTGTTTTCTCGTGGACTATCCGCAGAAATAAGAGAGTGATCTTTCCTTTACTTCTTATTCTCGTTTAAACAGTTGAGGGAAGAAGAGAATTATATATATATAGAGAGAGAGATATAAATCTCCTTTCATTAAATATCGGATGTGACAGCTTATAATAAATTATTGTATATCATTAATGACTTCACAGAAAGCAAAAGTTTGCCATTAATTATAATAGTATAAAAATGATTTAGAACTAGATTTATTTTTTATTTAAATATTTTTTTTTGTAAGCCTTATTTTTAGATCATTGTTATTAAAAATAAACAAAAAGAAACCTTTTCTTTTCAAATTGCAGAAAGTAGAGCTTTATACCCATATTGAGCTGTGAATAAGTTGGGTGGTTTGCAATTTCGCGGCTGTGTGTATGTGTTAATTTCTATTAAGTTCTATTTTTTTCTGCGTTATATCAATGTTTTCTAACTTAACCTCTCTCATCCCTCTTTTTGGTTACATCTCATTGGAACCATTAAAAGACGGGCGAGGGAAGGAGCAAACAAAAAAATGGGAGTGCCATCAAAGGCCCATGCCGACCACCAAAATGATCAGGCCAAACACAACCTCGAATACATCAAAGCAGTCCATGCCGCTCGTGCATAGCAGAAAGTACGGTCTAACGTTTTGCAAATGATAATACGTAGTGTATACTAGTGTATTTTTTTTTGTTGATATTCTTGTTAAATTTCAAACAAAATTAACTGTAATAAGAATTTAAAAAAAACAAGAAAACGCGCATTTGTGTTTTGCTGCTGTCCCTTTTTTTTTTAAAGTTGTCTGCATTGAATTTTTTTTTCTTTGGTCGCGACCAGACCGCCCATTTGGTACCGGCCCACCGGGCATTTGCCCGTTTGCCCATATTGCCAGTCCGCCCCTGCATTTGAAGATATTTTAGCTATTCTATCTTGTACTGTTTTAGCGGATAGTGGCATATTTTTGACTTTTTTTTCAAGGTTTCTATTGTTTTTTTTTAAATCACGAAACAGTTCTTCAGATGCACGAAGGAAGCAGTCTTTGACAACTTTAAATGGTTTGCCTTTTTGTGCAATTTCTAGTGGTACCGCAAAGATTGCCAAAATAGCATTACTTGTAGATTGCTTCTAACTTTGAGAAGATCATTGGCTTCTCATTTACTTGAAACAGCAATCTATAACTATACGTCACAGCCAAAGCACGTAGTGAAGATGTCGTTTCGTCTTGCGTCGAAAGCGAATTAAAACCTACATAAACACCCGACGGCGGCGTCATTTGAGAGCTTCCGACGACGCGTGTACTGGGGAGTAGTATAAGGCTGAGATATAGAATCTGTGCCTATTTTTCGTTAAACGATTCAGAACTTTTCTGAAAAACGTTTCGATAAAATAAATGATATTTGCGTATGGAACTAAAGAGCCGCATGTGGCTCGCGAGCAGCAGGTTGACGACCCCGGAGCTAGCCTAAACAAGATTATTTTTTTTTTTTAGGAAACCTCAGTATTTGTGCTATGCATTTCTCAGCAAATATATAAAATTAATGTTTCAAAGTACATAAATAACATTTGATTGTTATATAATTGGTTATATGTAGTTGTCATCAATATATATTGTTATAAAATTGCCATGCATAGCGCTATCCTAGATGGTGTGCAGTATTAGAGACTAATGATGTCCTTGTGTAAATAAACATCTGGGTTCGTCGAGTCGTCTCCACTGAAGTTATTACAATATATTTGATAGGCTAAATTTGTTAATGATTATTAAAAGAAACTACATTAACGTCATATAGTTAAAGTAATTATCATCAATGGATACAATGACCTCATTCATAAAAAAAAAAAAAAGAACTGTCACGTGATAATATTGATAAAACAACGAAAAAAAACTGCCACGTGATAACCATTGTTGATTAAAGCTAAATTGAAATTCGTATAGAAGAGATAGAGAATCACGTGGCTAAATAGTGTTTGTTTACGATTTTACGATTGGTGGATGAGGTTCATTGATTTACAAACATGTTTTTGAATTATCTTATTGTAAATTGCGTCCATTTTTGTTGCCTAAATATAGATAAAACGAAACAATTCTTGTGTTTATAGAATTCCTATAGATCAAGAAGATAGTCCTGAATTTTTTAGTTAGAAGTTACTACTGGATCCAAAATAAGAAGCACTTTTTTGACACCTGGAATAAATCGCTTCTTCTGCCTACAAAATCAATCTACGAAGCAGTTTTCTCATCCCTTCTTTATGGATCTGAGACATAGATAGAATACAGAAAGCAACTAAGGATTCTTGATTGCTTTCACTAAAAAGTGTCTTCGTTCCATCATGAACATAGAATCATTACGATGGCAAAATCGCACTACAAGTAGCGATGTTATTGTTGTTTTATTTTGCCGATGCAGGTATAGACATCGTAGAGGGGACTGCTTATTGTTGGACAGTTAGGCATGAACAGGGCACATGTGCCGTATGGGGGTTAATTTTGTTGTTGAGCTGAAAGGTATTAACCCTTAAAGTGCTGAGCTGTTTTACAATGAGTTCATACAAAGTTGAATAACAATTCTGATGTTAAGAGGCTAAACTACCACACGCGTTTTAAGCAGATTTCAGCTTGCTTTACCTGACCTAGAAGAGAGCACTTGACCAATGCCGCTGATACACATTTGAAACCAAAAAGGAAATCTATTGCCGAGGACAGACGTTTACCTCAAAAAGAGAAACCTAAACCACGAGTCGACGGTTCTGGATATATCAAAAATATGTAGGTCACAGTCAGGAATACAAAGGTCCATGAAACACTTCGCTCCTTCTTAATCCTTAGACTAGAGATAGACCTCGTTAGTATTAGAATAGGTCATTGCTGGTCTCCTTCTGTCGTAACGCCTATGGTTCATCTCGTAGAACACTTTTTCATGTGTCTGTGGAGCCCTGTTTGGGAGAGACACTACCCTGTTCACATATATCGCAGGTTAAGGTGGCTTTCGCTTTGATGGTAGAGGAGCCAGACATGCGTTTCTTCCAGAGTTGAAGCCCATGTTTTTTCGTTGTCCATAGATTTCTTGGTCACCATTTCTCTCCACGTAGTGCAGTTTAGGGCTTTGTCTTCCCAATGGTCAGTATCAATGGTCACTTCCTTAAAACTGTGGAGTTCATTAGTTTTTGTGATTCTTAGAAAGAATTTAATTTTGGACATATGACCATTTTTTTTTAGATATGACCAATATTTTAACATATGACCAATTACATTAAAAAATGTGTTTAAATTTAAATAAGGTATTGAACGCAAAAGACAGATAAGAATGGAGAAAGATGGTCGACAAAGGGTTTTCAAGGGAAAGTTAACGTTGGAAATATAATTGATGTTTCTCTTTTTAAATAAATAGGATATGCTTAGAAACAATCATATTAAATAAGTATGTTTGTATTTTCTTTGAAAGAAGTCTAGTACTTCATTGAAAAAAAAAATCCTGCGCAGGGCCTCCACTTACTTCGATTAGTCACCATGTTATAGAACGAGCGGTGTATGCCTGGTTTAAAAAGATGTAGATCTAGGTCAAAACTTGAAGCAACTATAACAACAATTTTAAAAAAAAATTAACAAATATCCACAAATCAAGGGCAGAAACTCTTCTACATGTAACTTATTCTACGATTTTCAAACATAATGTCAATTGTCTACCCCTGATACAAGTTCATTTTTCTCTTCTTTTCTTTAGCCTTAAGGTTTCAATTTCTTCATAATACGCCCACACGCTCCACCGTTCTCTCTCTCTCTGTCTGTCTCTGTCTCTGTCTGTCTCTCTCTCTGTCTCTGTCTCTCTCCTCAAAACCGAGTAGTTTTTTTCTTCCGCGTGTCCATCGGGGACATCCTGACGTCATTATCACCGCCAGTAACTCGCGACATTAATAAAACAAAGGGGGATAATTTCGTCATGGCACCCATCAGTTCTTTCCCCCTTTGGCAGTTTTTCGGAGTGTGGCACAATATCTATAAATAGGAAAAGCTATGTAAATAATAGATTCTAGATCTTTCTTACTCTTCCCCAGATCTTCTTCATAACTGTTTTCGTTTTTAGGGGAATTAGCGTCTTACAAGCTAAGCACCTGATTATTATTTCTGAATAAGTTGCTGCTGTGTCCGTCAAAGAGGACATCGCTGAGATGGTTTCCTGCTATGGTTTTTATTTTACCAGGAGCAGAGAGAGCATAGTTTTAAGGTCAGGGATGTACTCAAGACAGAGCGAAACTGTTGGCCGCCCCAGGGCCTCACTCGGTCGTGGGATGTAGCTCCAATACAGCTTGTACAATTAAATCGATGTAGGCGTAATAAAACTCTAAATGCTTGGAGTAAACTTGAATAGACCTCTTATAAAACAAAATTTAATATAACTATTTTTTTTTAAATTTGCACATACTCAACTACAAAGTAGATATAACCTATATAGAAAAACAGAATAAATGATAATATAAGTCACTACAAATGCACCCTAGTCTCCTCTCTCCTTAACTTCACCCACCCCCCTAATTTATTTATTTGAATTACGGTAGTCCACCTTGTGGACAACACAATCAAAAACATCCGCCACTCTTTCCTCATTATTAAATCAGAAACAGGCACAAACACTCCATAACACGCATTTCAAAAATTTACCTTTTTAAACGAAATATGCAAATAATATTTCAGAAAATAGAAAGAAATGAGAATATTTTTTCTTCAAAAATATGGCGTGCTTTTAGATTTCTTGATATTATTAAGAGCATTTATATTGAATGGTGAAGAAGGTAGGTGCCTCCACAATAACCCTGGCACAGATAGGACCTCCACTTACTAAAATCCTGCCTTAAGGTTGTTTGACAAAATACAAATGGAAGTTGGGCAGACGATCGCTCCGATTAGCGAGTCACAGGGCAGGAAGTGACGTAGAGAGCAAAGGGGGAAAAAACGTAAGAGTACTGTACTGGCTTGTTTTTTTCAAAATGGGGGATAGGTGGCCAATTGATGAATTGCTCGATTTCTAAACCGGGGTGGTCAAGATCTCAAATGTAGAATTTCGTGATTTTTTCAATTTTTTTTTTGGGTACGACTCTGTATTCACCTAACTCTAATAATAAAAGTTGCTGTGCTGATCTTCATTGAAGACTTAAAATATGTCCACACCAGCTTGCATAAAGTTGAGGTCGTCGATAGTGACATATTTCAAAAGAGACAACCTGCCGCCCAATGCACCGTACGGCGCAGGAGGAGTTAAGTCTAAGTAAATCAAAGAGTGTATGTAATGTAAAAAATGTTGTTTGTAAAATGTTTTACATGTTTCGGATGTTCCTTCAGAGTTGAAGATAATTACTTCCTAGTCCAAACCTCCCGCAGGACGACGGGGGATGGGAGCGGGCAGAGTTTGAACCCTGGACCATTAATAAATCTGAACGACAGTCCAGCGCGCAAACCGCACGACCAGGCAGCCATCCCATGTTTATTGACAAAATTTGACCAATTTTAATATAAGTACAGACAAGAAATAGCGTCGCTAGATCTTAAACAACTTACACCGAATTGACATTGGTTTTCCTGGCCAATTCTGTTCCGCTTCAAGTAATTTTTTGTTCTTTTCCATACCGTTAGCTTGACTTTAGCTGTACTTAAAGTCACGTGCCACTTATTGATGAATCCTTCACGCTCGAACTATTTACAAGTCCACAGTACTCACGGCGCAAGGGGCTGGGATGCGAGCGCATTTTTTTTTTTTTGCCGCAGCCGTTGGGGGCTGATGCTGAAAAGATTCCAGCGCCCTTGACGTCATGCGACATTTGTCGGGAATCTTTTTTCTTCTCCCCAACCGTTCCCCCCACAAAAGCGCTGTCGTGCTTGGCTGGAAATGGTATGTGTGTGTGTGTGTGTGCCTCTGATTTTTGGGGGAAAGGGGGGAGAAAGGAAAGTAAACTAGAAAAGGTTCGCCAATGGATGGTGGGGTAGTGGGGCCTTCTATTCGTGGCAATCGTAGTGTAATAAGACTGATGATTGGTAGAGAATTACTCTCCCCTGGCCCCCCCCTCCCCCACCCTCCATCTACGGGGCGCGCTTGAATTCCATTTCCCCCCGTTCTTCCTCCGCTTCGTGAATTGCGGACGAGTGAGCGGGGCCCTGTGTGATGACTCGTATGTGAACAGTGACACAGAGAAAACGTTAACGGCATGCTTACTCACACACACACAAACACACACATATATAGCGAGTAATGTCGCCCCTCCCCTTTTTTTGTATTCATCTGCCGCTCCCTCCCTTCCATCTTTTTCATTAAACTCTTTTCAACAAAATAAAAACTTAAAACGGAAAAAAAAGACTAAAAAAAAATAACATAAAAATAGCAGGGGACATTTTAGAGTGTGTTTATGTTTGTGCGTGTGTGTGAGAGAGAGTGACAGTGAATGACTGTGGCAGTGTCCATGGCCTGGGCGTTCTGGTTTTTGTTGAAGAATTCCGAGAGAGAGAGAGAGAGAGAGAGGGAGAGAGAGATGAAAGTGGAACCTCTACTTATTCCCTACCGGCTGGAACAGTTCCACACAAATGTATTGATCCTGCGTTGTAGTTTCCCTTTTCTCTATACAGCTTGTCACCTGTATTTTGAATTCATTTGTTGGCGTTTTTTTTTAAAAATTGTGCTTCAAGTCTCTCCCTTCGGCAGAGCGGCAGCTTCCTTGTCCAAGAATCGTAGTTCACATCTTGGTATTTGCTTGTATCGGTTTGGGAGTTCAAACCAGGCAGGAATTTTGTTTTTCAAAAGTGGATGTTAATTTCTAACCTAAGGTGAGCTGGAGTTGTCTAATATGAATGAATGTGTTTACCTAGTTTTGAATATTATTATTTGCGCATAGATCAATGATGCTCCTAAATAGATTCTCAAAATCTTGTTCTGTTCGGTCACGATTTTTTGGTATTTTCACTTCAAAGAACATTGTATACAGTAATTGTTAGGAATCAGAAACAGCTGTGTAGAATGTGTAGATATGTGATCGCTACTTAGATTACTCTGCGGGTTCCATGACCGGATGATTGTAAATAGGGCATCGCTATATTGGACAATAAGTTTTATTGTCTATCTGGGAGTAATGTCTTTGTGTCAATCTTTGAGTATAACGTCACTTCCTTAAAACTGTGGCGTCATCAGTTTTTGTGATGCTTATAAAGAACTTATGGGACAGTGATTATCTTTAATTAAAATATGCATTCTACGATACAGCATTGTCCTGAAAACTAGGTCCGAATGTGGGCCCTAAAGGTGTCCGAGTTTGTCGAAATATAGTTACCTGGAATGTTGTTGAACAAACGAAAAGTACATAGTTTACCAAGAAATATATCTTTAATGACATTTTAACGAAAATTAATGAATGCAGTAACAGTGTTATGTGATAGGCCTTGATCTTGTAGTTGTTTGATGGCTGCCTGACTTCGACAGATTACTCAGAAAATGTTTGAGTTTCTTGCACGAGTGTATTAGGTGCCTTTAAACTACTTATGAACAAGACTTTTAAAAGCATTAAAAAACTTTTATTCACAATATTTTTTTTGAGATAACGGTATCTATTATTAGCAACCAATGAGTTAACATCACACAAACCTTTAAAAAAACAACACTTATTCTTACGCTAATGAGACAAGGGAAATGTGTGTACAATATATAATTAATACTCAATCATTAAGTATTGACTCTTTATCATCATTAATAAGTCATAACCATTTAACAAAATTCAGAAATTCTACAATTTATAGCTTTATGACGAAATTTGTAACAATGAACACATTTGATGCCTTGTCTTACCTTCTTTTTTTCACTAGCTCTAGATTGACGATCTTTCCTATGAATGTCTTGCTACCAACAAGTAACTCCTAACCACTTATCGTATTTTATCTGTTAGGACAAATGTATAGAAGCTCTCTTTCTTCCCTTCGGCCGTTAGAGCATGGAACAGGTTGTCTGACTTGGAAAAATAAAACCAGCACTGTTTTGCATTCTGGATCTTTTACTTCTTAAACTTGTTTCCTGTTTGGAACTCTGGGAATAGAGTAAAACCTGTTCCTCTTCCTTTAACACTATCAGGCCCATTACTCCTGCGATTATTTCTATTTCTATAATCTAGGTTATTACACATTTTCCATATGACATACCACCAGGGCCGGATTTAAGTATGTGGAGGCCCAGGGACAGGATTTTTGTGGAGGCCCCTACAATGTTTCAAAAGCTTGAATAAAGATTCACTTATGAACGAAAAAAAAAATATCTAAAAGCATGCTATATCTTAAAAGAAATAAATAGAGTTTATGTAAATTTAATCACACTTTCCTTTTTAAAAAATATTTAATATGCATATTTTACTTTTAAAAGTGTATACTTTTTAGTTTGTGGAGGGTAAGGCCCTTAGTAAACTCACTGCCACTGCAGTATTTACTTATTCCGAGCATGGTAGAAGCGTACACTTTTTAATCTTGGTATTTTTCCAGTTGTAAAAATACGAAAAAATAATGAAAAAAAAACAAAAAAAAACACCTAAAATTTTCTGACCCGTCGAAATTCGAAAACATTTTTCTCTTTTGTGGAGGTTCCTTTCTTGTGAAGGCCCCGAAACTGTATCTCCGCCTCTGCCGTCCCTTAAATCCGACACAGTTTACCAGGAAAAGAACATGATTAAAGGAGAATGTTGTAAGTCAATAGTTTAGTTAGGAAACGCGAAGATGTCTTCTGGAAAAGCTGAGTGGAGAACCGTCGTTGCGCGCTTCGTCACACTTAAAAACTTAGCCCACTAACCATTCAAAAGGAAAAAGGAATTAGTGTCACTGTCCACTTGTTAATATTAGCGAATGAACATAAGCTCATGTCGGGCTAGCACAGCATGTTCTATTTATAGAATTTAAAATTCCATTTATAGAAATTGCACACTCTGCAAACGCTAAGCAATTCAAACCATTTCTAAAAATAGTTTTTGTTCTCATATCCAACCTATTTTTAGCTGGCTGTTAAGGAGAGTTGCGATTGTGGTTGCGTTGTGTGTCTGTCGCGTTCATAGACAAAAAAGTGCTACTGAACACCTGGCTCTTACAACCAATCCTTCGTGCTCAAAACTGATACTACGATCCTCTTATCTTTTTTTTATATGATTAATAGTTGGGTAATCAAATGTGTGCTTAAACTGTATTTAGTTAAAAAAAAAATAAACAAGGGAGGCGATTCAAGATAATGCCACACCTCGGCAACGTATACAGTAAATACTGACTAAAAATAAATTAAAACAAAGTCGTGCTCCATAGCGTTCTGAATACTCTATATTCTAATCTCTGTTGTGGATCAAAGTAAAGATTACGTATCTGCGAGGTACTATATAGTCTAATCTCTGTTGTGGATCAAAGTAAAGATTACGTATCTGCGAGGTACTATATAGTCTAATCTCTTTTGTAGACCAGGGTGAAGGCTACATATCTGGGAGGTACTCTATAGTCTAATCTCTTTTGTAGACCAGGGTGAAGGTTACGTATCTGGGAGGTACTCTATAGTCTAATTTCTGTTGTGAATCAAAGTAAAGATTACGTATCTGCGAGGTTTCCATGCTCAAGTCAGGTTTCGAACCCCATCTCACTGGGCAGGTAGTTATGTGGTTTTTGTACTCAGCCAAACATTACAATTTTATTTAACATACCACCTAACTTGGCTACTGTCATTGGTTGTTTGTTTTTTTAACTCACGCAAAAATGTTCAGCATCATTGACTTTTTAAGTGGCTCTATCGACTTACTCATTTCACATGAACGCGAGCATGTTCATTTATTTTAAGTAATAAAGTAATTTCTATATTAAGTATAGTAAAATCTTCGACATTTTCCATTTTCTGATTAAAAGTATTACATCTCCGTAGAGCTCCGAACAGGTAGTGATCTGTGTGGGATGACTGGAGACAGGATTTATGGTTGCGCAACCGATGTCAGAGGTTTTGTAATATTCTAGATCAGCGGTTCTCAACCAGTGGATCGCGACCCCCTTGGGGTTGATTGACGATTTGCCAGGGGTCATCAAAACCATCAATAAAAGTCTGTTCTTCAATTGCTGTATGTGTGTGAGCGGGGGGGGGGGGGTCGCGGCAGAGTGGTGGGATTGTAAAAAGGGGTTGCCGAGCTTAAAAGGTTGAGAACTGCTGTTCTAGATTCTAGAATCAGATTTTTCTGTACAGCGTTGCTCACAGCTTTTGTCTGTTCTCTGGGTCTGAGCAAAGGTAGAGCTCATCGGGCAGACCAAAAAGAAAAGTTTCACTGATAACTGCCGTCCAAGAATGCATTGCAAGAGTTACGAAGATCACGGATGTGTGATTGCAAGAGTTACGAAGATCACGGATGTGTGATTGCAAGAGTTACGAAGATCTCGGATGTGTGGTTGCAAGAGTTACGAAGATCACGGATGTGTGATTGCAAGAGTTACGAAGATCTCGGATGTGTGGTTGCAAGAGTTACGAAGATCACGGATGTGTGATTGCAAGAGTTACGAAGATCTCGGATGTGTGGTTGCAAGAGTTACGAAGATCACGGATGTGTGATTGCAAGAGTTACGAAGATCTCGGATGTGTGGTTGCAAGATTTACGAAGATCACGGATGTGTGGTTGCAAGAGTTACGAAGATGCGACTTGTAGGATTAACATGGCTGCAGATTATATTGATACTTCCGGTAAATGACGTCGTTATGCAGACTCGATGTGTAGTTTTGGGATGAGCCTCAGGGGGAGACAACCAATCATCTTAACTTTTCCGCGCTCCTTGCCCAGGACACGTAAAAACCTAACAAGAAAAAAACAACATTAAAAACAATAGTTCAAAAAAATACAATACCTCGTTTATACATCTTATAGAGTCTAGAGCAATGATTCCCAAAGTGGTCTATATAGACCCCCAGGGGGTCTACGACGACTTCCAAGAGGTCTACGAAAGTGAAAAAAGGAATTAGGGGTCTATGAGATTTAAATGGGGGTCTACGAGAGTGAATCTCGATTTCAGTAGGTCGTGATTTTAATTAAAATCTTAAAATAATAGAATTAACAATTATCTTATACCAATATAAATTATTTGAAAAATTATTGTAGAACCTTATTTAAATAGCTTAATTTAGTCTACAGGGAATTTATATTTGAAATAGTCATATTTAATTATGAAATTTCACAGTGGTATTTATGTTTGAAAATTTAGCTTCTTTACATGTTGAACTTATATTGTCTATCTGTAATTTATGCAACAAAGTGTTATGTACTGACACTTTGAAACCACCTAAGTTGGAGGATTTTTTTTTAGACGATGCTATCTTAATAAAAAAAGATGTAGATTTGAAACGCTTTTGAAAAATCAATAATATAGTTGAGAAAAGATCTATAGTGGACAAAAACTTTGCTTTGGCATCAGAAAGAGAAGATGATGGTCTGCAAGTGTCTTTCTTAAACAATCTTTTACTTAGTGCGAAATTTGGAAAAAAATCACACAATAGGCCGAAAAAATGATTTTGGCATGCGATGAAGAAGTTTTTAAAACTATTATGTCCACAAACCTACATCTGATAGTATTACAGAATTTCTCTAAGCAACAAAACAATGCAAAGGTCTATTGATGAAATGAGTTCCTAATACAAGTGAAACGAGTCACTATTGCCTGGTAATAAAATACTTTTATTGGCGAATGTTTCTTTTATTATAGATAAAAAATCCACGAAAAGCTTCTTTTTGCAAAAACTGATAATCAATTATTGAATGTTTTTGAAAGACTACTATAAAGAAAAAGCACCCCCTTTAACTATAATGCCAGTAGCAACGAATGGAGCACCTTTCATGGTTGGGTCTTATTGTGGATAGTAAAAAAAAATGGTAGATGCTTCAATATCTTCAATTTGTTATTAACGCAGTTAACCCAAGCTACACATCAAATAACTTGCTCAAATGTGTTGAGAAAATGACCAGAACTTTCATCAGTTTTCCTTCACACTGAAGAGTGATGGTTGTCGAAAAGCATTTCTTTTCTTTTTTTTTCTTTTTGACAATGTATCAAAGTTCTTGGATGTCAAAGATCTTATTTTAAAGGTGGTTCAAAGGTGTTCGTTGCTTATGTCAGCTGTTTATGTTAGCTTTTGTTTGTGTTAGCTGATTATGTTGGCTGTTTTGTGTTAGCTTCTTATGTCAGCTGTTTATGTTGGCTGTTTATGTTGGCTGTTTGTGTTAGCTGCTTATGTCAGCTGTTTATGTTAGCTGTTTATGTTAGCTGTTTGTTTGTGTTAGCTGTTTGTTTGTGTTAGCTGTTTATGTTAGCTGCTTATGTTAGCTGTTTGTATTAGCTGTTTATGTTAGCTGTTTGTTTGTGTTAGCTGTTTATGTTGGCTGTTTGTGTTAGCTGCTTATATTAGCTGTTTATGTTAGCTGTTTATATTAGCTGTTTATGTTAGCTGTTTATGTTAGCTGTTTATGTTAGCTGTTTATGTTGGCTGTTTGTGTTAGCTGCTTATGTTAGCTGTTTATGTTAGCTGTTTATGTTAGCTGTTTATGTTGGCTGTTTATGTTGGCTGTTTATGTTAGCTGTTTATGTTGGCTGTTTATGTTAGCTTTTTATTTTACTTTCGACTATTTCAGACAATTATTTTTAATCACGTGACCTCCAGTATTTTATTCACAAATTGATTTCACGTAACAACTAGACTGACGTGATTTACAATTATGTCTGAATGTGATGAGATTCAACCATAATTATTTCTGGAAAAAAACAACACATTTTAACAAAAAATAATCCATTAGTTCCTCAGAGTCTACAAGAAAACTTAATTAAGCCGCCTGGATGTTGTCGTGGTAATTAACAAAGGTCGAAGACATACTCAGCAGCAGGTTGACAACAAGTAGGTCTGATTAAATTTTAATGGCTCATCTACCATCGAACTTACAAGAATGTATATGATGCTCACTCTTTAAGAGAGAGAGAGAGGCGTTATATCTATTTTATAACGGCAAAAAAAGTGGATCGTGCGGGGTGGGGGGGGGGTGGATAAAGAATTAAACGTTGATCAGACAGTTTACTGGAGGTGAGATGGCTGAGTGGTAAAGCGATTGTCTTACGAACCGGGGGTCCCGTAGTTGAATCTTGGTGAATGCTAGGCGAATGCGAGATGTTTAGGGTACATGTGAGTCCACCCAGCTCTACTGGGTACCTGATATTAGTAAAGGCAGTTGGTCGTTGAGCTGGTCATATGACACCCTCGTTAACTTTGGGCTACAAAAAAAAGATGGTCTTTACATGTACATCATCTGCCCGATAGATCGCAAGGTCTGAAAGATGAACTTTACTTACAGGCAGTTTATTGGTGAATCTTTAAATCTAATTAAATTTAAGTCTTAGGGGATGTTTTGAATCTCAAAGAATGTCGGACGTAAAACCTGTTCTATATGTTTTGAATTAGTTTTCAACGATGGCCGCTTGGTATGCGTTCTGAATGCGTCGCGAAGGTCCAGAGTTCGAACCACCGCTTCCAATCTCAGCCTAAGCCTCTATGATATAATTATCTTCATTTATGGAAACTGGTGGAAGGCGTGCTGGTCGAGTTGTAAAGCGCTTGGCTGCCGAACCAGAGGGTCCCGGGTTCGATCCTGGTGAAGACTGGGATTTTTAATTTCGGGGTCCTTAGGGAGCCTCTGAGATTGCATGGTCTGAAAGGGGAAACTACTTTACTATGGAAACTGATAAAACATTGAATACACTGACGTGCCATAAGTAAGCGGGATATTGTCTTCCAGACCAGACTATTATGTTGAACTTTTTCTGTAAAGTCAGGCTATAAATAGAATATTCTATCGCTTTCATTGGTAAATTGACGTCATTGGCGTCACGTGGTTACATTGGCATTTTTAGACAACAACAGCGGCTCTATTATTTAGGTGTGTTATGTCTTATGTTCTGTCTATGTTATGACTTTTTTATGTCTATGCTGTGTATGTGTATATCTTTGTTAAGTCCATGTCTAATACCGAAGTGAAAATAATTTTTATAAGTAAGAAGGAACTTTGGGACAACAATTGTAAGCCCAGACAATGTATTCAGTGGACAAAAGCTAGTTTTAAACAGTTAGAGAGAGAGAGAGAGACAGACAGATGGATAGATAGACACAGTGGCGTAGCAAGGTATCTGTGGGCCCGGGTTCAAGAATATCTTCGTGGGCCCGGGTTCAACTCGCCCAAATAAGACAAATGTAGTGTATGACAGAACAATTGAGTCATCTGAATGTATAGGTACATTACATTTACCAAAAGACATTCCAATACTCTATGCTTTATGTAGATCTTGCTGCTCATTTTCCAACATTCACGACACAACGCTGACTGCGCTGACAATTTTGTACTTGACAATAAGCTGAACAATGTTATCGAATGTTTCCAGTTTACCTCTAAGTACTATAGTTTCAGGAGGCGCTGTGGCTGAGCGGTAAAGCGCTTGGCTTCCGTACCGGGTCCCGGGTTCGAATCGTGGTGAAGACCAGGTGAACTGGTGAACATCAGGATTTTCATCGTAAGTTATCACGTGATCCCCAACTAGTCAAGAGTCATGGGCCCAAGTACAATGAACCCCTTTGCGCAATCGTTGCTACGCCACAGGCTGTGGGCCCTTAATGGTCGTAAGCCCGGGTTTACTGAACCCTCTCGCGCAATGAATGCTACGCCACTGGATAGAGAGATATATAGATAGTTGAATGGAGATAGATAGATTTGAGACAAACAGACAGATAGACAGATAGATAGATAGATAGATAGATAGATAGATTGAGAACCATTAAGTCTTCCATTCCAAACTCTCTCTAATCTAAATTGTGTAAAAAAAAAGAATTTCCTTTACCATTAAGATGAACATAAAGATAAACATTTATCATCTGGAAATAAGAGTCCCAACTCCCACGTATTAAAATTATTTATTTAAAAAAAAAAACTATTTCCAACCGATGACGCCAGAGACCTACAGACATAGTCGCAAAAATCGATATTTTAGATTTAGTTTCCAAAAGGCATCATCCATAGATTCTAGTTGCATAACCAAGTCAGTGTTCAATGTAAATATTTTTTTTTTCTTTAACTGCTTTTAAGTCAGAAATAACTTCAGAAATGATTAGTTATAGGGTGCACATGTCGTCTGCTCTAAGATTCTAGGTCAGTTAGCTCTGACCTTTGTCCGTTGATAGCGAATTGTTAGTAGTCGTAAAAATCTGTCTATAATTATGGTCAAAAATAATAATCAGTCTATAATTATGTATTATTGCTATTGATACAAATATAGAATTCTAAAAAATATTTCATTTACACTTTCCTTGCATTTTAAACATAAGGCTAATTAGAATTAATTACATTTACAAAACAAAATTGAGGGTTTCTTAGAGTGGCCTGGTCATTCCGAATGTGCGCTGGACTTCCTTTCGGGCGTCTCGATGGTCTAAGGTTCGTTTTATACCCAAACCCAAAGGCATTTCCAGTCCTCCTAAGGAAGGTTTGAACTAGGAAGTAGATTGTCTTCAACTCTGAAGGAACATCCGAAACATGTCAAACATTTGACAAGCATTTTACAGATTTGAAATCTTTCTCTCTCTCTTTCCCCCTCCCTCTCTCTCTCTCTTTTTCTCTCTCTCTTTCTCTCTCTTTCTCTCTCTCCCTCTCTCTCTCTCTCCATCTCTCCCTCTTTCTCTCTCTCTCTCTAGTGTGGAAAGCGTCGAAAGTCAACCGTGGAATTGCTTCACATAACAATAACTAAAACTTTCTGAAGAGCTCAAACTTTTTTTTTAGCGCTGGTTTTCTAGTTTTGTTGCTGTCTTTAATGGAACCGGAAGTGAAAATGACTGTTACTAACGCTAATGGCTACAAAAAGTCAGGACAAATAAATGATATGGGAAACAAAACTGTTTGAAAATAAAGATCAAGAAACGAAATAAAACTGTTTAAAATATTAACAAATCAACGAAACAAAACTATTTAAAATGTGGACAAAGAAACGAAACAAAATTGTTTATAAAAAGTAGGAAAAAGAAACGAAACAAAACTCTCTTTAAAATACGTCTGAAAATCCAAAAACAAAAAAAAAAATTAAAAATTAGGACCGAAGCAAATAAATAAAAATTATTTGGAATAATAACAGCCGAAATTAATTTAAAAATAAATTCGTCTTCATTCAAATAATAAATACTGACAAAACTAAAAATCAAAAACATTTTTTTTTAGCTTTTGTTTCTATTTTTCGGCTCTACTCACTCATTTCGTTTTCGTTTTTTTTAGTTCTCTCTTTTTGTTTTGGTCAAGTTTCCATTATGTTATATCCGTCTCACAGACCTATACTATGGCTCCTAAGACTGCTTTATTGATCCTTACGAAAATGTGCTGTGATGACAAGGACTCTTTTCTCATATAAAGACAACACAACAGAAAAATTGGTATTTAGATCTACAAATTAGAAGGCAATAAAAAAGGGGACATACGGGCCAAAGATGGAAAAATGAACAAACAAATGAAAGTCCCTCTCAACCCAGAAGAAATGAAAATAATAGAGTGTAGAATAAATGAGAATTGGACCAGATCACATCCCAATGACAAGAATAAGGACGCCTATAATAAGCTATTTCGACATGACCAACGCATAATTTTTCGACTCAGAACCGGACACAACAGAATGAGACAGCATATATTCCGGAAGCTTAAAGTCGGGACAAGCGAAACCTGCCTTTGTGGAGCATCACGAGAGAATGCTGACCATGTCCTTCAAAGCTGCATACTATATCAAGAGGCCCGAACAAGACTCTGGCCCCAAAACCCTCCGATAGAAAAACAAAACTATACGGAGAGATGCCTGATTTTGGAAACCACTATGCGGTTCATCTCAGATATAGGATTACTGAGATCTGAACCCTCCGACATGCAAGATGAGAACGACAACAAAGAGAAGAAGATCTACGAACTCGCGAACATTATCTACATGAAATCTACATGAAATCTATATGACATCTACATGAAATCTACACTCACCTAGGCTAACAACCAGGCAACAGAACATACCATTACTTTTTATCTTTGCGTCTTCACTGGCTTCATAGATCTCCATTCTAGTCTGCTGGGGTATGTCACCCCCGTCTTTTACATTGATTAGTTACAAAAGCCCTGATGAAATGACATTACCACTTTCATTATTATTTATTTCATTTATTTGTTTTGAGCTTAGAGTTTAGACGAGAGAGTTGAGCTGTTTAAAAAAAATTTGTCTTATTATCATTTTTTTTTATATATATTCCATTTGGATCAATTTGTTTCCCTGTAGGAAGGGAGCTCATCCACACTCGGAGGGGTCTTAGAATAATGTTGGAGTCTATTATCTGTAACACCATGGGTGTCCCTGGAGGGGCTACTCTGAGACAGGGGGGAAAACGGGGAGATGTGTGGATGTCTTCTGCTTGATAGTGTGTGGTTGTGTGTGGGTGTGTGTGTGTGTTTATAGGTTTTGTTGTTTCGACGATTGTTTATTTCGATGTCTAGTTTATTCCTGTGGATTCATGTGAATGATTGTGGATTCATGTGAATGCTTGTGGATTCATGTGAATGATTGTGGATTCATGTGAATGCTTGTGGATTCATGTGAATGATTGTGGATTCATGTGAATGCTTGTGGATCCATGTGAATAATTGTGGATTCATGTGGATGCTAGCTCCGAGATTAGGTGTCGGAGAAATAGTGTGTAGAAACCTTTTACCAAACAGACAGACAGACAGACAGAATGAGTTGATATAAGCTTTGCAAAAACAACAACTCGAGTAATTGCGTTCCTACTGTGCGTAAAACCAAAATGTGACCTTCTCTTCCACACAGTTTTGGCATTTCCATACAAAGTTCCGTCATAGATGAAATAGGAGATAGGAAGGAAGGGGAGGGGGAAACAAGATGGAAAGGAAATAAAGTCATAGCACTACATTCACTACAAAAATTTCTCTCATCGGTAATAGTTCTGGTATCGAAGATTTAATGTTTATACTTACAAAAATATTAAGAAAGAAAACGAAAAGGTTAAAGGCTATTTTTTTTGGGGGGGGGGGGGGGGGGGGGGCTAACAAATAATCAAAAGTTAGGAAAAAATAGTAGGGCAAATACATGTTGGGGCAATCAAAAGGAAAAAAAAGGAAGCTAGGGCAACAAATGTTGGGGCAATCAACAACAACAGGAAAAAAAACTGTTATTCAATGGATACCAGCACATATAGAACTAGAAGGAAATGAGAAGGCACACTCAATCGTCAAGTGTGGTAGAGCAAACACACACTTAAACATTCCAAAAAAAGAAATGAAGAAACTAATATTGAACAGAGTAAACGAGAAATGGACAAGCTCTCATCCGAATCACAAGAAAGACGACGCCTATTATAAGCTATTCCGACAAGATCAACGTCTAATCTTTCGACTCAGGACCGGACACAAAAGAATGAGGCAATATATGTTCCAGAAGCTCAAAATTGGTACCCGTGAAATCCGACCATGTTTTTCAGAACTGCTGTCTTTACCAAGAGACCCCAACAAGACACTGGCCCCCCCAAAACACCCCAGTAGAAAGACAACTATATGGAGAGCTCCCTGATTTGGAAACCACTGCACAGTGCATCTCATGTATTGTCTAATCATCTGAACGCTCCAACATAAAAACGAGAAAAAATGTTTGTAAAATGTTTTTCATGTTTCGGATGTTCCTTAAGAGTTGAAGATAATTACTTCCTAGTCCAAACCTCCCGCAGGACGACGGGGGATGGGAGCGGGCAGGGTTTGAACCCTGGACCATTGATAAATCTGAACGACAGTCCAGCGCGCTAACCGCATGACCAGGCAGCCATCCTTGGAAGAAGAAGAAGAAGCTAGGGAAAAAGAGTACAGCAAGAAAATGTTAGAGGAAGCAGATATACAGTCCCAGCCGGGGTCGCTACCAGTGAACCTTCACGTACATACTTCTTTCACTCACTTAGCTATAGGCTTTGAATTTAGTGAATTGCATTCTGCATTCACATAGATCAATTTTTCTCTTAACCGGGAAGCGGAACATAAAAAAAAGAAATTGACTATAAATATATATCTAATTATTAGACGAGGGGGAAAAAAGGGGGGATGGCAAATCAAGAGGAAAAAGAGAGTGGGGGGGGGGGAGGCAATTTGCAGTTCGCTAAGTGGCGCAGTTCAAGGGAAAATTGCGTTGCTGCTTATTATTTTGCATACAAACGCGTAGGCTTACAAGGGTGTAGTGGGGCCGGACTGACTGAACGTCAAGATATGGGACTCAGATTAATGCGCTTAATTTGGCTGTGAGGCCTGTGCTGATAAATAGTGTTGTTTGTTCACTAGCTGCCTCTCTATAGTGAGACAAAGTGAATGTGTGTAAAAAAAAAGCGAAATATAAAAATGCATAAGATAATGAAAGTTTATATGAGGGAAAGAACTGTACCAATGCAGCCGTACGCCCATATACTGTTAGATCTATTTCCCTCTTTCTATATCAAACAAAATTAATTAATTGGCACTAAGTAATTGGTTAATTTATTGATTCATGTTTTGTTAGAAAAAATGAATAATTTTGCAAAGTTTCAACTTAATCAGACAATGGGAATTGGGAAAAATAAAGTGTACAAAATGTGTACCAGACAGAGTTAATATAAGCTTTGTATAAGCAATAACATGTTTCATACTGATTTAAACAAACTGTTGCAAAATACCTTATACGTATTGCGAGCTTGACGTTTAGCCACCTAAAACTGACCTAGCAATCTTTCTCTACATTTCTAAGAAAATTCAAATTCAATAAGAATCTTGAACTCTGTCAAGGCCGTGCTACTGTATGGGTCTAAAACATGGAGAACAACCGAAGCAACAAAACAAAACAAAAAAATACAAACTTTCATCTGTTTGAGAAATACATTTATACAGTGGAAGGACATAGTACAAAACACCAAACCGTGGGAGATGGGCGGATAGAGAAATAGAGAGGTGAAGATCTTAGAAAGTGGAGATGGATCGGTCACAACTTCAGAAAAGATGCCAAGAAAAAGAGCAGGGAAGCCTTTAAAAGACTAACCTGAGACTGTGCAGTGGGGCCTGTTTTTACAGGGGCTCTATGATTAATGAGATACACATAGAACAGATGAAGATTTTGAAAAGAATTTTTTTTCAATATGTTACATTAGGGCCTCAAAGAACCAGACCAGCCTTAAAAATTTTGGCGGTCGATCGTATCAACTGAGTCCAATCAAAGTACCTCTATTAATTTGTACAGTGCAGGACTGTGGCCTCACTAGGGCGGCCGTCATTTGGTGCCCTCTTGCACTACAGGACTACCTAGTGACGCCACTGCTTCAGAACTTATTTATGATCTACACACACGTTTCTTGGGGGGGGGGGGGGGGAACCTATCCGAGTTAGTTACTTATCAATTAATAGTAATGATGTTAAGTTAAAGATCTATTATTTCATTGTTTATTGACTTCTTAATTGTAAAACGTCTTAATCCATCTAAGTATCCGAAAATCAAATTTTGCACTGAAATATACAATACCTTGACATTATAATTAAATGGCCATTCAAATATTTCGAATGGCTTAGGGTTTTATCAAACCTAAATCCGGCCCTGGATATGTATTAGAATTAACATTACAACCATTCTGCATTTTTTTGCATTGCACTGACAATTTATATTGCTTCTAATGTGTAAACGTTGCTATTTTGATTATATAGTTTTATGATATGTTATCATCTGGATATCTACTGTAATTACGTTATGTACGTATTGTTATTGTGTAAATCTGTTAAATTAAATAAACAATTATCACTCAACGAGCAAAGCTTGTAGTGGTTGCCAACTTTGCATTTCCAGGGTAAACTAGCACGCTCTATCCTTACCAATAGGCCTACATAGTTGGAATCTGGAATCTGAGTGTCCATTAAAAAAAAAAAACAGCAGAAATTGAATAATTAAACTGTTTTCACCAGGATTTGAACTTGAGACAACTCGAAGTTTCACTGCTAGGCTACCACATCTCATGTATTCTCAAGCTTAATTAGGACCATTTTAATATGAAAAAAAAAACTTCTTAACAGGAAGTCATGTAAGTTCATCCCCCCCCCCCCCAAAAAAAAAAGGAAATAGATTTAAATAGAAGCATCTTGATTAGAAGAACAACACAAGAATTGCTGTGGTACCACCTGACTTAAGCAGCCATTCCTTTTGGGTAATGGTCATACCAGCTTGAATAAATGTACAACTTGTAACCTGTGCAATTGGGGCACGTTTTTTTGAGGTTTTTTTTTAATTAAGTGACCAATCCAAGCTAGAATTAAAGACACTTCCCCACCCTCCAGCCCCACCCCAGATCAAGTAGTGAAAGGCAGTAGCTAGAGACCATGACTAATACGGTCCAATATGCCAGACCATCCATCATCTTGCCATTCATATTTAATGGCGAAACAAACATGGAAAATTATGGCAGAAAATAACAGAGTTGCTGCCCTTTCTTGCTGATGGATCAAGACATGCAATGGTTCAGTTGGTTCTATCCAGAGAGACTTGGAAATTCGCTAGCTTGTTTCAAGTCAATAAGGGCGAAGAAAAACATGATCGCGGATAAATTATTCCTCGGGGACTCATGTCATCAAGATGTCTTTATTGGAATCTGAAACCGGGAATAATGTTCCAAAGGGACTGTAACTCAAGAATAAAACTGCTAATGCCTCTAAGCCTTTCCATTTTAAGTCTACCTGACCTAGATCTAAATAGCGGATAATTCTTCCGGCAATCCAGTAAAATTTATATATAGAGTACTATATGGATCTATTGTTTGGGTTAGAAGAAAACCCAGCAGATGGTTGGTATCACAAGTGGGCGAAATAGGTATATTTTTTACTTTCCATTACCAAAGAGGATAAGTCTCCAAAATAATTATATCGGATGTTTCATATGATTAAAAGACAAAGGGTTCATCATAGAAACAGTGTACAACTTTGAATATTTCAAGTCATCCATAAAAAGTCATAAGTCTGGAATCGTTGATTCCAGCATCAAAAGTTGGCTGCATAAGTAGTGTTGCCAATTTAGCAAAACTTTAAAAACCAAAACATACTTTCTATACAACGCAAAGATTTTTGTGTTTCTACTCATCTACTTTGGGTCACCGCCGCTGTAGTTAAAATTCTCAAATTTTGTTATAATAATAATAATAAGAAGAAGAAGAGGTCAATATTAAATAATAACGCTAAAATGTATTATAAAAATCTGGTAATAACATACAGCAACTCTCTTGTCAGTGAATGGCTTCCACCGCTTGGTATATTCCAAATATGTCAGAGGCAACACATTGAAAATTAATCATTTGGGAATATTTTTCTTTTGAAGACTTTTAATGTTTTGTAATATTGATCACGTGCCTCTGTGTCTTAAGAAAACTTTCGCACAAATTACTATATTCTGCTTCTGTAGATATTTCACCGTGTAGGAGTCATCACCCCTTGCGGTGTAAAAGAAAACCATGTATTGCTCTTGTTAAGCAAAAGATAAATTAGGTCTTAAGCATTTAATAAGAAAATAGACAAACCATCATGTGGATGTTCTCAATTTCCGACCTGTGAAAAATGCAATGTAACATTGGAGTATAAACAGTAGTCGGCTTGAATATTTGATATGCAATATAGGTGTATGTGTAATATAATTGGTTCAAGCAGTTATTGAAAAGTGCAAATGTTCGACTCTGCATGCCAGTGTGTGTGTGAGCGCGAATGTGTGGTGAGTTTCCAGAATCGTATCATTGCGTGTTAATACATTATACATGCCGTTCGCCATTCTACTGGGACCACTGCATCACGCAGGCTTACATAAGAAAGAAAAATCCAAATTATTTTCGTTTCGGGGGAAACAAAGATTCTTTTTTTTTTTTAATCCTCTTTCCTGAACACAAAAAATAAAGTCTTGTGAATGCTCTCCTGTTAAATAATAAAGCTGACATGCACAACATGGCGATTGACTCCCAAGAAATTATCTGAATAGCTCCTGTCCTCTTCTGCATTGAGCTGGTCCTATTGTGTGACGTCAAGTGTCCTACAATACACTGTCCATCAAGGAAGTCTCATAATCACAGAGAATATATAACTATTATGTGTAATACTGCAGCTGGACAGACAGAAAAAAAGTACATACACAATATGTACGAATACAACAAATTGCGGCCTGTATGTTTATTACAGATTTTCATCGATGGTAGAAAAACTATAAATATCTAGCATTTTGGTTTATCCGATATACAGTGTTATGCCACGATATGTAATTGGTTACTTGTTTCAAAATAGGGGAAATTTTGACTTAGGGACAATGACGCGACTAGTTAAACTTGACTAGGTTTTGAGGGAGATTATAGTTCAATGAAGACCATTTTTGTCATCCAGGCTGAGGGTTTTGTAGTAGGGTTTTGTGCCTCCTCGTGTGGCTGGTGGGACCTATGTGAGCCCGGAATGTTCGGCTGCACAATGGGCAGCTGGAGCTAGTGTCTTTGGCCTTGAATAGCGAAACGTTAACTGACTACTTTTGATGGCTTTAGAGAGAGGCAGCTTTTAATGAACGAGAGATTTAGCTTGACATTTGATGGTTCCTTTTGTTATTATTAATCTTATTCGACATTCGCTGTCAGCGTCGACTAACTTGTTGGCTTTTGGTCTGTGTTATTGGATTTCGTTATTTGAGTGCTTCTGATTGTTTTCTGGGTCAGTGATAAGTTTAATTTGTTATTTTGTGTGTGTTGGAGTTGAATTTTAAAATTTTCTGATTGGCCTAAATGATCTTTTTATCTGTTGTTTGAGCATTTCTGGCTTGAATTATCAGTTCTAGATTGGTCTGATCTATGAGTTTTCTTGAATGGTGCTAGTTATAATTATTTACTGTTTATAATTGGTTGGACATAATCTCATTGGTTAGTTTATCCTGGCTCATGAATTATTCATAGAACTTTCTATTTTGTTCCTGAATTTGATAACTTAAACCACATTAAAACACAATATCGACTCAGTATTGTTTTGAGAACCTACTAAGTAAAGTACAGTTCCACTTTCAGACCTTGCGATCTGAAGATCTATAGGGCAGTGGATGCAAAGGTCGTCTGTTTCTGTAGCTCAAAGTTAACGAGAGTGTCTTAAGTACAACACAATGACCAACTGCTTTTACCTTTGTCAGGTTGACTTTGAGGCGCCCTAAAGATCCCGAAATTAAAAAAATCTTAAGTCTTCACCAGAATTCGAAACCTGTACTTTCGGAAGAAAAGCGCTGTACCACTCTGTCACCGCGCGTCATGACGACCTATTTTGGTATCTTGCCAATTGGCATTCGTACTTTGAATAGAGCTAATTGAAAACAATAACACCATGGCGATTATTGATTGCTTTGCTGATAGAAAGACTATAGATATTTCTATTGGTTTAACAAAGATGCCGAGTGATGCCGAGCGCCTTGCGTCTATCTCCATGGTGCTGAAAGGAATGCGTCCAGCGGTGATGGAGCTAACCCCTTCCCCCTAAGTTTTAATTTGCCATTTGGAACTTTTGAAGAAATATGTATGGTTTGTTCAGAAAAAAAGATATCAGGAGACTCGATCTCAGACCTCATACTGGATGGCAGATGATAGCATCGGCTTGGGGTCAAACTTGGGAGCTATGTGACGACAGTCCAAAGCTCATAACACTTGACCAAGCAGCCAGCCAGAAATTTGACATCATTATGCTAGAATTCGACATCGTGATTTCATAACGTTGACATCGTGATGGTAAAACAGACAGACATCTTGATGTTTAACATAGGGCATCCATTTTTTTAAGCACTGTCATCTTGATGTTGAAGCTTAACACAAAAAATAGACATCATGACCTTCAGGGGCGGACTGGATGTCAAAATCGGCCCAGGCATTTCTACACACTACGGTCCATAAATTCTATATCATATGATGGGCCTCCTATTATAGGCATATCTGTTATCAAAATCATTATGTTAAGTTTAATAATGTATAGATAACTTTATAAGAAATAAAGGCCTAATGTTGCTTTTTAATCGCTAAGTGTGTAGGCCTTTAAAGGATGAAGTCTTCTAGTAGCACTGTCTACGGATGTTGGCTACTACATTCGTTTTGAAAATGTGTTACATTACATTAGTATTACACAGTAGAGTCTGTAAAAAATGTGTTTAACATGACGCTCAGATGGTCCCATATATAAGAGAATATGAGAAAACCTTTAACAGTATAATACGTGCCCATAGTGGCATTCATGAGGCCCTTTAGATGGCCTTTGCGGCCCATTTGGGTACCGGCATTTTCCCAAATACCCATATAGTTAGTCCGCCCCAGGTGATGTTAAAATACACACTTCGCAATGTTGAAAAATGTACTTGTTGATGTAGACAGAAGCAAATGGTGATGTTAAAATATGAACATATTGTTGTTGAAGTACAATTTAATACAAACACTTTGATGATAAACTAGCCTCTAATGTATCGCTTATTTGGACTTCATAAGTTCATAAATAGTATGTTTTATTCTGCATGAGGTTGTTCACATCACTGACCACGATACGAAGAAAACTTCGCTAAAAAAGAAGCAGCACATTAGCATACGTGACCCAGTTCTGGTAGAGTGGGAAACTTGTGCTACGCTCTCTGCCTCCTGCAACACTATAACAGAATTAAACAAAGTCTAATTTATAAAACTATTTTTTTTTCATTGTTTCATACTAATTTAATACATACACATTTCAGAAGCATCTCTCAATTGTAAAAGCAATTTTTTTTTAGTACTAGCTTTCACCCGTTGTGGTAGGTTGGAATCCGTTTTATCAATATCTGGATACTTTAAAGCTGTGGTGCGCAAACTTTTCCGGTCGGAGGGAGTATATAAATTCACGAGACTCGTGTGACAGGCCGGAAAACTGAATACAAATAAGTACCGCAATGAAATCATGTACTACATTCCGGTTAATCGGAAGACCTGGTGGGTGTTATTACCAAAACTGGTCCGAAACGATGGTGTCCCAACGTTGTCCAATAAAATTTGGTTTTATATTTTTTTGCACCAAGTAGTGTAGTAAAGTAAAGTTTCCCTTTCAGATCTTGCGATGTTAATGTCATCTGTTTCTATGGCCAACGGTTAACGAGCAGGGTGTCATGCGGCCAGCACAACGACCAACTGTCTATAATTTTCCCAACTTAATTCATGTATCAATTAGAGCTGGTTGAACTCAGGGGCGCTCTTAGAATCCCAAAAATTCGAAATCTCAGTCTTCATCGAGATTCGAACCCAAGATCCCAGGCTCGGAGGCCAACCGCTTAACCACTCAGCCACCCCGCCCCCTAAGTAGTGTAGTAGCTAAAGAAAATAGGTGTTCTACCACTTTATTAATATTAAAGAAAAATAATTAATACTAATAAAACATGTCATAATTCCATCATAATACAATATAAACTAATGTTGACTATGTTCATAAACAGTATAGAGGACCGAAAAAAAATAGTAAAACATTTTTTAAAATATTTTTCTTTTTAACTATCTTTAAACTGGCATGTGCAAGGGAGAGAAATACAAATGGAGCTCCCACGATGATTCAATTTTAAAATAATCGATAGGCTTCCGAATCTTAAGAAATCTTTATAAAAAGTGGAATAAAAAAAATCAGATTGCAAAAGAAACAGACATTAGATTTAAATCGATTAAATCCATTTTTTTAAAAATAACAAAATGTCCCCGTGATTTAAATTTTTAAGACATTGACCTTTAAGATGTCATTTGATTACGCTTACGAGATAAAACGCAGAGGTCGTCGCTCCGGTAGATATCATAGTAATGCTGTAACATTGACATTGTTAAATTAAGACATTGACGCAATTCATCTAACGCAACAACGTTTTATTGAAGAGATGTGACGAGATACGCCCATAGTGGGGTACGAACATGGACCTCATTGTGTTAAAACATTTATTTACATAGTTATATTAGCAGTGGGGTAGCTGGGGGTTGGGTCCTAATTCGAAAGTTCCCTCGGGCACCTACTTGAGGTGTCCCCCCTAATGAGCGTTGAAGGGTGCAATGGATGAAAAACTGTGTTGCTTTTACCAGTTATATAATGAAATGCAGACGAATCGTTTGTTCCTTAATGCACGAGCACTTTTTCATCAACAAACCAGTACCACAACTACCGATTGTCATATATAGAAGAAGCTGGTTTCATATGATAATAATGTGTGCACGAACTTGCAACCTCCATCCGAATACTGCTAAATCAGGCCAACTCTATTGCATCGTTTTAGAGATCATTCTCAAAATTCAAGTTAATCCAAAAACTATCTGAGGAGCACAATGACGTAATAAAGACTTAGCAGCATGGCTTTGATGTCAGTGGATCAAATATACTAGACAGCATTGATATAGAAAATAGATGATGTAGTAGATGCCTTTTGCTGCACAGACAACATAAATTGAGATTTTTTGTCATTTATGCATTATTTCGCCAAAAAACAACGGGGTTATTCATAAAAGAGTCTTAATGATTTTGTTTTGGTTTATTTTACTGATATAATGTAAAAAGTTTAATTTAGACTTATATATTTATTAAGTACATCATCTCATATCATGATGTCAAATGTCAAAAAGCAGGGAGCCTAAATAAAAGCCAATGCCCTAGCTACGCCACTGAACATAAGAAATATTCGATAATACATATTGTGATGTTACAACATGTTCATACTTTAATTAGAACCTTGACAACATGGTGTTACAACATCTAGATTGAGTTGTTAGAACAATGTCATCGCCACATCTTAACATATTTAGAAAAGATAGACATCGCGATGTTCCAACTGTAACATATTTAGAAATGAACATAAACATCATGATGGTCACTTAACAATAACATCATGATGGTCAATGAACAATAACATATTTAGAAAAGAACATAAACATCATGATGGTCATTGACGTGGCAAAGTTCAATGCTAAGCCATGGATGTACTTGTACAGAGCCACAATCACATTAAGCGCCGATAAATGATGTCTTTATCGATCAGGCAATCATTATACACAAAATACTGATGATGTTTTTTAACCAAAAAAAAAACGCGTTATCTCCCTTTGAAGTACAGCCGGGACGGACACATTGATTTTGTCATCAGAGGTGGTTGAGAGTGGGCGGGATAGAACACACACACACACTCACTCACCCACACGGACACATACACTCTCACTGACACGATTTACTTCCTAGAAGAGCGGGGAAAAACAAGAACAAAAAAAAAAAAACAACAAGACAACAAATGAAATGAACTCTCCTCTTGTGTGTTATTGATTCGAGTTAGGAGGAAGAGTGTCACTGTCGGAGAGACCTTTGTGTCTTACAAATAAGCTGTCTCGGTATTTCAAAGTAGCCTCAAGATAGAATGTCTCAACAATGTTGATCATGTTCCAGAAGATACAGACGTAGCTGACCGATGTTGGACATCCCCTTCCTGCCTGTCGTAGTGGCGTAGCATCCATGGCGCGAAGGGGTTCAAAGAACCCGGGCCCACGACCAATCAAGATTTAGATTTAATTCTATTAAACGATTTGAACAAAATTTACATTTATAATCCATTAAGAAAATAATGTATGTTCTAATAGCTTAGGGGTGCAGATTTATTTATTATGTAATCAGTAGTATCACATCAAGAAGTGAATCTGATGCGATCAGCATAAGTGCACTATAACCAAGTAGTAGGCCTACTAATCCTGATCATACTATTGACCTAGATCTAGCTCTAGTAGATCTAGATTCTATTTCTAGATTTCTAGATCTAGTCTAGATTAGGCTATAGATTTAGATCTGTATCTTTATCTAGATTCTCTAGACCTAAATCTAGTCTAGTTCTAGTTTCTAGACCTAGTCTAGATCGAGATCTAGTGGCATGCGTCTCAAATAGCCAACTCCTGGCTTTCACGTGTGGTTCAGATATAGTGTCCAGCGGAACTGTTTTCAACTAACAGGAAAATGGGCAAAGGCGAGTAACTGGCGCCTAAACCAGTAAGCTTCTGGCAGGAGGAGCTAATTAGCCATTGCCGGCTACCAACCAAGGAGAAAGAAAACTCTGAATTTAAACTTCATGGGAAAGGCTTCAGTAGTCAACTCTGAAAAAAATCAGGAGTCGACAACCCTTAGGCAGTTTGCAGCCCTCAGTGCTACACCCTAGCAGAATCTGCCACGCCGCTGACTCTTAACTGAATCGGCACTTGTTCTTTTGGATACATCAGCTGTGTGGATAGGGGAAGACTGCTGTGTGGGCCATACTTCACAAAATTACCAGAGCCTGACCACTCAGAACGCTGGGTATTGTCGACGGTATTAATCAAATGATAAGGCCATAGTGTACATAGTGTTATAGTTCAATGTGTCTTCTCTGTTTATATTCGCACTTATTACCGTCAGAGTGCAGCGTGTTGCGCATGCGTGGTTGAATGGGAATGAGTCTATTCAAATCAAATTTAAACTGTATTTGATAAGCCAGACATTGTTATTGAATTAAGTGGTATCTTGTTGCTTAGGTCTGATCGCCAGTCCTTTATTGTGGGCGCCGCTGTCTTGTAAAAATTCCCGAGACAGTTGCCCCACCTGCCCTTTTCTAAATCCGGTCCTGGGAACATGTATCTTGTTCGGGGCTCTTGATAAAGTTTATAGCCTCGAATGAGGTGGTCAGCTTTCGATAGTGATACACGTTTCGCTAGAACCAATTTATCAGCTGATATGGGACACATTTCAATGACGCCTTTGGATTTCCAGTTTTTCTTTATTCCTGTCCAAACGATGGACCGCCGGTCATATCCGATCCGTAACGCTCTTCTACTTAGCTCCTCTAAACCCACATCGTATGAAGCTGTAAAGATTTTTTTCCACTTGAATCCACGTTTTATTTAGGTATTCTGCCCGTGATTCATATTTCAGAAATATATGTAGCCTTTAGACCAAAGCAGCTTGGCCACCATTGGCTGTTCCATGTATATGGCCCTTAAACCTAAAGTACTTGGCCAACACTGGCTGTTCCATGTATATGGCACTTTAACCAAAAGTACTTGGCCACCACTGGCTGTTTCATGTATGTGGCCCCCTAGACTAAAAGAACTGGGCTATCACAGAGCAGTCGACTTCGTGTTTTTAATTTTATACTTGGTGATTATACGTCACACGTAATTGTATATTATTTAAGCTTCGTTGTCCTTGATTTCTTTTCCCTAATTAGAGCCTCGACACTCAAACTGTGGTTTCTTCTTGGAGTCTAATAACGCCATCTTCCTTGCATGCAGACAGATAACACAGTGTTTGATTTCTCAGCGTCACGAAGGTGTTACACTAGTATTAAAATTGAAAACACAATTAAAAAGCGTTTATCATTATTTTATGTGTGTGCTTTTCCTGGTTTCTTAGATCTCCTAGTCAAGGAATAGCTGCCCCTGTTTTGGATGTTTTAGCACTTGTTTTTCACGACGTCTTGTATGACGACTAGATTTTAGTACCTTTACTATCTGAAAGAATGTAGGACACGTACAAACCAGAAAATTTGGACCTAACTAGATGCTCTGGTGCCAAAATACATTTAAAAACTTTACATACATTACAAATCACGTGATGTGTCCCAACGAGGAGAGTGTGTCTCCTGACCAAGGCAGCGAAAATGGGTTCACAAATGTGAGATCAGAAAGTAAATAAAATTTTTTTGGTGTTTGGCAATGAAGTAAACAACTTTGTGACTTAAGTCAATACGAAACAACTTTTAAACTTTAGTCAATACATCTCTGCTTTTCTCTTGAACCATATGAGCCCCTGTAAGAGGGCTGATCAGCACTGTAAAGAATCACATGTCTAAGCTCTTTCCGTTAGAAATACAAAGTAACATTTAATTGTTTAGTTGGCAGCAGTGACCTTTCAATAGGGCGTCATTTAATTAGTTAATCCTTGGTGATGGCGACCCTTAAGTACGCTTGTAAATCGTGGACTATAACTACAGAATTTGATATTATTATTATAGCTTTTATATAGCGCTATTTTCATGCTTATAGCATGCTCAGAGCGCTTTGGTCCTATCTCATTTGTGGACCAGTGGGGGGGGGGGGGGGGGAGGGGGTATCTAGGAGTTGGTTTTCCGTGCTGCCTTTAGGCGCTCAGTAAACGCAACTCTGTCCGAGTCGGGTGTCGAACCTCGAGTCCCCTTCTAGGTAGCCAAGACAAGCCAAGTTCAAGTGCACTTAGCCTCTCGACCACGCTTCCCACATGATATGATGATCCTAGCCATGGAATCGAGATGAAGCCTAGGTATCACCATCAAAGACCGAATCACAAATGAAGAATTTCGAAACAGGATCACAATGTTAACAGGGTCACACGATGACCTGCTAACGACAGTCAGAAAACTCATACTTAAAACTGTAACTATCATTTAAAGAGATTCTATTCAAAGCGAAAGACAGAGAGGAAAGGAGTAAGAAGGTCGACGAGTCATGTGTGGACTATGTAATTATAGGAAATTGAAGGAAGTTAATCTATTTATTTCATTATCTCTCCCAACCCTTTCTTTTTACAAAGTTTATATCAATTTAGTCTGTTTGTCTGTCTGTCCTGTACAAATTTTGTACACAGTGAGCTAATATAAGCATTGAAATAAAAAATAAATATTTGATCTAGATCCTAATGCAGGGCCTACTCGCACTGCCTCTCCGTCACGCGCACTTTCATCAAACGTGTAGGTCAGTGTTCAAGTAAAACACACACGCACACAGACACACACACGCAAGCACAAATGTCCTCGTGCCGATGTGCTTAACTTGTGCTTGAACTCGACCGATGTCCTGGTGTACACAATAACCTGCAACATCGTCCAAAACCCCCTACCCCCTCACCCCTCGGGCTGAACGCTGTTTTGTCATTAATTATTCACGTGCAGACTTAGGGCTTAGCTCTGATCAACGGATGCCTGGAGTGGAACCCATTCACAAGGGCAGACACTTTCAGCTCATTATTGATCTCCTGATTAAAAATTCCAGAATTTTTTTTTTGAGTCTATTTAGGGCGTTAAATTTACCAAACCAGCCCCAACAAAATATTAATCCATATTTTTAGACATTTATTTCAATGGCTGGTCTTAACCATGAAAATGTATTTAAACAACAAAAAAAAAAAGGGGGGGGGGGCAATTTACAATAAGTGATTCCACTTCCAATAAAAACATTTTACATATATTTTGTCCTCGGTTTTAAGGTTTATTGTTTTCACAAAGCTAATATCATTTCTGTCGGTCTGTCAACAGTTACTTAGTCATAAATGTTCACAGTTCTTTTACAGTGTGGTATATTGCTATTGGTATGGTGAGAATAAAAGAAAATATTTGAGAATAAGTGAAACAGGTGAACTGTCTTATCAATTTAGTATCTATAGTCAGCGTTCCTCAGTACACTTTATGTGTGCATGAATTCATATTTATTAGGTAACAAGTCTTTTCTTTTTATCATTTAGACCAGGGATGGCCAACCTTTTGGTTCCGTTCGCCTAATTTTATTTTTCTTCTGGTTCAGATGTGCCACTTTAAATTTTAGAAGTTTCAGTCCTTGAAAGTATTTTAATTTGTACATCTTTGGTTAGTTATAAACATTTTGTGTATATTAAAAAAGAAAAAAACAACTTTACTTATTTAGTCTGTCTTTGTTAACATTTTTAGTTTCCACGTATAACTGTAATTTATTATTTCTGTATAACCTATAGACTATTTATAATTTGTGAACACTGATAGCAGTTTTAATGTTTTTTATTAATGTATATAATAAAAAAAAAAAAAGTAAAGCCGCCGTTCACATCTTATGGTCTATAGGGCAGATGGTGCAAAGGTCATCTGTTTCTGTGATATAGTATCAATTAGCTTTGCTCCAACAACTGTTATAATATGAAGTGTATCCCCTGACCTCAGTTTGTTTTTGATCCTTGTTATGAATGAAAATGCTTGCTCGCGTAAGTATATGGCAGGCATAAGCAAGATTACAGTTCCAGTAACTCTTCCGGTCATGACGGCTTAGTTTACTTTAGTTCACTTTATTTAATTGATGATTTCCTAGACGTCACTTTGCTTCCTCAAATATGTATGACCATCTGGTTTCTCTTTAAAGTGACTTATGGCCAATAAGGTCTTTAAAAATATTGAAATTATCTTTTTTTTTTCTTATGACAAAAAGCTTAAGTAAGTAACCTAATAAATGTACAAAACCAACGAAAAACAAGTAAAACAAAGATACAGTCGCGTTTTCCATATAGAAACAATAACATTAAAACAACAACTTCTTTATTTTTTTTTTTAAATCTGATTAGATATGTTTTTGTAAACATAATGGTCAATTTTCGCGTCATAATGGCTAGTAAATTAAATTCCTGTGAGACTTTTTCCCACCCTAAAATAGGTTATTATCATTTGTTTGCGAATATGTATGCTTATTGATTTTGTTTCCCTCGAGTTGCAATGCGCCACTTTTGGCGAATGCGCCATAGGTTGGTTATCTTTCATCTTCACTATCCTGCAGTGCCAAACAAATTATGACAAAATATAATATTAATAGGCTGGAAATAATGAGTTTTTACGGGTAAGTGGAATATTGAATATTTATTTAAGTTCCTTCGTATACAATAAAAACCTGTTTCGTGTAATAAGAGTTTGTTTTGCATATCAACTTACTCTGTCTGTCTGGTAAAAAGTTTGTACACGTCATCTCTCCCACACCCAATCTCGGATCAAGCTGAAATTTTGAACAATTATTTCTTTTACTTGAGAACACAAGAAACAATAAAAATAATTACCAATTATTAATTAATTATTGTTAATAAATTATTTTGTTTTCTATCTTTTCTATCTCGAACAAGGAAATATTACTTGACTGAAGTGGTGGTATAAGCTGAATTAGTCCCCTTTTATAGATCGTCGTCTGAGTCTTAGTAAACACAAACATGAAAAATAGATTTAGACTATAGAAACAATAGATAACTATACAATCTTCCATGTTCGTAAGCTCTCCACTAGCAGAGTGGTTACCGTGTTGGCTTGAGAAGCTTGAGAAGGTTTGAGCCATGAGTCACGTCGTTTCCCCCCCCCCCCCTTTTTTTTTTTACTTTTACAAATGCTTTTTTATTCTTAGTCTAGATCTATTACAAATTTAATCACATGACTGATCTAAACTAATTGATACAAGTACGCCTTATATAAGCTTTTTTTTAAAAATGTATTTTTAAATATATTTTTTTTGTTCAATGATAATGCAAAGACATCGATGATAAATACTGGAAAGACAGCCCTTTTTTTGGAGATGGAATGGTTAAATAAAACAACCAAGTGTTTCTTGGTCCCCTATAGAGCGGTGCAATGATACTGACACACTCCCCAGTCTGACAAAATGATACACTAGAACAGCGGTTCTCAACCTTTTAAGCTCGGCAACCCCTTTTTAAAACATCCCACTCTTCCGCGACCCCCACTCACCCACACTTACACAGCAATAGTAGAATTGATAAAAACAATCCCTGGCAAATCGTCAATCGCGACCCACAGGTTGAGAACCCCTGCACTATAAGAAGTTGCTGGTGCTCTCTTTTTCATTCTAAAACAAACTCTATAAATTAGCTTATCTTATAATAAAAGTCTCTCTATTCCCACAGATTCACTTTTTCTGATGGTTAAGTTTTTATCTTCATGGTAAATGATTCAGCATGACTTAACAATTTTATTTCGGACTTTCTTCCAAAGAATTCAACTTTTGGATTAAAAAAACAACAAACTTAGGGAACACATTTCTCTCATGGCTCTACAGACGACCTGATCAACCAAATCCAACATGGCCTTGACACTACACTTAAAATATGCAGAAAAGTTGAAAGGTCGGGCAGAGAGATTGGCCAAAGTAACATTTAGAGGTAGGTACAGTTTTTTGTCGAAGGCAGTCTAGCTCTAAGGACCATTTAGCTACCTAGCCATATTTTAGCTATTAGTTAGGCCAGATTCTAGCGTTTAGGTCAGATTCTAGCTCTAAAGTCGATTCTTGCTATCAACCCTAACTATAATGTCGGATTGTAGCTACTAGAAAGAAGAGAAATTCTAACTATCCGTTAGGTGTATTTGAGCTACATGTTTTGCCAGATCCAATGTCTAGATATATGTATGGCATGTCAATCTCCTAGTGTATAACTTTTTTTTTTTTCTTTTTAATAATTCAATTTGGCTGATAATGTGGGGTGAAGACATATTTGCATAAAGCATTTTCACACGTCTTCAGCAAGCACAAATATTCTGCAACATGCTGGGAATGAAGATGGGCAGAATTCAAACTAGGGACCATCGTGGCCACATTCGGAAGCGCGCACTACAAGAAGTCCCCCCTCCCACTCAGACCATGCAGTCAATAGGACTGATGATGCAAAGGACATTTGTTTCCGTGGCCCACGGTTAACTAGGGTGACATGTGGCGAGCGCAACGACCAGCCGCCTTTACTTTTCACCAGGTACCCATTAGAGCTGGGTGGACTCAGAGGCACCCTAAATATCCCGAAATAGAAAAGCCCAGTCTTCAACAGGATTCGAACCCTGGACCTTCCGGTTCGGAAGCCAAACGCTTAACCACTCAGCCACCGCGCCTCCTCAGCCACTTCGCCTACACGTACCACAAGACTATTATAAAAAAAATAATTCTGAAAAAAACAACAAAAAATATTATAATAAAAATACCATTTTACAATTTGACTCATTAAGTTTAAGAATGTATATATGATTTACGAGGAAGAAGGTTGATGAATAGAGAATGCTGCGTAAAATGTATTTGTATGTTATCAGTGTCGATGTATAATGTATGATACATTAGCTTGGTCTGCACCCAGTGGCCATGTCTGATCAAATGGCTTCTTCCCAACCACCGAGCCTCACAGCCATTAAGATCCCGTCATGCTAAAATCTCAAGTGACGTCAAAGCAGGCGAACTTCCGGCTCTAAATGTTCTGATACTTAGTGAACCTGATCAAAGGAAGTCGTTGGGGATGATCTTGAGTTCAGTGTGTGTTTGAAAAAAAAATGTGTTTGTTTGCGCTTGATTATGTGTGTGTGCCTGCGTGAAAGTTTTTGTGAGAGTGTGTGTGAGATGTGCGAAAGGATGTATCTGTGTGAATGGGTGTGGGCCTGGGTGATATAGTGCGAGTATGAGACTGTGTTTTGATGAGAGTGGGTGAGCGGAACAGTGAAAATGTCTGAGACTGCGTGAGTGTGAGTGTGCATGAGTGTGTAGACGTGTGTAAGTGAGCGTGTGCGGGTGTGTAAGTGTGTAAATGTACGTGTGTGAGTGCGTCTTTGAGTTGTAAGACTGTGAGAGTGTGTGTGAATGTGAACGTGTGTGTGTGTTTTGTGTGTCACAGTGTGTGTCACGGTGTGTGGGTTCGTGTGAGAGTGTGTCTAAGTGAGAGCGAAAGTGTGTATGTGAGACTGTGTGAGCGCGCGATAAGTATGTGTGTGTGAGAGAGTGTGCATGTGTGTTTGAACAGAATGTGTGAACCTGCGTGATAGAGAGAATGTGTGTGATACAGAGTGTGTGAACCTGCGTGATAGAGAGAATGTGTGTGATATAGAGTGTGTGAACCTGCGTGATAGAGAGAATGTGTGTGATATAGAGTGTGTAAACCTGCGTGATAAAGAGAATGTGTGTGATACAGAGTGTGTGAACCTGCGTGATAGAGAGAATGTGTGTGATACAGAGTGTGTGAACCTGCGTGATAGAGAGAATGTGTGTATATAGAGTGTGTAAACCTGCGTGATAAAGAGAATGTGTGTGATACAGAGTGTGTGAGCCTGCGTGATAGAGATAATGTGTGTGATACAGAGTGTGTGACAGTGTGTGTCTATATATACGAGCATGCAAAGTTGTGTCTACAATTGTTTATCATCCACGCAATATGCAAACTACTAATTCCCAGTTGCAACGTGTCTTGGAACTGACGCCCACTAACGATACTCTCAAGTTAAATTTCATCTATTAGTAAACACAAGGTAATTGGAAGGTATCCGAGGTTTAGAATACTATGGATTCGGACTCCTCCTCTGCCCCCCATCCAGAGACATAATTTTAAAACCTCCAAAAGTTTGTATAATGAAGATATTCTTAATGTTTCTATTGTTTTAAACTCAGATTGATAAACCATACTATATCATAGTAAAGTAAAGTTGCCCTTTCAGACCTTGCGATCTATGGGGCAGATGATGCAAAGGACATCTATTTCTGTGACCCACGATTAACGAGCAGGGTGTCACGTGGCCAGCACAACGACCAACCGTCTTTACTTTCCCCCAACTAAAGTATGGTCCCCATTAGAGCTGGGTGGGTTCAGAGGCGCCCCAAAAATCCCGAAATTAAAAATCCCAGTCTTAACCCAGGACCTACGGTTCGGAAGCCAAGCGCTAAGTCACCGCGCCTCCTCATTTAAGATGTTTATACTATAACTTAATCAGAGTAATCTAGTCTTTATTTACAGTTTAACTTTCAATTCTTCAATACTAAAAACCAACTGCATAAAAGTTATGATCTGGTTTTTAAGATGCACTGTGGATTTTTTCCTACTAAAAGTTTATGTCACTAATCTGCTATTTGACTAACAGTAGCGCAATGATCTTTAAGAATAAAAATAAAATGCAGTACGGGATAAAAGAAAAAAAAAGCAATACGGAGAAATGTGGTGGTGATATAATAAAAACTGAAAAAAAAAAAACTTAAGAAAATGAAAAGAGGAAGATTTGGAGATTTTGGAAACATAAAAATAGACAGTACAAGTAACAATGTCAAGGACGCTTTATTGAAAGACAACTGTTGCCAACCAAAATGATAAAATTACCTAGTGCTAAGCACGTAAGAGCTCAGAACTTTGATTATTTAGTGCTGAAAAGTGCACATAAATTATAATAGGGTTTGTGAAAATACTTTCGCAATTTGTACACCGGATACACCAAAAAGCTTGCTATTTATGGCTTGGTCTCCATGTATGAAAATCTTCATTAGTTTATTAATACTTTTATAGTCTCTCTACTCTACACCGTATACACCAAAAGGCTATGTGACTCTATTTATGAAGATCCCCCATACATTTTGGCTAACAGTAACCGAGCAGGTCTGAGCGTGGCAAATGGTCAGTTATGTAGGTGGACGATGTCTATAATTCTCCGCCAATTTTATTCCCTTGAACATTTCTTCTCCAAAACACTCTACCAGAAGTCCAGATTAAATTTGTGGAAGACGAGCCGAGGAGATCACCATCTCGTCTGCGTACATGACAAGCAGTCCACTTCCTGGGTCTCCTGCATAATTTATTCTGCAAACAACTCGTCCCGTGAGCCACGTTCGACGTAATACTGTATCGAAACAGGAAAAGACAGACGAGAGTTTTTTTCTATTTCCTCCCCGTCAAATTTTAGAATCGATTATTTCGCAGATCGATTCTAACAGGTATCTAACTCAGTGGCGTAGCAAGGTACCCGTGGGCTCGGGTTCAAGAATATGTTGATGGGCCCTTCCCCCCCCCCCCTCCTATATGACAAAAAAAAAATGGAGTAGTTTGCATGTATTGGTACATTTACTAAAAGACATTCAAGTTCATGAACACAGCTGACAGAATCATTTAAGACCATGTCTAAGTACTGTTTAGCAAAGTGAACAATGCGCAAGCGGCTGCTTTTGTTGAAACAATACCAGAAAGTTATTGTACTGTCCTCTCATATTGGAAAACCATCGTTACCTTGGCATCGTAAGTAATATGGTGATATTTATTACTTAAGACTAAGACTAAGACTGCTTTATTGATCCATATGGATCTAGACGTTATATGTAACTTTCTAACTGTTTTTCTTGGAGACCCTAAGATAGAGCTAATGTTGCATAGAGGTGAATCCGGCCCTGGCCCAATGGTTGTTACACCATGGGGTGTGGGCCCCTAAATAGTCGTGGGCCCGGGTTCGTTGAACCCCTTCGCGCCATGGATGCTACGCCACTGATCTAACTAGTACACTAGGTCAAATGATAAAACTTACGATTTAAAGAGAATCTCAACCTTTTACGGTAAAGGGGGTTACATTGATCTAGTTCAAATATCTAACAAATCTACTTTAGCGAATTAAAAAGCTTATTTTACGAGATCTTCAACCTTTTACACTCCGGGGATATTGATTTAGTAGGAATTAAAGCTATGCACACGAATGCAGCTTCTACGGGTAGTAGCAATCTGTTAAACTTGTGTGTAGGTTTCAGAGGATGATTATGAAATTACAAATAGTATATATAGCGGCGCATTGTATAAATGACACAGCGATTTGAAGAACAGTGTAGGCCTGTACGTTATTTGTACTCTCTGTCGATAACTCTGTTTGTAACGGGGTGGTGTTGGGGAAAAGAAAAGCAGATGTTCTCTGGCAAGGTGGTATATGCTCGATACAATATCTTCTCTTCTCGGGACGTGGCTACTACATCTACTTTTTTCTTGGTCTTCCTCTCTTATCTCTCTCTTTCTCTCTTATCTCTCTCTTTCTCTCTTATCTCTCTTATCTCTCTCTTATCTCTCTTATCTCTCTCTTTCTCTCTTATCTCTCTCTTTCTCTCTTATCTCTCTCTTTCTCTCTTATCTCTCTTATCTCTCTCTTTCTCTCTTATCTCTCTCTTTCTTATCTCTCTCTTTCTCTCTTATCTCTCTCTTTCTTATCTCTCTCTTTCTCTCTTATCTCTCTCTTTCTCTCTTATCTCTCTCTTTCTCTCTTATCTCTCTCTTTCTCTCTTATCTCTCTCTTTCTCTCTTATCTCTCTCTTTCTCTCTTATCTCTCTCTTTCTCTCTTATCTCTCTCTTTCTCTCTTATCTCTCTCTTTCTCTCTTATCTCTCTCTTTCTCTCTTATCTCTCTCTTTCTCTCTTATCTCTCTCTTTCTCTCTTATCTCTCTCTTTCTCTCTTATCTCTCTCTTTCTCTCTTATCTCTCTCTTTCTCTCTTATCTCTCTCTTTCTCTCTTATCTCTCTCTTTCTCTCTTATCTCTCTCTTTCTCTCTTATCTCTCTCTTTCTCTCTTATCTCTCTCTTTCTCTCTTATCTCTCTCTTTCTCTCTTATCTCTCTTTCTCTCTTATCTCTCTCTTTCTCTCTTATCTCTCTATCTCATGGGGGGAGGGGGAGAACTAAAAATCCCCCACAGACCTCCCACTTGTGTGTGTGTGTGTGGGGGGGCACCAAATGAGTGTTTGAATTATTTTTTTTTACATTGATTAAATATGATGGCAAATGTTAAAATGCAGAGGCCCCCAAAGAGGTCAAGCCCCCCCCTCCCCAAATGATGACGAATTCCTAGCTACGCCACATATATGTATATATCTTTTTCTCTCTTTCTTTCTCTCTCTCTCTCTCTCCTTTCTCTCTCTCCTTTCTTTCTTTCTCTCTCTCTCTCTTTTTATCTCATTAATAAGCCGGAATTGTTAATCACTAACTTGACTTAATCCTTTGAACCCCTAAGGGAGTACAGGGCTGCAACCACATCTCTTCACTGAACTCGGTTCTGAACAGCTTTCTTCATCTGCTCCTATGTTATTCCAGTATCCTCAGGTTAGCTGATGACTGACCTCTTCCAGTCTCGCCTGTCTTTTAAAAGAAAACAAAAAGATACAAGACAAGCACAGGCCTATAGAAAGCAGTAACGTTCAAATCATCTCACTTTAAGTCTAGAAGAAAAAAAAACATTTATTAATGGAAAAAACAAACGTGAATGAAACCCTAACCCAAACTACAAACAAACAATAAAACAAAGGGGAAAAAAGAGGTAATGATCATTGGTCATTTGCGGGTTTAAAAAATGTCAAAAGTTTTCTTTTGTTCAAGTGAAAAATGTGACATTTGACATTTAATGCGAAGCTTGTAAATAGCTTGCCCTAGATCTATAAGTCAATTAGAACAGAGGTTATGGCACATATCAAACATTTATGCACCTGACAACTACACTTACCGTGACTGTCAGCTCACAAGCGAAGACACAAATAAAGAAAACAATAGATCGAAACTAAAGCTGGACTCGAGATGGTCTTGTTACTGTAGACACAGGAATCAATACAACTATTCGATCTTTGACAACGATGCTGTCCAGATCGAAGGTGGCCATGTTTTGTGGCATCAGGTGTTAGCTCATTAGCTCAGAGCGAAACTCAGTTTTCTAAACCAGATAGTGTATGAGGGAATTTTCTGTTTGTTTCTTGTGTCAAGACTAAGACTAAGACTGCTTTTATCATTATGGAAATTCGTTGTGATTACAAAGACTCTTTACTCAAAAAAAAAAAAAAACAACATCCACATAAATAGAACAGACAGAAACACAAATAGAACAGACAGAAACATAAATAGAACAGACAGAAACATAATTAGAACATACAGAAATATTAAGAGCTTATTGGGACGTTAAGATCTTTTCACGTTTCCTGGTTAACAAGTAGCTCTGATACAGTCTGATACATGTCTGATACATGTCTGATACATGTCTGATACATGTCTGATACATGTCTGATACATGTCTGATACATGTCTTATACAGCCTGATACATGTCTGATACAGTCTGATACATGTCTTATACAGTCTGATACAGTCTGATACATGTCTGATACAGTCTGATACATGTCTGATACAGTCTGATACATGTCTGATACAGTCTGATACATGTCTGATACAGTCTGATACATGTCTGATACAGTCTGATACATGTCTGATACATGTCTGATACATGTCTGATACAGTCTGATACATGTCTGATACATGTCTTATACAGTCTGATACAGTCTGATACATGTCTGATACAGTCTGATACATGTCTGATACAGTCTGATACAGTCTGATACAGTCTGATACAGTCTGATACATGTCTGATACAGTCTGATACATGTTTGATACATGTCTGATACAGTCTGATACAGTCTGATACATGTCTAATACATGTCTGATACATATCTGATACATATCTGATACAGTTTAATACATGTCTGATACAGTCTGATACATGTCTTATACAGTCTGATACAGTCTGATACAGTCTGATACATGTCTGATACAGTCTGATACATGTCTGATACAGTCTGATACATGTCTGATACAGTCTGATACATGTCTGATACATGTCTGATACAGTCTGATACATGTCTGATACATGTCTGATACATGTCTGATACAGTCTGATACATGTCTGATACAGTCTGATACATGTCTGATACAGTCTGATACATGTCTAATACATGTCTGATACATGTCTGATACAGTCTGATACATGTCTGATACAGTCTGATACATGTCTTATACAGTCTGATACAGTCTGATACATGTCTGATACAGTCTGATACATGTTTGATACATGTCTGATACAGTCTTATACAGTCTGATACATGTCTAATACATGTCTGATACATATCTGATACATATCTGATACAGTTTAATACATGTCTGATACAGTCTGATACATGTCTTATACAGTCTGATACAGTCTGATACATGTCTGATACAGTCTGATACATGTTTGATACAGTCTGATACATGTTTGATACATGTCTGATACAGTGCGATACAGCCTGATACAGTCTGATACATGTCTGATACAGTATGATACACGCCTGATACAGTCTGATACATGTCTGATACAGTCTGACCGAGTGAGTCTCCCACTTCGAGACGACGTGACGTAGTTATGGGTCACGTTAAGAGCAAAGGAAAAAACACAAAGGTAGACACAAAAAGCGCTTTTAAATTGCAATAAAAAATGATTGATATAGGCGCAACTGGTACTTATGATACATAAATACCAATTTTAAAACACTTTTTTAAAACAATATACAAGAATATTCATATGTCATTGACAGAGAGTACTAATAATGCCATATAATGAAACAAACTTTTTGCGCAGATTTCCTAATTGTGTCCTTACACTAAAAACTAGTGAAGTTAATCAATCGATCAATAATTATTGGGCTGCAAGGGCATAGTACTATATCTATTTTCTTTATAAATGTTCCAATGTTATGTGACAAGTGAATCAATTAAGTCAATTTTCCATCTGCATACAGATATTTATAACAGCATTTTAAAACAAGTAAATTATAGATTTTTTTTTTTCAAAAAACAAAGCTTATAATGAAATGAAAATGCATCAATTCTGTTGAAACAATCATGTAATGAAATTCAAATACATCTAGACTGACACTAATACATCTAAGCGCTTAGAAATAGCTTGATTGTTTTTTGTTTAGCGCCAAACCTTGTGTACCAGAAGAGGGGGGGGGGGGTGAAGTATCTAGGAGAAGGTTTTTTGTGGTGCCATTTCAAAAGCAATTTAAAAAAAATGTTGTTCGAGCCTCAATTAAAACTTCGAGACTTCAGGGTGGATGGCCGACATGCTAGCCACTGTGATATTTAAATTATTTATAAAATTTGAAACTTATATAATTTAAAAAAATTCTATAGTTTAAAATTTTGAGCTAACGAGCAGTTTCCATGTATAAGACACAAGTTAGTCCATTTCTTCTATAAACAAAATTAAATAATTGCCAATAACCGATTAACTAATTGAATAATCGATTTACTATTTTTTTTACTGATTCATTTGTTTCCATCGATAATGTTGATATTGTATATATGTGAATGTCGTTCTACTGTAGATTTATTCCCTTTAGCAAGAGAGTTCATCTTGTAATGTCGTGGTACTTGTGTTTAATCAGCTTGTTAAAAAGAGATTCATCTATCCAGATTCAAGTGTTAGCCTCGAACATTTAGTGTTATCTAGAGGAACAATCATCTAAAAGACAATGAATAATTTCAACCTGATCCGTGAATGGGAAGTGGGAGAACTAACGTGCACTGGATTCCACCCAGACAAAGTGAGTTGAAATGAGCTTTGCACAAACATTTAAACTCCGTGATGCAGTTGAGATTGTAGCGGATGTAAAGAAAACAAAAATCAAGGGAAAGAACCCCATTCTATTTTATCTTAATCACTTATAAAAAATATTCCAATACCCTCATCCAAACTAGAATTTACAAATGTTTTTGTGATTGTTTTGTTGGTTTTTTTTTGTTGTTGTTTTTGTTTGTTTGTTAGGTAAATCGATGTTTTAAAAATGTATTTTGAACAAGAAAAAAACAACAATATTATACATTTCAACGTCTCATTTATGCTTAGCAAACAATACTTTTTTAATGTTTATTACAATTTAATTATATACCGAATTAAATCATCCGTAGAATGAGAGATACAGCTATACCCTGTCATTAACATGCGAGGAACATATTTCCAGCAAGGGAAAATCAACTTTATACAAATTTTATATATAAATAGTTTAACTTCCAACATTGTAAATTACATTTTATATTGCATGTATAATTTATAATGTTGTCATTTAAAATATAAGCCTAAAGGTTAAAATTGGGTAAAAGAACTGAAAACTGGAATACCAAAATATCAATATAAAAACTCAGACTTTGTGATGATATAAAAAGAAATATAATAAATGGAGCATAGCCTTACGTTTTTAAAAGTCGAAAATTTCTAATCCCAGTGACTCTAACAGACCTGTAAATCTTTATGGCATAGGATGACAATCCTTGACCTCCAGTTCTCACATGGGAAAAAATGCTATAAAGAGATTCAAAATGTATCTGGGAATGTACGATACAAATTTTATGATATTAAATGGAAACTAATATTGTGAATTAGCAAAAAATGTTTTGTAGTACCATAAATTAAAAAGGTAAAAGTTTATCATTTAGGATAAACTTAAAAAAAAAACAAGGAGGCTGAGCGGTCAAGCGCTTGGCTTCCGAACTGGGGGTCCCGGGTTCGAATCCTTGTGAAGAGAAGGATTTTCAATTTTGGGATCTTTGGGCACCACTGAGTCCACCCAGCTATAATGGGTACCTGGCATTAGTTGGGGAAAATTAAAGGCTGTTGGTTGTTGTGCTGGCCACGTGACACCCTCGTTAACCGTAGGCCACAGAGACAGATGACCTTTACATCATCTGCCCTATAGACCACAAGGTCTGAAAGGGGAACTTTACTTTAAAAAAGAACAACTTTATATGTATCAAACATATTTGAATTGTAACACGGGGATGCCAGTATATTGTCAGAAACACAAGATTAGAAACCAGCCTTCACAAGACGGACACAGACTTAAGAAGTTCAGGCTATCTCAACAATTTACTAAATATTGCTTTTGTGTATAAATTTAAAAAAAAAAACAAGCCTCGCCCGCAGATTGATAAAGACTCTGTAAAGACTGGCTCTGGTTGTTACTGTCTATGTTAGTGAAATCAAGCTGTCGCCTGAGCTGGTCTTAAAAGCGTTTTCCGGGGGCACTTCTGTTACGCCAGCTACCTGCCAGGTCATCTAGAAAGATTGCTATGTGGTATACGGTAGTATATATAGAGGATACGTGCCATGTCCAGCGTGGCTCTCCAACAATAAGCAGTCCATCTACACAGTCTATACCGGCACATGCAAAAACATCGCTACTTGTAGTGCAGTTCTGCCATCGTAATGAATGCATGCACATGATGGGGCGCAGACACATTTGTCGAAAGCCTTCAAGAAGCCTTAGTTGCTTTTGTGTGTGTGTGTGGTATCTATCTAAAATGATTTAGAGAACCACTGATTGGTAAACACTGATTTTTGTTGGCAGGCGGACTGATTTATTCCCGTCACGCTTGGAGGCATCCAAAAGTGTTGACATTTTTAAAAATATAACTTACTTAAATTGATTCCTTAAATATCAAGACATGCACACTTTTTATGTATGATAACAACTAAGTATGTATTAAAGTGTAAAATAAATGACCGTTCCCTACTCGAACAAACAGACAAACAACACAACAACAACAAACACCCACCCTTTCATTATTAATATCCAGTTCTATAAGTGGACTGACCCTTGCGTCACTCTCCTCGTAACACGGGCTGTACCGAGCTTCTCTTGTACACACATGTAGACCGTGGTCGTCTGTTACTCTTCCAGCTAAATCAATTGGCAGACGACATTCAATGCCTTGTGGGTAATGATGACGTCATTCTTTCATACCTTATTTATAATTAAGTGGTTCTATAGTTTTATGGGTGACTTAGGACTTTAGAAGTTCATGAAAATAATAAAAAAGGAAGGGAGTGGAGTGGAAAAATCTCAGATAGTCATATCCTCATTACAAATCTTATATCAACTCATAGTGCCTGTCAGTCTGTCTGTCTGTCTATCTGGTTGGATTCCTTTCCATGTGTTCTCTTCCATTTCCCATTCTTGGATCAAGTTGAAATTTTCCGAAACTTATTAATAGTTGAAGACAATGCATGCATCAGTATAAAAGATTAACGAATTATTTAATCAATAACTGGTCATTTATACAATTTTGTTTATGTAGAAAAACGTACAGTATCGAGAGATATGGCAGAGATTTTGGGGTGATTTTCCAGATATAAGCTTTTTAAATGAGCATTTTTCACAAAGTTTATGTCAGCTCACTCGGTCTGTCTGTCGGGCAAAATGGTTATGCCCGTTATTTCTCTTACACCCATTTTTCGGATCTAGTTGAATTGAAATTGCATATGCAGGACATGAATTAATTTTTTAAAATTAACTAATTGGTCAATAGATTTCAGGTAAATAATTATTTTTGTTTGGTATCTAAAAAGGGAAATAACTTTCGTTGTTCGATATAGTTGTAAATGTTCCCCTTTCAGACCTTGTGGTCTATATGGCAGATGATGTAAAGATAATCTGATTCTGTGGCCTACGGTTAACGAGGGCGTGGCCAGCACAACGACCAACCGCCTTAACTTTTCCCCAAATAATGTCAGGTACCCATTAGAGTTGGGTGGGCTCAGAGGCGCCCAAGGTTCCCGAAATTAAAAATCCCAGTAGGACGGAGGGACGGACGGACAGACATTCTACACAAAACAAATAGCGTCTTTTCCCCTTTCGGGGTCCGCTAAAAAAAAAAGTCTAGTGTACTATATCGGAATTTCAAGACATATACACGGAATTGAGATGCTACAGAAAGGTATCACATACGAAGACTGCTTGACAACCGAAGAGATTAGAGACAGGACTAGTACAGCGATTGGATCCCACGACGACCTGCTAACTAGAGTTAAAAAACGCAAACTAAAACACTACAGCCACTTCACAAAGTCCTCAGTGATCGCAAACCCCTTCTTTCAGGGAACAGTAACAGGAAAAAGAAGAATAGGCACTCAGAGAAAGCGACGGAATATCAACATAAAAGAATGAGACTGAGAGGAATGGTGATCAACGTTCAACAGATCTTTAGTGGTGCCCCAACGGTCCAACCGACTAATATCAAGGGATAGTGGAAGGTGAGGTGTACTGTACACACGCACACCTAAAGCTTATTTCGGGTCATTTAAAGAGGGATGAACTTCAATATGATCTCCGTTCATACTAAATCTACCTATTGCGTAATACTACTGAGGCCCTATGTTCCATGAGTGATGAACTTCTATATGATCTCCGTTCATACTAAATCTACCTATTGTGTAATACTGTTGCCTACTGAGGCCCTATGCTCCATGAGAAACTCAAAGGTAAGATGATGATGATGAATACTGTTGCCGAGAGGACGGTCGTTGTGTTTTGTACAGCGACACAGCTAGAACAACTAAACCGATGGCGTATTAATTTCTTAATAAGATAAATTTTAAAAGAATTCCCTTCAAACAAACGTGACTTTAATTTATAAATATACATAGATCTATCTTGAAATGAGATCTAGTAGTACTACAAATGAAATGATAATGTTTAAACCAGGGCCGGACTGGGTATCAAAATCGGCCCGGGCATTACCATATAAACCGGCCCACAAATGAATGGCATGTCATATCATGGGCGTAGATGAGATTTTTTCGGTGGGGGGGATTTTTTTTACCCCCCCCCCTTCTTCTGCAATCTAAATGTATGTACTTAACCTTCATGACCTTCTGACCTTTCATTCTTTCGGGCGTTGTTTTTTTCTTGGAACAGGTTCTTCTTTTAATTCGTGGAAAGACAGTACACACCACCAAGGACAGCTAGGGAATCTGGGGGAGCACTGTGAGCTCCTCCAGCTGTCCGCCACGGATCCAAGCATTATTTCCGTTATTTTAAGTTTTAAAAATGCATATTCTGAGGTATCGACAGTGCAATTAGCTTGCTACTTTTCCGCTGAAAAAAAAAATAAAAAAAAAGAAATCTACTATTTACTGCACTTAATTAATGGAGTCCAGCGACTGGTAGAGAATGGTAACTATAGTTTTGCTTTAGTTTTTGTATTGGAGTGGGGGTGGGGGGGGGGGGGTAACCAGAAAACTTCTTTTGGCTACGCTTAGGAAATTTGGTGACTGTAGTTTGCTTAAGTTGGCTGCACTGGGGCAGTAAGTAAAGTTTCCTTTTCAGACAATGAGGTCTGAGGCAAGTGATGATTTGAGCCTCCCCCCACCCCCCGGCTACGCCAATGTGTCATAATATATTATAGGTGTAAGCCTAATTCTCTTCAAAATATACACAGTTTGATAACGCGTCGAAAACTGGATGTATGCTTGCGTAGGATTACATAATGTATTTTATTTATACATGTATGTAGTCTGAAAACTATAAACAATACAATGGCAGCCTTAATGAGTTTGAAACTTGTTGGTATTACTTATAAATTACAGACGTTTCTTCAAAAATAAGATAGTTACGTCCTGCGCATCGCATGTGTCAATCTAGTCATGCATGTTGATCTGTGACTTAAATTATGCTAAGTAATTGGTTTTCCCGGCTTACTCAGGCAACCCATTCCATTAAAAAGATAAGAGAATGCAGAACAGTTAGAGAGGCACTTACTAGTACATTCTCAAAATCGCGATAAATCTCCTTTCATAAATATGTCGGATGTGACAGCGCTGCATTAATGACTTCATACTAAGCAACTAAGCATAATTTTGCAATTAATTATAATAGTAAAAAAAAATGATTTAGATCTAGATTTGTTTTTTTTTTAATAAAATATTTTTTTGTAAGCCTTAAGTGTAGTATTTTTAGTAATTTTAGATCTATGTTATTAAAAATAAACAAAAAGAAATCTTACTTTTTCTGAACAAATCGCAGAAAGTTGAGCTTTATACCCATATTGAGCTGTGAATAAGTTGGATGGTTTGCAATTTCGCGGATATGTGTGTGTGTTAAAGTTAATTCCTATTAAGTATTGTTAAAGAGCTTCTTCTTACTTGTTCTCATTTTTATGTTGGGGCGTTCATATGACTAGACCAATATATGAGATGAACTGAGCAGTGGTTTCCAAATCAGGGAGCTCTCCATATAGTTTTCTTTCTATTGGGGTGTTTTGGGGCCAGTGTCTTGTACGGGCCTCATGGTAAAGAGAACTGTTTTGAAGGATATGTTTTATTCTGTTGTGTCCGGACCTGAGTTCAAAGATTAGACGTTGATTTTGCCTGGATAGGTTATAATAGGCATCATCTTTCTTGTGATTCAGATGAGAGCTTGTCCATTTCTCATTTATTTACTATTAGTTTCTTTATTTCTTCTGGATAGAGTGCAATGTTTAATTGTGAGTTTGTTCTCCCACTCTAGGCGAGAGTGTCAGCCATCTTAATTCCTTCTAGTTCTATATGTGCTGGTATCCATTGTATCCGTTAATTGTCGCCCCTATTTTTCTTTTCTACGTTATATCAAAGTTTTCTAACTTAACCTCTCTCAACCCTCTTTTTCGTTAACTGACTATGAGCAAAAACAAATGGGAGCGCCATCAAAAGTCCATGCCGACCAGCAAAATGATTAGGCCAAACACAACCTCGAAGACATCAAAGCAGTGTTGAAGTTCATGCCGCTGGTGCATAGCAAAGAGTACGGTCTAACTTTTGCAAAGGATAATATGTACAGCTTATAGTGTATATTGTTTGGTATTCTTGTTGAATTTCAAACAAAATTAAGTGTAATAATAATTTTAAAAAAAACGTGTTCGGGCCTATTTGTCTTGCTGCTGTCACTTTTTTTTAAAAGTTGTCTGCATTGTAAAATTATTTTTTTCTTTAATGGCGACCAGACCGGCCCACCGGGCATTTCCCGTTTGCCCATATAGCCAGTCCGCCCCTGGTTTAAACACAAATCTAACTCACTACGTTACCACATCTTTACTTTCTCACATGCGTCACCTATATTAGCATCTATTATGACAGACCAGCCCGAGGTTTCATCAGAAACATCCGATTCCCTTTTCCCTCGTCTTTACTGTCAGGGTTCTATTCTATCTTGTCTTTGGTTTGGCTCGTTAGGGGTTACACAATTACTAAATTCTAATTAATTAATACTTGCTTGGCTCATTAAGGTTTCTACAAATAAGAACAATTATCATTGAATAAGCTCCAACTCCAATTATATATGAATAACACAAATAATACTTTAATAATTTAATAATATCCGATAGGGCACAAATAATGCACAATAAATATTAATATTATTAAACAACCACCAGTCCAGGAAGCAAGCTACCAACCTTCCTGGACCGAGGACAAGATCTCACTGACTAACACACTCTCTCGCACATTCACAGAAGACTAAACCATTCAGTTCATAACATGTGCAAGACTATTCACATTCATAACCTGGGAGTACTTAAACAAGGGGATATCACTATCATATCAAACTATCAAAGCAACATATTCATTCTCGCCATACCTCCCCCTAACAGCAACACACGCATATACTCCACAACAGAGAATAAGCAGCTTGGCTACTTCAGACTACAAGAGTACAATGTATAAAGATTAGGAATTTCAATTTGAGATTCTCTCTCTCTCTCTCTCTCTTTCTCCCTCTCTATCTTACATACACACACGCACACAAAGGAGATGTTCCAGAGTACACTGGGCAATTTAAAGTATCAAGGAGACTTGATACAGAAATAAAAAAAAACAACAAATATTTACCTGAAATCTTCATACCAGAGTAATCGCTTTGTTTTTCCCCAAAAAGAAACTCTGCTATTTCGAAATGTCAGGAAATGGTCAGGGACCGGCAAGGAAACTTAATTTCGTCTCCTGAAGCGAAATTGAAATTTATGAAACCAAATAATCGAGATGGAACTTTTTCCACACACCCCCACTCCACACCCACATAACCACACACTCATACTAAATAGACTTAAGGAAATACTTTTCTTGTGTCTTGCACAAATAAATGTTTGATCATCAATTAATTGTGAACGAATAGAGAAACGTTGTGTTATTGATTTAAAAAACAACAACTACTGTCTGCTGGATAATGTGATAGTATCATAGTATCTAGCATGGGCGATAGATCCATACAAATAACAACAAATTCTTTCTTCCTTTTTTTTTTACATTTGAAAACAAAAGCAATGTTCTATTAATTCAGTTTTATCGGGGAGATGCCGCGGGGAAATATAGCAGTCTTTTTGTCGCAAGGTGTGAGCACTTTTTTTTTGAAGCGTTGTTCGCAATTATTAAGTTTTCTTTCAAATATTTAAAGTGGTTGCCAAGTACTGGTTTAAAAAGTAAAAGTAAGATTTCCCCTTTCAGACCTTGCGATCTATGGGGCAGATGATGTTAAGGTAATCTGTTTCTTTGGCCAACGGTTAAAGAGCAGGGTGTTATGTGGCCAGCACAACGACTAATTTACTTTACTTTTCCTCAACTAAAGTCATGTACCCATTATTGTTGGGTGGACTTAGGGGCGCCCTAAAAACTCAAAATTCAAGATCCCAATATTGACCGAGATTCAAACCCAGGACCCCAGGTTCGGAAGCCGAACATTTATACTCAGCCACCGCTCCACCTTAGCAATCGTTAAACGAGTTTTGGCTTAAACTGTTAGCGTTGGTTGAGAATAACATTTATACGAGTCAAAAGTATATGTGCGAGAGTAAAATTGCGGGGCTCTACGCGAAACTGCTTGCACGGGGCCCAGGCTGGGTAGGGATAAGGATAATAAGTGAAAAATAAGATTTTGTATTAGAAAAAAAAATTCGTTTTAGTATTTCATTCATTCTTCACTAAGTACAAAATCACGATCAAATTAACTTTACGAGCCTTGCGTGTAGCGAAATTATATACAGTATTACAGTATATAATCAAAATCCTGTTTCCTACATAGATCGCGCTCAATAGCAAGAATTGCCAAATTGTTCAATCTATCTTCGTGACTTATTGACCTAAAGTAATTCTTGATTAGTTTAAGGAGTGAGATGCTTCTTTCACCAGATGCCACGGTTAGGTGTATTGTAAAATGCTTTTTTTTTCTTCGCACTTAGAATTTATTTTTTCCATATTGAATGACACCCAAACATGAAATTGTGTCTATATTTCAAGAGGCTTATATGAGTTTTTGAGAGATTTTAATAATTTCAGATTTCCAGGACTTTTTCCTATACTTAGCAATTTATTTGAGAAATTAAACCTAGTATTAGCGCGGGCCTATAAAGTGCGAGGCACACTGTAGTCGCATAGGTAGCAGTTGCCTAAGACCGGTGTGTTTAAAGTTTAACATCATAAAAAGTTTTCATCGAGGCAATGAGATAGTTGCTCCAGGATAACCCGCTTCACCCCCCCCCCATCAGTTACACCCCTTGATCCAACAACAGTAACAAACTAATTAGACTTGTGACGAAATCAATCATTCAAGCCTTTATATACCACGGATGAAGTAACCTAGCTACTTAACGTATGGGCTAAATTCAGCCACAGTATTTGTGTCTTGCCTTGCGCGGTATGAAATGATGTAACTTCCATACCAATCAATTTACTCACTAGCTATCAACCTGACAGTAACCTGAGGATGGGGGGGGGGGGGGGGGGGCTGGTGAATTGAGGGGGGGGGGGGGGAGGGAGGAGAGGAAAACTGACAGTGTCGTGAATAAAACGATATAGATTACGTGCTTATTTTAAGAGTCTATTTTTCAAATATATTTATTCCCGACGCGGCTTTATATTGTTATTAAGGTATTTAGTGGTAAATGCGCCTTGATATTGTCAGTAGTTAAATCAGATGGCCTAATATACAACTGTATGCAGGAGATTCTTATTTAGTCAAGACATAACAGTATCTTCGTATCTTATATATTACAGTCGTTAAGAAGATAATTACTTATCTTATCTTATATAATACAGACGTTACTTTAAAAAATAAGATGTTTATGTCCTACGCGTAATGCATTTAGTCAGGCATATTAACCAATGACCTAAATTCTGCTAAGTCACTGTTTTTCCTGGCTAGCTCAGGCAACCCATTCCATGCTCTAATAGCACTAGGGAAGAAGAAGCGTTTGTACACATTTGTCCTAGTATATGGAACGATGAAAGTGCCTTTATCCTTGTGTTTTTCTGAGTATTTTATTAGATTTTGTTTTTGTATTTGAAGATTACGGTTCTACTTCATACGCATTTCATGTGTCAATCTAGTCATGCATGTTAATTAACGACTTAAACTCTGCTAAGTCATTGGTTTTCGTGTCTGATTTAGGCAACCCATTCCCTTCTCTAGTGGCATTAGGGAAGAAGGAGCACTTTTAGGAATTTGTTCCAGCGTATGGAATAAGAAATGTGCCTCTATCTGTGTGTCTGAGTATTTCATTAGTATTTTTTCTATTTGTAAATTATGGTTTAATGTCTTATGTATTATAGCTACTTTACTTTTACAAAGCTTATATCAAATCACTCTGTTTGTCTGTCTGTCCGTCTGTTTGGCTAAAAGTTTGTACACGTTTTTTCTCCGACACCCTATCTCAGATCAAGCTGGAATTTTGCAGAATTATTTCTTTTACCTGAAAACAAAAGAATAAAAAAAAATAATTAAAAAATTAGTTCATTAACTATTGGTAATATATTACTTTGTTTGGTATCTTAAACAAGGGAAAGACCGAAGTGGTGGCATTAGTTGAATTAGTCCCCTTTATAGAGTGTCGTCTGAGGCTTATGACAAATTTGATTACATGACTGATCCAAACTAATTGATACACTTCATAAAAGCTTTATTTTTCCTTGAGTATGTTCTTGTATTTTGTTTGTTACTGTTCTATATAGTATCCAATCGTGTGTACATTTGAACGAATGTAATTTGGTAGGACATTTTTATGTAAATTAAAAACAGCAGAGGGCCTAAGACTGTCCCTTGAGGTACACCTGACTTTTCTAATATTGGTGTTGATTTGGAGCCATTTATTAATACATGTTTGTTCTCTTCCTATTAGAAAATCTGTTCTGGGCAATTCCTCTCGGCCTGGTCCATGTCCACTCTGCCGTATTTTTGGTCTTCTGATCTTCTCCATGTTTGTTTTGGTCTTCTGGCCGACTAGATCTTATCTTGCAATGTTGTCTGATGTTCTTTGCACTGTGTCCCGTCCATATATATCAAGCTAGAATGACTTGATAATTCAAATTCAATAATAGATCCAATGATTCATAAAACTAAAGTGAACATGAAGTTTGAAACTTATGTAATGAATGTATCCTGATATAAGCTTATCTATTCTATTTATAGTTTTTGAAAACAAGTTCTTGTAGTTATAGATGTGTACTTTTTTAAAACTAATTATCACCCTTATATGTAATTTTTTATTTTCTCTCTTATAGTATTTGGAGGCACGGTGGCTGAGCGGTAAAACGCTTGGCTTCCGAACAAGTGGTCCTGGGTTCGAATCTTGGAATTTTTAACTTCAGGATATGTGGGCACGTCTGAGTACACCCAGCTCTAATGGGTACCTGACATCAGTTGGGGAAACGTAAATGCGGTTGGTCTTGGTGCTGGCCACATGACACCCTTGTCGACCGTAGGCTACAGAAACAGATGACATTTACATCATCTGCCCCTATAGACCATGAGGTCTGAATGGCGAACTTTACTTTTTAAAAAAATAGTATTTACTTTTATGTAGAGAAACTCGAAGCTACTAGAAGTTAAAGTGTAAAATCTTTTTGCTTAATTTCTGTGGCAACTTTAACACCAGGTGACTCACGCAGTGATCTAAAGAATATTCATTCCGAGTTTCATCAAGATTGATCAAACTGTGTTGATTTCTTAAAAATAACAAACATGCAGACATGTTGTCCATTCGCTCCATACATTCAATCAATGAAATGCCAATAGTTGATTGGTTAAGGTTCTGTCAATATTGATGGAGAAACATTCTTTTAGAAAAAGTCTACATGTCTCTAGTCCACTGTCCAATTGAAACAACGATTTGTTTTAAGATGTCTTTTAGTCCTTAGGTTTATTGTCACTTTACCCAGAGTGTAATGGTTAGTGCAATGTAGTTTTTGTCAACCCGTTTGTAAGTTCCCAATAGATTAGGAAAGTGCCGTCTGATGCGTTCCCTGGTCATGGCCACATTTTTATATGCTTCTGAGTTTTGAACTCTGACTGCAGAGCTAGAGAAAGGGATCCTAGCAATGGAATTGAGATGCTACAGACGGATCCTGGGTATCACATTTAAAGACCACATCACAAACCAAGAGATTAGAGACAGGGATACTGCAGCGATTGGACGCATGATGACCCCGCTAAGTATCGTTAAAAAAACGCAAGCTAAGAATCTATGGCCATATCAAAAGGTCTTCGGGGCTCGTAAGGACCTTTCTTCATAAAACAGTACCATGAAAAAAAAAAGAGGCAGAGAAAGTGATTTGAAGACAACATAAAAGAATGGAAGGGCCTACCATTGAAAGAGGCTCTAATACAAAAGACAGAAACGAATGGAGAAAACGGTCGACTAAGGGATAGGTGAAGATAAAAAGGTAAAGGTAGAAAAGAAGACTCATCGTTACTGAGTTCATTCATTTGTTCATTATTGATTTTGTTAATTACTGATTTCCTCATTACTGACTTCATCAAGTTAATTTATTATGATTCAGATTAAATTCTCATTCAGATTCTAGGTGAAAATTTGCTCAGCATTTTGGTAAAACTAAATTTTTCTAAAGAGATGTTCGGTAAGAAAATGTGAGAAAATTTAACTGTTCTGTGTCAGAGACTTTCTACGTATCACAGTATCAGACAGAAAACCAAAAGGAAGATAACAGAGAAAGTGGGGGAAAGACATCAAGGATCGAAAAGTTCTTTTCCTTTAAGTCACACGCGAAAGATTCGGTGAGAAATGGTCTGTCACTTGATACTAAATGGTTTGGTTACATTTTGTTTACAAAGCTTATATCAACTCACGCTGTGTCTGACTAGTGCTGTCTGTCTGGTAAAAAAGTGTGTACACGAATTTTCTCCAATACCCATTCTCGGATCAAGTTGAAATTTTGCACAAATATGCATTGGCATAGACAAGACATGAATCAATAAAAAAAATTAACCAACTAGTCAATTAACTAGTGGTAATTAATTATTTTGTTGGACACCGACAAGAGAAATTAATCATTGAGTATTTTTAGATATGGCTATATATGTAGGGTTTGGTCCATTTGTATAATTGTTCACATTATTTCTCCCACACCTATACTTGGATCAAGTTGGCTACCTAACAAGAGGGCTCGAGTTTGAATCCCGATTCGAGCTGAGTTTTGCTTGCTGAGCGCCTTAGGACATCACGAAAACCTTCACCCAGATACCCCCCCCCCACACACACACACTGGTCCACAAAAGAGATTGGACCATAGCGCACTGAGCTTGCTATAAGCATGAAAGATGCCCTATATAAAAGCAATTTTAAGAAAAAGGTTTTTAAAATATGAGTTTTGTTTTATACTTGTAACTACTTTCACTATTGTCCTTCAAATCTTCTCTACATTTAGTCTGACTAATGCAACTTTATGTACACTGTCTACTGTCTACATAATTTTATGTCAATTCCCTTTCAAGGCCACTGGAAAAGGCAGCCAGGGAGAACACTGCTCCTGGGTTGTGACGAGTAATTTATGTAACGCACGCTGCGATATTGACCTAATTCAATTTAGTGTCCGGCAGACAGCAAGGATTCACACCCCCACATTTACACACACACAACCACACACTCACGTCAGTAGTTTGGGTTAATCACAATTATCTGACTGAGTTGATTCTGTGTTTAATTTGTTCTCTCAACTATGTTTAGTACATACAGTGTGCTTTTTTGTGGAAGTCTAACAATATATTAGAATACTCTATTCAAGTCACTCCTTCATGGAACCCGGACAGCTGATCTCAAAAACGACTCTAATGATTTTCATAGAAGCTTAGCAGTTGATGTATAGCGCTGAGAAGGGAATTACTAGCTCGTTGGCCACATTGGGAAAGCTCTAGTTCGACCGATATTCTTTTTCTAATAAAAACGTAAATAAATTTTAATTTGGCTAAATATCTATATATATAATTCTAGGTCTATATCCAGCATCGGTTTTGAAAGGACTATCAAGTTTTTGAAAGGACTATCACGTTCGGGAATTTCATAGTGTAAGGTTTTATTGATGTAAGAATTTTATAAATTAATGTCCAGGAAAATTGTGAGCATTGTATTTTAAGTCTAGGTATAAATTATTGGAAAATTATAAAGTGTAGATCTATACATTTGCTTAACCAGGATTGTTTCTCGCACACCTAATCTAGTTGAAACTTTGCACAATTATTCATTGGCATAGATAAGACATGAAACAATTAAAAAAATAACCAATTTGTCAATAATCTACTGGTAATTAATTATTTCTTTTTTATATCAAGACAGATACGGCTAAATATGTCTGATTTCGTCTCCTTTATTTGAAATTCTCTATATATCCCCACATCCATTCTCGGGTCAAGTTGAAGACTTTAAACAATTATTAATTTTACCTAAAGAAGAAAGACATAAATCAATTTAAAAATGTACCGATTTGTCAATTAATTATCGGTAATTAATTAGTTTTTTTTATTTTGAATAAGGAAAATAGCTTCTACATTATTGAGAAATATAGTTGTAAGTGCTTAGTTCTTTTTAAAAAAGAATTTTTATATTTTGCTACTTTATTGTTTGCACTTGGACAATTTTGTCCCAGATAGGGAAAGAATAAAGATTTATGACGCACCGTTTAAGCCAGATTCGAGTAAATCTCTTAGATAAAAGGGTTTATTAAGTTTATTTACATAGCCGAATGTGTCAAATGTGAGCCGACAGGGCATCCATAAAGTGTCTTGCCGTTCACATTCAGAGCGATGTCTCGTGTTGGCTGTCGGATAAAAAAAAATAAAAAGATGGATTGGAAATGTGTGCAACGTCTGCTAGCTTTATGGAATTGAGAGGGAAAAATACATTAATCACGTGACTAATGTTAATTTGACTATTTCAAGTGCAGAAGCGATGCACTGCTGGACGATGAATTGAGTTTATCATATCTAAAATACAGTACTATAACTAATGCCCAGGCTTTCATGTCATTATCTCAGTACTTTATTGGCATTTTTATTGGTATAAGTATAATCATTACTTTCTTGTTTTTACCTCCATTATGAGTGTCAGTGATATCAAGACACTAATTAAATTCCCTGAAACTACGTATCGCACATAGTGATCTCAGTAAGTGGAGGCCCTGTGCAGAATTATTGTGGAGGCCCCTAGCATCATCAAGCTGCTATGTAAATGCATTCAATAATATTAATTAATCTTTAAAATAAAATCGGTATATCATATCTGTAAAGAAAGAAATATGGAACTAGCATTTTCATCTCATTTCTTTTCTTATATTTAATATGCACATTTTGTTTGAATACTAACATTTTCGTAAAGTAGATGCCCATTCTAAGGATAAGACCTGGGAAGCAATTGCATCACTTAAATGTTTATTTCATTATTAAATTGGAAATGGCGATGAAAATGTGATTTGGTATGGGTAATCTGTTTCGAAATTAGATAACAAGCTTGTAGCATTTCAGAAATGATGATTAATTAGAGCAGTTTTTTCCAAACTGTGTTCCGGGGAACCCTAGTGTTCCTCGAGGCCAGACTACAGGGGCGGACTGGGTATCAAAATCGGACCGGGCATTATCATATAAACCGGCCCACAAATGGCATGTCATATATTTTCGGTGTGTGGGGGGATTTTTACCCCACTCTGCAATTTATATATATATATTAGTGTGTGTGTGTGTATATGTAATTAATCTTTATTACATTCTGATCTTTCATTCTTTCAAACATTTTTTCTACCCTAGAATACTCTCTTCCTATGTCTGTGGACAGACAGTACACAGCGCCAAAGGGCAGCTAGGGAGTCCGGGGGAGCGCTTTGAGCTCCCTCCAGTGGGGTCCGGGGCTTCGCCCCGGAACCAAGCATTATTTCCGTTATTTTAAGCTTTAAAAATGCATATTCTGAGGTATCGACAGTGCAATTAGCCTGCTACTCTTCCGCTAAAAAAAATATATAACCAAATCTGCTATTCAATGGAGTCCAGCGACTGGTAGAAAATGGTAAAATGCTTTAGTTTTTGTATTGGAGGGGGAAGGGAAACCACAAAAACCCTTTTGGCTACGCTCATGAAATTGGAAACTGTAGTTTGCTTACGTTGGCTGCACTGGGGCAGCAAGTAAAGTTTCCCTTTCAGACAATGAGGTCTGAGGCAAGTGATGGTTTGAAGACCCTCCCCTCCCGGCTACGCCCATGTGTTATATTATATGTGTAAGCCTGATTCTCTACAAAATATATAAAGTTTGATAATGCATCGAAAACTGGATGTATGGATTTGTAGGATTACATAATGTATTCTATTTATACATGTATGTAGTCTGAATAATATAAACAATACAATAGCAGCCTAATAAGTTTGAAGCTTTTTGGTATTACTTATAGATTACAGACGTTTCTTCAAAAAATAAGATTGTTACGTCTTACGTATTTCATGTGTCAATGTAGTCATGCATGTTGATCTGTGACTTAAAATTAGCTAAATCATTGGTTTTCCTGGCTGACTCAGGCAACACATTCCATTAAAAGATAAGAGAAAACAGAACGGTTAGAGAGGCACTTACTTAATGTGAAAAGCTCTTGCTTCCTCCTAATACATTCTCAAAAAACGCGATTTGTATAGGAATATACCATGACCCATAATTTAAAATATAAATGTCCTTTCATTAAATATCGGATGTGACACCGCTATATAAATTAATTATTTTCATCGTTAATGACTTCATACTAAGCATAAGTTTGCCATTAATTATAATTGTATAAAAATTAATTTAGATCTACATTAATTTTTTAATTAATTTTTTTTGTAAGCCTTAGCCTTAAGTGTAGTACTTTTAGATCTATGTTATTAAAAAAAAAAAAAAAGAAACTGTTTCTTTTCAAATCGCAGAAAGTAGAGCTTTATACCCATATTGAGCTGTGAATAAGTTGGATGGTTTGCAATTTCGCGGCTGTGTGTATGTGTTAAAGTTAATTTCTATTAAGTATTGTTAAAGAGCTAATTGTCGCGCCTATCTTTTTTGCTGCGTTATAACAATGTTTTCTAACTTAACCTCTCTTATCCCTCTATTTTGGTTAAATTTTAATGGAACCATTAAAAGACGGGGGAGGGAAGGAGCAAAAAAAAAATGGGAGTGCCATCAAAGGCCCATGCCGACCAGCAAAATGAATAGGCCAAGCACTACTTCGAAGACATCAAAGCAGTCCATGCCGCTCGTGCATAGCAGAAAGTACGGTCTAACGTTTTGCAAATGATAATACGTACAGTGTATTTTTTAAAAAAATCTTTTGATATTCTTGTTGAATTTCAAACAAAATTAATTCTAATAAGAATTTAAAGAAAAAAACATGTTTGGGCTTTTGTGTCTTGCTGCTGTCACTTTATTATAAGTTGTATGCATTGAATTTTTTTTTCTTTGGTCGCGACCAGACCGGCCCATTTTGTACCGGCCCACCGGGCATTTGCCCGTTTGCCCATATAGCCAGTCCGCCCCTGCCTGACTACGTGTTCTACAAACTACTGGAATAATCAATTGATGGGTCTCCGTTTTATCGGTTGAATACTGGCAATGTCTTCCTCTAAATACCAACAATTTACAAACTGTTCCTTTAAGGGAAAAGTCTGGGAGACACTGAATTAGAGGGTTGCAACATCATATTTAAAAAGTACAAATGATTAGATTAATCAATTGATGGATTTCAAAGAAAATACATTTCTCTCTGTATTTTTGATTCCTTTAGTACATTTTAATGCATGATTTGTGAGACGAGGATCAGAAGTATGTCTTGCACTTCTGTTTGTTTGTCTCCCTTCCAAAACGATTCTCTGGTTGTCTCCCTTCGAGATGCAGACTGTATTTTTCTAAAGAATGAAACTTTCTGGAAATTAACCGATCCAAGTATCTAGATCTTCAAAAAGAAGCTCAGACTTTATTGTATTTTATGTTTCAGGTCTGTCTCACTATACTAAAGTGCTGGAAAATGTGGAGGATTCGGTGGTTTTTGACGAGGTGAGTCATCACTTTAATGTTAAGATCAAACTATTTTAGCTCAAATACTATTAATATTATTTTGAGGACTTTTTTTTTTGTTGCTTTGTTTGTTCCCTGCCCTCACTACGTATCAAATCTTGTTTTAAAACTGCGTATATTAATTATATAATATTGTGAATTGCTTGTACATTCTTAGTTTTCGCTAAACAAAATTGAACGATTCAGTTTAATCATTGGCATCTAGTACACCTCACCAAGTGCTCGTTAAGGGTAAAGCTTGAGCCCTATTAAAACCCATGACCAAAGGGAAGAATTTTACCCAGAGGGATGAGAGATGACTCTTCAGCGATACCTCTGCCTTAACTTATGGACATTAGTCGGTGGCTCTGCTCACTGTTGTATAGCAGAAATGTTTGCTGTTTATTTATTGACCTGGTCATGCTCCCTCGCCTACACCCCCTCTCCCAACACCCCATACCCTACAACCCCCCTTACCCTACAGCCCCCCTTCCCCTACAACGCATCTTCCCAGCAGTTATCTAAAACAACGCAATTGCCTGTATTTACAACTGGCATAATAGATCAAGATTATTTTTTCTTTTAGTGTGTTGGTTTGGGGGGGGGGGGGGAGATTAGTGACGTAAAACTTGCCCCTACCGCCCTAACACAAGTACGACTTGCATGCCAATCTCACGTGTAATTAAACTGTAGGTCTATGTGTAACAGAGTGAGACAAAATATTATGTTCAATAATATCCATAGTTGGGAAGAAACGTGACATGAGTCATAACTCCAGAAGACCTGAAATTCAACAGGTGGAAGCCCAATATCAGTACTTTCTATGCCAAGTATTTAACCCCAGATATGTGTATTTTTTAAGTGCTCTGAATACCTCCAACACCAACAGAATCTTTTTTTTTTTCAGCAGTGGCGTAGGGGTTCAATGAACCTGGGCCCACGACCGTTAGTGGCCCACAGCCTTTGGCGTAGCAACAATGGCGGAAAGGCGCTGACCAGGTGGGGCCCTCGTTAACCATAGGCCACAAGGTGTAAAATGGAAACTTTACTTTTACATCTGATCTGAACGTTCCATAAGAACTAAAACACAAAGATTAAAAAAAAAAAAAATCCTTTATCCCCCACTTTCGGTCAGAGTGCTACACATGACTACGCAAACCCAGTTGCGACCTACAATATTGTCCGATCTGTCTATTTCACTTTTTCTTTCAGACTTTTCTTCCAATTTTCAGCTAAGTTTTAAGAATACTCTGAATGCGGTAATGCTTCAATGGAGAATCCAGATATGATATAGGAATAACTGGTGTAACATTTCAAGAACTGTTTGGAATAAGTACTAATGAAGAGCTTAAAGTACAATTTTAAAAATTGGTATTAGCTCTTACAGCTTCCCAAATAAAACAACTAATGTGCACTCTTTGCCCATTGCTATGTTTGTAATCGTTATTCCATCTTCATATATAGTAGGGGAAAAAGGTTTCAGAGTGGTTGCCTACTTTTTGATTATAATTTCTAAAACAAAATGAACAACCCTAACCGAGAAGTTTCAATATTAAACCTTACTAGCCCAATTTTGAAATGTTAGTATCAAAGCAGCCCACTAGTGGCAGTTAGGCGTATATATTTTCTTTGGTAAATTCATGTAATAAATATTAAATTATAGTTTAGCTTCATTCTAAATGTAATTAGTCCTTGATAAATATACACGATATAAAATTAAGAAAATTTTTACACATTTGAGGATGATGAATTTTGAAAAATGCGTAACTAGTTAAGTAGGGTACCGAAATCTAGAAAACGTCTACTAGACAAAAAAAAAATTTGGAACCACTGGTTTAAAGTTTTAACTTGATCCGAGAATGGGTGTGGGAGAAATAACGAATACAATTATGTAATGGGACCAAACCCTACATATTTAAACATCTGTAAATACTTAAGGATTCATTTCCCTTGCTAGCATTACACAAAATAATTAATTACCAGTAATAAATTGATAATTGGTTGATTCTTTTTAATTGATTCATGTCTTTTCTAGGCCATTGAATAATTGTGTAAAGTTTCAACTTGATCCGAGAACGGGTGAGGGAGAAATAACGTGTGCAAACTTTTAACCAGACAGACAGACAGACACAATGAGTTGATATAAGCTTTGTAAAAAATATGACAGTCGCAAGTGTTTATTTTGTATGAAATACACTTGTTTGACTAGAGGGCCTCGCAAAATATAACTAGCCCACACCAAGTTTAGGCTTAGCGCCCACACTAGCGCTATAAAAAAAAGTCGTGGGTCCTTACATTCTGCGAGGCGGGCCGAAGGGTCTTGGGGGGGGGGAGGAGAAAGGAATACAATTTCTGTACCTTGCCCAGAAGGTATTCGATAAATCTCGAACAATTAGTCACGTGATTAATAGAATGAGTTCATCTGTTGATAGAGAAGATGTGACATTTCTCAGGTCGTTATACTCTGTGACCTTGTGACCTTTTCTCAATGCCTTAAGGTCGAGATTCCAATTAACTGTGTTTAAATATATTTATATCTATTTGTTGACACTGTCATCTCAGTAATCGTCACATGTCTTTCTCTATGTGCCTCTATCTCTCTGTCTCTTTATCGCTTTGTCTGTCCATGTTCTTTTCTGTATTTCTCTATCTGTATGTTTATCGCTCTTTCGCTGTCTCGCCGTCTAACTCTATGACTCTCTCTTTTTGTCTCTTTGTTTCTACCTATCTCTCTATCTTCATATCTCTTTGTTTACTTAACTCTCCGCATTTCACTCCTTTTCTCTCTCTCTCTCTCTCTCTTTCTCTCTTTCTCCTTATCTATCCTTCTTTCTCTTTCTCTCCCTTTTTCTAACTCTCCCTTTCCTTCTTTCTTTCTGTCTTCTCTCTCTCCCCATCTCTCTCTTCCTCCCTCTTTCTTTCTCTGCCTCCTCTCTCTCTCTCCCTCTCTTCCTTCTCTCTCTCCCTCTCTCTCTCTCTTTCTCTGCCCTCCATCTATTCGACGAAGCATCACTCTCCTGCCTCTTAAGTACATGTCCACTACAGAGATGCTCTAAGGAGAGTTCATCCTATTTTGACCAAACGGAAACGGAGGGATGAATCGGGGCAGCATTACAACCAGTTGTGTAATTGGCTTATTTAAACATGTCAGTACGTTATACCTAGTGTTAAGAGGAGGGGATTGAACGAGGAATGTGTTGAAAGAGCCTCTATTTATCTTTTGTTTCATATTTTACCCCACCCACCTTCTCTCAGTCTTTTACTCACATACTCCCCCATCCCCCTTTCCCACTAAACCGCCAGAGTCTCAAGCGCTCAAACCCTCACTTTCCACAACTGACCTCGTAGTTTAATCCTTTGTCCTTCAAACCCCCTTCCCTTTTTTTTCCTCTTTGTTTTTCTAGATTAGTGATCAGTCATTATTGATTATTAGAATACTTTTTTTTTTCCTGTCATGGTGGCCGTCGTCGCTACATCACGTGCCACTAAACCAAGAGCCACAGTCCTCTTATATCTCCTTTATTTCGTATCGATTCAAAACAAGAGCAAAAAGTAAAATGCGTGTTTCCTCCTCTTGAAAATATATCTCTTAGAGGGAATGACATGGTTCAGGTTGGAGAGCTCCACACAGCTAGTTCAAATAAATCGTTGTAGGCGTAGTAATGCCCAACTTGAATTAAACTTATTCACAGTGTTATTAACCATTCGGTCCGAATGGTGTGTGTGGGGGGAGCGGACGAATTTTAGTATAGAAATCACACTATTTGTATACAAATGTATTACCCATGTCAATAATACTGTTACGTCTCTCAAACTAGTAACAACATCACACTAACTGTCCGAAAACCTAGCCTTGCTCCGCCTGACTTCACACAGCGTGCTGTTTCTAACTTCACCTCGTACTGGTCACATTGCGAGGTAACGTGAAGTGTCGTGAAGTGTCTTGACTCAAACACACTTCCTCTTATATAGGATCTCTACTGGCCTTCAAGAACCGGATGGAACGTCGCTTGACCACTCGATTGATTACAATCGCCGTGACTTGCGTGCGTAATATTTACACACAGGTCGTTGCCGAATCTATAATACAAACGTTAAGTCTGTCCTTCTATACGGTTCAGAAACTTGGAGAGTCACTAAAACAAATATGGAAAGCTCCAGACTTTTGTTAACAGATGCCTACGCCGGATATTAGGAATTAGGTGCCAGAAAAGATAACTACTATCGATTTGTGGGAGAGAACTAGACAAAAGCCCATAGCCCAAGACATCACAAAACAAAAACGGAGCTGGATAGGACACACCCTGCGAAAACCACCTACCAATGTTGCAAGGCAAACACTTGACTGGAACCCACAAGGAAAGTGGGCAGACCCAAGCAAACCTGGAAGAGGTCAGTCATCAGTGAAGCTGAGGGTACTGGAATGACATGGGAGCAAATGAAGAAAGCTGCTCAAAACCGAGTTCGGTGGAGAGGTGTGGTTGCGGCCCTATTCTCCCCTGGGAGTACACAGGATTAAGTCAAGTAAGTCAAGTCGTTGCCGAACTGGCGTGTACTGTCACTGGTCACGGTTGACCGCTAGCGCTGGATTGGGGTGATTTGCGTAGGCTAAAACACACACACAGCCTACGACCATATGTGTCACCACTGTGTGTGTAACAATACATACTAATTTTTTATGTTTGAACCTATTTTTAGAATATTTCGACCCCCCCCCCCCCTCTAATATGTTGGCCGATTTTGTGGAAGGGGGAGGGGGCGTGGGCATTCATTAGCCCATAAACCCAACTATAAGGTTAAAAAACAAAGTTGCATTGCTGGATATTTATTTAGAAATAATCAGTGAATATTGTCTTGTGATGAAATAAAGATCTCAAGTAGACCGGCTTTAGTGGCTAAGGGGCTTAACTTATGCAGGAGTTATTACGAGTGTGCTGTATACGATAGGGGTCTCAACGAGAATGTTATTGAGTTTCTAAAGGCAAGGAGGCAGAACAAAGTGTTTTTTAGTTTAGAGTTAACAGGTTTGATTTGTCGTGTGTGGAGATTGTTTCCAGTTTTACCTTTAAGTCTTGACCACTGCTGGAACACGACTTGACCACTGCTTCCTGCTCTATTTCCAGGTGTTCGAGTGGCCCGTGGCCAGGCCCATTGAGGCCGAGGAAGTGATTGACATACAGATCTACAACTACAACAAGTACCTAAGCAACAGGTGAGCACTTTCTGTCAATGTGAGCTGATGAATTGTCCGCTGTCCTCTCTCCCTCCTCTTTCACCTCCACCACACCCCCTCCACCCACGAATCACGTGGTGTTAGATGTCAACGGTGTTTCTTTAAAATATACAGTGAACAAAATGACAAATGCCATATGAAGATAGAAATACCCAGAAAAACCAAATATCCATTTGTAGCAACAAAAATTAAAATCAACTGCCCAGAACAATTTCGTAATTTTACCATCCAATAAAAAAAAAAGTGCCATGTATTATAGGAGGATATTTTATCTTCTAAATGTTTCAGCATCATCTCATCTCTGAATGTGGTCATTTATAGGGCATAGTCCATCAACCAGTTTCCTCCAGGCGTCTCATCTATTGGCGAGTCTCTCCAGCTGTCCCCAAGTCTTACCCATCTGCTTGGCGTCTGCATCCACATCTCGGCTCCATGTACCCATGGAGGGAACCCCTCTTTCTTCTTTCATTGGGGTTTCCAGGTGAAGTATTGCGACCAAAAGAGAACAAACGCAGACGGCGAAAAGAAAAATCTAAATCGACCACCTACGGACAATGGTTATGCTTGCCCTGGATGTGGCAAAATATGTAGGTCACAGCTTGGACTACGCAGCCACGGGAAATACTGCATTCCTCACTAATCTTCGGACTCGAAGACTAGCCTTGTTATTATTATTGGGATGATTTATGCAGGCTTGCGAGGGGTATGGACTTTCCATCGCAAGCGTCTCAAAAGGATATAATTTTCAATGGGGTGCTGCTTTGTTCTTGCTTCAGCTCCTCGTCGGTGATCTTGTCTGGCTGGTGGACCTTAATGACTTTCCTGAGGTAGGTTTTGATGAATACCATGAATTTTTCATGGTGGTGATGGTGGTTCTCCAGGTATCTGCTCCATAAAGCAGTATTTGTAGGAAGGCTGTTTTTGCTTTACCGATGCGGGTTCTGACATCCGCATCTGTTTCTACATTGTTGCCCAGGATACCGCCAAATTAAGTGAAGCTCTCCGCCTCGCATCGTACTGTGATCGGTGTCTGTTTTTGGCACAACCCAGCATAGCTGGGCATTTTCCTGCATCCGATGTTGGGTTTTCAGAGAAAGGAAAACCCTGGTCATTCGCAAGGTCGAGATAATCCAATTGTTTCCTATCAGAGTTTAACTTTATTGTGTGTGCTAATCAAGAAACATTTTTAAAGCTTAAGCTCGAAATGTTACTAGATCTAGTTACCCCCCCCCCTACTTTCCCGAAATCATAAAAGAAAAAGACGAACCCAAGTTCCGGGTTCAGTCCTTAAAGTATAACCATTCTTCCCGCGTCTTTCTTCTTGTAGATTGGTCGGGACGTTCCGCATGATACTGCAGGAGCTAATTGAAGTCGGTTGCGTCAAGATCTCGGACTGTCTCCTTGACAACAACAATGTGGTCATGAAGGTAGGGTCATTGTGACATTATGTTTTCTTGACCTTTTCTTGACCTCTGGCCTAGAAGGCTCTTGAAGGATACACACACACACACACACGCACGCACGCACGCACACGCACGCACGCACACACGCACGCACACAACACACACACACACACACACACACACGTTACTGACAGCCTGAGTTAATATTTTTACATATAAATTAGTTGCTGGTGCTTCTTGCTCTTCCGAGCCCCTCCTACTTCCCACCTAATGCATACAAAGGAGTCCATTATGAAATATATATGGGACATAGCTCAATGCATTGGGCCATTCAGATTGGGTAAGAGGAAATAGGGGGAGACGACCACAACAGCAAAGGGAAACGATCCAAGAAATATCTTAACTACCGAAATAGATCGATGAGTTTTGGAATGTTTTGTCTTACTCTTGTTATTCTAATAAGTCAATTTTATTTTTCAGTGTCAATGTATTGTTAAAGTTTATCTTCACTATATAAATAACAATACTGAAACGATTAGTGTTAGAATGCTTGTAGATATTAGTCGACCTGCTTACTAATTGCGTCATCCTTTCTATTAATATCATCCTTTCTTGTTATTAAATATGTAATTATTCCTTAGTTTATCCCTCTACCATTTCTAAAAAAAAAAGCTTGAGTTTTAAAGAACATTTTTTGTTAGTTATAAATTACATTAATTTTACAGAATCAACCTTGAGTTTAGTGTAGCGATGCAGTCTAGATATTAAATCTAGCAATTTAGCTTAGCGATTTAGTCTAGCGATTAGCTTTAACATTCTAGGTTAACAATTAGTCTAGCAATTCACTCTATCAATTGAGCCGAGGTATTTAGTCTAGCGATTCAGTGTGACAAGCTAATTTAGTTTAGCAATTTAATAGACAATTAGTCTAGCAATTGAGTCCGACATATTGATATGAAAGTCAAATCTCTTCGCCAATTACATTGTTCATTATCTTCTCAGACCACGGTGACATTTGAGCTGTCTTACAACGCTCCGGACGGGTCCGTGGGGCTCTGGCAGAAGGGAGGTTTTGAAAAACTCAAAAGTCGAGAGCTGCGGAGAGGCCTGAATGAGGAGGAGAGGTTGAATGAGTTGAACAAGAGGGAGGATGCCTTTGTGGGGGATCAAGATAGGTAAGTCATAAATAGGAGGATTAGAGAGGTGAGTAATTTGAGGAAATTAGACAGGTAAGTCTTTAATGGGGATTACACAGGTTGAGTCGTTAATGTAACTATGGCGTGTCGTTAATGGGAATTCGACGATTCATTAATGGGAATTCGACGATTCATTAATGTTAGTTCGACAGGTAAGCCGTGAATGGGAATAAGGTGAATCATTAATGAGAGTTAGACCAGTGAATAATCAAGGGGATTAGAATGGTGAGTCGTTAATGGAGATTTGACGGGTGATTTATTAATGGGGATTAGACAGGTGAGTCATTTATGGGAATATGGCAGATGAATCATTAATTGGGATTTAGAAAGGTGAATCATAAATAGGGTTTGAAGGCGAGTTATAATATAGGGCTAGACAGACTAAACATGAATTGGTTTATATTGTAAACGAATCAATTCAATGTCATTTGGTATGAAATTCAGACGTCGCCCTTTGGCTCACATGAAAACATTCTATGTATAGAGACCAAACTAATCCAAGACTTTCCAGTCAACATGTCATGAACTTTTGCTGTGGCTTAAATAACGTTGCTGATTTTTTTTTGTTTCAGAGACTCTGACTCTGTTACCTTGAGTCCATCCCTGTCCATCAAAGGGTCAATGCTGAGTCTTACCTCCAAATCATCCAACAGTAAATCTCCAAAAAGGTAACTCAAAAACGCATTGGCGTGACGGACCGCTGGAGAGAATTAGAAGACTAAATCACTTCTCTTCCTTACAACTACAACTATTATCCTCAATTTGAATTAGTCAGTGGCGTATCTAGGGTGGTGGGAGGAGGGGGGACATTGGAAAATCCCCCGGGCCCTCTTTTTTAAATTAAAAATTAAATGTTACGCAAAATGCAGGGACCCACATGTAGGTCAAGCCCCCGGACCCCAAACGATGGAAAATTCCTAGCTACGCCCCTGTTGTTATGTTTCTAATATAGAATTATAGATTGGTTCATTGCAGTTCTTTTATTTTAAAGTCATAATTTTATTAGATTGACATTGTGTAATGTGTAATTAGAGATGTTGAACTATGGTGAAAAAAACAATAACACTATAGATAGCTAGCCTTTTGGTGTATCCGGTGTACAGAATAAGGGACGTAGTCCTAGAGTTGATATGTTGTTTCTTTTTAAACTATAGGATAATTTGTATGCCCCTTTAGCGCTGCAGAATCAAATTTTCTTAGCTCTTGCATTTGTAGCCAAACTTTTTGTTTTTAGTTTAGTTGGCAGCATTTCAATTGAGCGTCCTTGACATTGTTTCTTTCGTTGTAAAAATTCCCAATATTAAATATTTAATCCGAAATTATTATTTTTTTAAATCAAAGTAGATATATGTATCCATGCAAAGTGGGTATTCAAACGAAGTACTATTAAAACTCTCAGCTACAACTGTAGTCATAAAAGGCATCTGATGATGTCCGCTACTTTCAATCAAGCTCATTATTTTATAGCCTAAGATACGTAATGGACCTCATTCACCAATCGTAAACAAACAACATTGAGCCAAGAGATTCTCTATCTCTTCTATACAAATTACGATCTAATTATAATCAAGAATGGTTATCACGTGACAGTTTTTTTTTTGTCCGTTGTTTCATTAATATTATCACGTGACCGTTCGTTTTGGTGAATGAGGTCCATTCTATGTCCCATTCATGGCTAGAAAACTGGAGTCTGTATCTATATGCTCATTTTTACCTGTCTGATTCCATAGCCCCTTCCATTGGACCGCAAATAGACTCAATAGATTTTTTTTTTCAGTAGACAGGAAAAATATTTTTCTGTTACAAAAAAAAAATTGTTTTTTTTTCACAAATTTCAGTCCAGGGAGTAAAACTCTGGGATCAGTGGTCAAGATGGCGATGATGAAGCGGTCAAGGCAAACTATATCAGATACTGAGGAGGACAGAATTACTTTGACTGACCAACAAGACCCAGGTACACATTTTAAATTCATAATTCTATGTTGTAAATATAAGCCCACGGGTTGCATGACCTTGATCGAGTTCCATCCAGAGGCGTACCTAGTGATGGGCGGGGAGCGCGGGCCGCACGGGACATCATATGGCGAAGAGCATCAAACTTACCTTATCTTATCTTATACAATACAGACGTTACTTCAAAAAAGAACATGATTACTTCCAACGCGTGATGCATCTGGTCAATCATGTTAACCAATTACAAAAATAAAAATTCTGCCAAGTCACTGATTTTCCTGGCTGGCTCAGGCTACTCATTCCATGCTCTAATAGCGCTAGGGAAGAAGTAGCATCTGTATAAATTTGTCTTAGCATATGGAAAGAGGAATATGCTTTTATTATACCTAGCATACATACATATTTTGAACCCGAGATTTCAATGTATCGATCTGTGTGTAAAAAGACGTTGCCCGTCATTGACGCTTATCTTTCTGGAGAACCTTACCATAGTTCCGTGATTTGATAGAGAGCACCATGTGGGCGTCACGAAGTAGGTAAAATAAGAGGTGATTTCTTGGTAGTTGGTGAAATTCACAATACAAAGTTCATTTAACGGGAGCAGGGTCGGGCTTAAGTAGTTGGAGCACCTAGTTGAATTTAATTCGGTGATCCTAACGTATGGTCTGTAAGAGAGATTAGTAGATAGAAGCTAAACAAGCAATAAACAAAAGAATACATTTTAAAGACAAAGCTTATTTAAGGGAAAGAACTGCTAATTACTGCCATTTATTTGAAAATTATAGTCTTTAGCTACATAAAAAAATAGAAATTAATTAATTAGTACTGAATGATTAACTAATTGGTTTATTTTGTGATTGATTCGTGTATTGTCATCGACTAAGAATAATTTTGCAGAACTTTAACTCGATCCGAGAATGGAAAGTGCGATAAAAAAAAGGTGTCAAAACTTAAGAAGTGGATTTAATCCATATATACATCCACATCTATCATTAAGTAACATTTATTCCCCCTTTTTTTTTTCAATATCAAACAAAATAATGAATCTTATATAATACAGACGTTACTTCAAAAAAGAAGATTATCTATAAAAAATCCTCTATAATTAATTATGTAATTTGTTAATTTTTTGATTGATTCATGTCTTGTCAGTTTCAATGAATAATTGTGCTAAGTTTTAACAGACAGAAAGACAGACAGACAGAGTGAGTTGATATAAGCTTTGTAAAAAAAAATAAATCATGCCACTATTATGTATAGCAATGTCTTCATTATATTTTTTCTCGTGATCCGTATGTTACATCTATAGTGCATTCTGGGACATTTGTAAAAAAAAAAATGTGTGCGTGGTTTAGTTTGTGAAATATTTCACTACTAATTGTTACGCTATATTTTTTTTTAATTGTAATTTGAATTCGTATAGAAAAAAATATCATTTTAGATTCCAGCGATCTGGACGCTAAAGCTGCTGAGGTGGCCTCAATGTTGGCCAGAACAAACAGAAACATGGACCAAGATGACACAACGGCCATGGAGCTGCCAGTACCGCTTGCTGCTCAAGGAAAGAGGTAAAATACACCTTCCCGAGATTCCAGTTGCTTCGGGTCTGCGCTGACTATGCCTCTCAATGTAGCCACATATCTAATGCTTAAAAGAATGAAGAATGGTGGGTGGGGGTGGGGAATATCTAGATAGATAGCTGTAGGTAACTTTCAGATCTTGCGATCTTTAGGGCAGGTCATGTAAAGATTAACGGGGTTGTAATGTGGACAGCACAACGACCTACCGCCTAAACTTTTCCCCAACTTATAACAGGTACGCATTAGCGCTGGGTGGACTCAGAGGCCCCCTAAGGATCCTGAAATTGAAAATCCCAGTCTTCACCAGGATTCGAACCCAAGACTCCAGGTTCGGAAGCCAAGCGCTTTACCACTCCTTTAAAAAAAAATAACTTAGACATCATGTAGAGCCGTGATTAACAACTTAAAGGTTACGCTTCTGTCCATCTCATCTTTCTCTATATTTCTATAGGTTGGTCATGCAATGCCATTCTTCTGTTTATCTTAATGGGAGATCATCATTGTTGTCATTTTCTATCTTTAGGGGGAAATCATCCTTAATGTAGTCATTTTCTATGTCTATAGGGGAAGATCATCCTTAATGTCTGATGACGCTATGATGAAAGCCCAAGATTTTCAGGTACCTTATTGTTGTTTTGACTCAAGAATGATCTGACGTCTTTATTGTTGTTTTGACTCAAGAATGATGTGACGTCTTTATTGTTGTTTTGACTCAAGAATGATGTGACGTCTTTATTGTTGTTTTGACTCAAGAATGATGTGACGTCTTTATTGTTGTTTTGACTCAAGAATGATCTGACGTCTTTATTGTTGTTTTGACTCAAGAATGATCTGACGTCTTTATTGTTTGTTCCCTTCAAGAGTCGCACAATGTATACGTTACAACCTTTCTGTTTGAAGAGCTACTAGGTTGGTCTGAAAGGTTTCCAATTCACCAATGAAACGCGTAGTTAACTGTTTACCTACACAATAATTCTTTTTACAAAGCGTATATCAACTCACTCTGTCACATTGTTAGGTACATTTTTTGTAGACATTGTTTATCCAACACTCTTTCTCAGATCAAGTTGAAACTTTACACAATTATTTGTTGTACCTAACAAAACACGAATAAATCAATAAAAATGTCTTATAAATTTATTATCTTGTTTGGTATCGAAAAAGGGAAGTAAAGCTACTTATTTGAAAATATGTGTTGTTATTTCCCTTATTATGTTATGTACACGCTCTTTCTCCCAATTACGGTTCTCAGATAATTAATCATAGTCAATGACAATACACCGTTATTAGAACAAACTTATTTCTTCTTAAATGACAATTAAGATCTATTCTCTCTGGGCCCTACACACCTCAGAAGTATTGGCTAGGTTACACATTTTTCGAATCAATAAAAACTAACCAATGACTTAATCAATTAATTTTGCTATATTTAGAAAAAAACTGAGCTAATACATGCAGAATTATCTTCTCATTAAAAAAAATCATTCTAATTTTGCTTGTTATTCTCTACACAATCCTCATTTGTTTGCAAAGGATGTTCCCATCTCTCGTATCCATTCAAATAGTTAGCCTATTTAGCGTCTTTCCTAACACCCAAACGTAGAGTTCAGCCCGGGAAGAAGAAATGTGTATTCAATGAAATGATGCCAGCCCCTTTGAAAAGAACCATTTGTTCGATAAAGTAGTAAAAATTCTTATATAGCCTTTGTGGGGGATATATATCAGGTTTAAATTGTACAAGAGTTATATTTTCTGGGATTTTTTTATGGAAAGAAACTTTAAAAAAATAAATCCTCTTTAGGTGTGCATTACAATACTAGAGGCTCGTCAACTAGCTGGTCTAAACATGGACCCAGTGGTCTGTGTCCAGGTGGGAGACCAGAGAAAGTTTACCAGCGTGAAAGAATCGACTAATTGTCCATACTACAACGAGGTAAGTTGTTAAATGTCAAATCTTTCCCCTAATTGTCCATTCTCTTTCCCACATTTTCTTATACAGTTTTAAACTGGTGTGGGCAACTTTAAATTGAATAGTGAAATGTAAAAAATGTGAATTTTGTTTCTAGGTCGCCAATAAAACCTTCTTCGTAATTAAAACTTGTCTATTTTAGATGAATCTATTACATTGTACATATCCAACCATCCATCCTAGTTGCGCTACAGCCCATGGAGGGCTCTGGCCTGCTTCAACACATCCCTCCATTCAGATCTCTCCCGGGCCTTTCGTCTCCACTCCCGAACCCCAAGCTGTTGTAGATCTGACATTGACCCTTTACTTTCTACTAGTTCTTTCTAGTTACAAGAGCAGTGCTGAGAATGTAACCTACTTTTCACTCCCCAGTACTTTGTCTTTGACTTTCATATGCCGCCCCTGATGCTATTCGACAAGATTATCACACTATCGGTAAGTACTGTCAACCTGATGTCACTATTAACAGTAGGAGCTTATTATTAGCATTAGAGTGTCATTTGATATTTGATACGCGTTTCATTAAAGAGTATCCCTATTGATGCCCTTTGCTCTGACAAACTTGAAAAACCTTCGAAGCCCCGAACCCTTTTTTTTTAGATATAACATTTGTAAAAACCTATCTCAAACTTAACTAGGTAAAACTACAAAATTAACGAAGACTCATCTCTAACTAATGGAGTTAGCTTTCTGCCAAGAAAAGTGGATGGAGATTAATTCAAAAAGCGTGTTAGCTTCCTATGATACTTTCCTTAAAAACAAGTGATAAAACACATGCGATGGTATCGTGGCAACCAAGTTAGCCATAGTACTTTTAAAAATAACGAAGCATAGATTCAAACACAGCATTTAGAATTTAGTCGATCACCTTCTTGTGATTATCTGACAACTTGGAATTTCAAAAGTAGATTTAAAATTTACTTCCTTCTGACACCTATGTTTGTAGAGCTTGTTTCACTAAAAAAAATATATTGAAAAAAATGAAAAAAGTTTACAATAATTTCTAAGGCTTCTCCACTGAAAAGGTTTTTGTTTCATCTTAGTTACCTAATGTTGAAGTCATGTCCAATACATGTATACACTGTGTGCTTTATTATTATCATTATTATTTATTTTTACAAAATATTGCTTGTTATAGAAAATAATATAGACCCAAGTCTTTTAATGATTTTAGTTCTCGGTTTCTGTGACATATTCTCCCATTAGCCACTCTGTCATGCCATGTATTAAAAAAACATCAGAAAAAAAAACAACAAAAAAAACAGAATCTAGATAACCCATTGTAAATCGTGCCACAAAGGGATGCAACCAAGAAAATGTAAATGTGTGTAGAGTTTCATAAAAGCTAGCTCCCTCTTACAGTCTTTGCAGCATTGAAATCAACGTATTAATATTAATAAATGTATATGTATATTTTACATGTATGACTATTTTTTAAATATCGTCATAGTTAAGATAAACAAGATGTATTTTATGTATCGCTATTGACCTTCTGTCTATGCCTGATGGTCTGTGTGCAATAGATATATTTAGATCTAGACTGTATATAAAACAAAAGGAACTACACACCATCTCTAAACATTAGCCTTTGTGTTGTATGTGTCTGTGTTTAGTCTCACTTGCACGCTCATATCGAATAGTTTCGTGAACATCAGATAACTCCTGCATTAACATAAGAAGTACATCCCATGACCTGAGTGATTGCCCTTGGTTTGTAGTCACTTAATTATTTATTTATATGCTCACTGTAATTATTAGACTAGTTCATTATTATTGTTGCTAGTAGTTTTAGCAGTAGTTCTGGTACTAGAGATGCCATATGCCTTCTTACAATAGACCAGAGGCGGACTGGGTCCCCAGAGGCGGACTGGGTCCCCAAATCGACTAACGTATACAAACTAGTCACTGCCACAGCGGTTATAATTATAATCATGTGCAACTCAATTTCTTGTAAAACACAGGGGGTGGACTGGCTATATGGGCGAGCATTCCGGGCAAATGCCCGGTGAACTCGTACCCCAAATGGGCCGGTAGGGACAACGAAAGGGTCAGTATGACACGTATCAAATCGTTTCAAAAGTTTTATAAGCAAAACATAAAAACAAACACGATTGCGCAGAGTTTAATTATGGGGGTGGGGGGGGTGGGGGCGGGGGGGGGTCAGCTAATATCGTATGACTTGTAAAGGGGGTCAGTGAACTGAAAAAGTTGTAGAACCTCTAGAAATTGACCTACTTAACACACTTTTCAAGGAGGAAATTTTCAGTTTCGTAATTTAATTTTCATTCATGCATATTTTGTAAAGAATTAAACCGGAAATAGAAGTACGATTGACCTTCAATTTTTAATTAACATATAGCATATTTTGTTAAAACATCGAGCAAAGTAATCGAGTATCACATGATCACATCGATTTATAGGGCTCTGAGAAAGGGAAACTCGCGATAGGAGAGGCTCCAAAAAAAATATTGTATACATTTTAGTTAAGCAATACATTCTAAGGTTATTTGTATTCTATTATTATTAAATACTTTTTCCTTATAAGCCTATATTTCTATGTGATGTTTATGGAATATGGTGTGGGGGGGGGCGCCAATAAAGTTTCTTGCCCCGGGGCGAACGTTGGTTGGGGGGGGGGGGCAGAGCGTCTAACAGCAGCACCGAGACTTTCTCCTAAATATGTCGACCAAAGAGATGGACCCAGTTCGCGCAGAGCTTACCCAAGAAAAATTGATACCTAATATGCAAAGCATTAATAATTAGAGAAAACCTAAGAATTTTATGCTTTAGAAGACTGCCAGTTTTAAATACATTTCACTTTCTTATTAAATAACAATATTACACTCTATGCAATAGTTCATACATAACAGTAGCAGTAGCACAAGATATACTTTGTAGTTTATATAATATAATTTTCTTTTCCAAATAAATTACTTGAAACCTTTACTTCATTATCCCATAAAAACAGCTTTTGCCATATGTGAATTCTTGCACAAAACAGCTAAAACAATATAACAGAATAATCAAGTATTTGTTAATTTGAGTTAATTCTTTCCACCAAAGTAACTCCCTCTGTCCACCTTTGACCTTGACGCCTAGAATAGCATATATTACATCGTCTGCTACTTATGAAGCAGAAGTAATCATTTGATTCTCCATTAGGTTCAGCACTTCCGTAAGTTCCTCAGATCTGGGTCAGTTGTGGGCTGTTTCAAGCTGGACATTGCCACAGTGTACAGAGAAAATGGTAGCTTTCATAAGTCATTGTACACATTTTTATACCGATTTATTTCCCTTTGTTTATTAATTTTTTTTTTATTTTTACCTTCATTGAAAACATTTGGGTGTAAACCAACTTTTGTTTTCTTTGTCTCCTCAAAATTTTGGTACAAGTTTTTAAATTCCACCATTTGCCATGCTTTTTTTTTTTTTTTAAACATTGCATGTTGATTTTTTTTTTTTAGATTTTTCAATTAATAAATGCATGCAAATATACGTTAACTAAACAAATGTAAATAATTTTTACAATAATAACCCAATTTTTTTATATTTATTATTCTACTATAGGATATCGAAATAGACATACAATGTGCGTATTTGTAACTCGGTACACAAAGGATTCTCTATGCCCGAAAATAGTTATGGCTTATACTTAACATCATGAGAAAAACGTAGATCTATATGAAATCATTGTGCCTATTAACTAATTTAAATTGTTTAAAGCTTTTCTCAATAAAATCAAATGACGATGGATAAAACGGTCTATAATGTTGTTGCATTTGTAGTCAATAAGTGAAAGCGTCTCGCCCTTGTAATGAAGACCAAATTTCGGTTTCGGTAATCAGTTGTATGCATTATCATTGAAATTCTCACAAAGATGTATCTACTGCTACGGATTTAATTAACATTACATCGGCTTTTAAAAAGGTGCTGATCCAGGAGCACTTACGATTTGTATCTTTATATACTTATAATTATAAAATAATTTAATCCGCCTCGTTGTATGCATAGCGAAACGATTGGCTTACACTATAAGAATTTGTTAACTGGTTCAAACGCGAAGTCTTGTATGGAAAGTATTTTAAAACCTATATTTTTCGAGATACTAAGATAAATGACTGAATTTTCAACGTTTTGGGGTACCTTTTTTTCCTCGGCCCCCATTCAAAGCAGAAATTATTCCTTAAGAGCTAAGGTATTTGCATTACAATTATATATTTTAGGTGCAAACTTTCAAGTGTTATGCTATGTATTGAAGTTCTTTAGCTCTGTCTTATAATCTATGGCCTCTTTAAGTCGGAAAGAGACTATGGATGGAAATCTGGGCATTGGCTATGATAAGAAAGATGTCGCCCAAAAAAGCGTTTTCCCCTTTCTCCATACAGCTGATATGTCCGAAGAGATCGGCCCGTACCGATACAGTTTGAGATCAGCTGCGTCGCAAGCTTTGTATGCAGCAAACTGCCTTCAGTGGGAAGCGTGGTCGAGAGGCTAAGTGCGCTTGGTTTGGCTACCTATGAAGTGGGCTCGAGGTTCGACACCCGACTCGGGCAGAGTTTTGTTTACTGAGCGCCTAAAGACAGCATGGAAAACCTTCTCCCAGATACCCCCTCCCCCCTCCCCACTCGTCCACTACTGAGATTGGACCAAAACGCTCTGAGCACGCTATAAGCATGAAAGTAGCGCTATATAAAAGCCATAATTTAAGTGTCCTTTTAGGTTTCCTAAGGGTTGACTCGAGAAGATCTTACCATGTTTGGGTATAGCCTAAAGGCAGCAGGGTGGGTAGCCAGCCGAAACTCGCTGGTTTAGGCGCCAGTAGCTCGCCTTTGCCCCTTCTCTTGTCGGCTATCACCGGAAGTTAAAAAACTTAACCGATTGCTCGACTTCGCTCCTTCTCCTGTCGGCCATAACGATTTCACTGGATGTTGAGAACTGAGCCGCATGAAAATTTTAAGAGTTGAGTCAAAGACTATTGGAGACGCATACCATTGAAATCAATTTTTAGGTAGAAGCTTTTACCCTTCACCCTTTTACAACAATAATAATATTAACGAACCTAGAAAACATTTGATAACGTCTTACTTTCAAAGACCTCTATGAAACAAGTATTTGTCGAGAGACACAGAGAACATGGTTCAGTAATGCAATGCAAACCTTTTATTCTTTTTAACTCTATTTGCGTTTTTTTAAAAATATTTCTTTCATACTAATCACTGCTCATATTATGTATATACTCAGCACGCTTTCAAGCTTTTATTTCTGTTAATCGTACATTATTTTAATATCATCTTTTTGAAATATATATTTTTTAATGCACTAACAAACACTGCATGGCTTGACTCAGTGAACGTAGGTAGTCAAAGGCTAAACCGTACACTAGAAGCACTCACCCTCCTCCAAAAACACTGTCCCACACAAAAAGTAGGACCCTCACCTCTGAATGTCCTCCCTCTCCCAGGTCTGCCAGTCCGGCCGGATCCTGAAAACCACAAGAGTGCTGGGTGCCTATAGACTGGACGTGGCCACGGTGTATTGTCAGCAAGGTAGATAAATAACTTACACTCTCATTCCGGGGATTCGGAAATAATAGTCAACTGTCACCCCATGAAATATTGAAATTTTGAAAAGCCTCACTTTTCCTAAAAAAAAAAATTCTATTAACTCAATAGCGGACGAATACAATCATTAGGGTCGGTATGATATAAACTTTTGTATTGAATCTTTTTCAACAATATACGTTGAACCCTAATAACTTTGCTTGGCAATAAGGGTATACAAAGCGCGCTAAAAGTACTACAATTCTGTGTTACACATATTAAATTGTAGTCAGATATGTTGCATCCGCCAGTAGGATCCTTTCGTCTCAAAATAAAATCTTGAGAAACTTGATTCAATGTCAATATAATTTTTCCACCTCCAAAAGAATTTTTCAATGAACCTGGTGCTTTGAATACAATACTGAAACTCTGTGACTTTGATTTCCCAAAGATCTACTTTGTTTAGCTTTGTCTCCCTGTTGCTACTAACCTTGTGCCAGAGAAAGTAAGCTTTTAGTCTATCTCAGAGATAATGGAAGAGGAAGAGAACTAGAGAGATTTAAAGATTTAGCCTTTTCAAATGTCTTGGAGGCCTAGAGTAAGAGCATACAATAGCTAGCTTTTAGGTGAATCAAATGTATGAAATATACAAAGTGTCGATAAGCTAGTTTTTGTTTGAAAAATATATAATTTTTGAGCTATTATTAGCACCAAAGAATAACAAGTAAATACTACTCTGTGTTCTACGAAAGATATTTCAATAAGGGGAGAGCATTCGACTTTTACTCTATGACAGTAGTGCAAGAATGAAAACTCCAGCACTGTAGGTGTTCTTTAAAGAAGGCCCCATTTTTAAATACACCCGGATTTAATAGTGACTTTTAGAATTATAGGTTAGTGAATTCGATCAAATAATTAAACGTAGAATTTTAGCTCATTTTTTTTTTATCTGGCAACATTGAGGTTTTGATTTCGCGTCCTTGACATTGTTTTGATCTATTGTGAAAATATCTCCGGTAAACACACAATCTATAAACATTTACAAATATCGTCATAAGAATGAAAGTTTGATTACTTGAATCTTTCCTCACATGTGATGTCTAAAAAACCTGGTAACATTTTTAGAAGTGCCGCTAAACAATTTTACGTTAATCCATGACCCCTGACCCCATGAACTTTTGGTTCTCGTCCATACATTCCGTACATTAGAACACTTGACATTTTTCATGCTACTGTCTTGGTGCAAATAAAATCTAACTGGCGAAATGTAGAATTTTATTTCCATTCAAAGTTATATAACTTAGAACTGAATACTATAACAAGAGCCGCCAAATAAAAATTCAATTTTTATTGCAAATATATTTAGGATAGGTCCGATTTAGCGAGGGAAATTCACTTCGATTATCAGCACCTTCTTTGGAGTTTTTGGTTCTTTGCTAGTCCATTCGTTAGGTGTAAAGTCTAATCAAGTTTCTGATGGTCTTATGTATGTTATTGACATTTTATTGTGCGGTAAACACCCTTTATTCTTAAAATCGTTTTTGTTGGAGACGTTTCGCATTCTTCTTGAGGCCTTGATTTTTCTGTCCATGTAATTTCTCTTTCTTGAGGCCTTGATTTTTCTATGTAATTTCTCTTTCTTAAAGCCTTGATTTTTCTGTCTATGTAATTTCTCTTTCCTGAGGCCTTGATTTTTCTCTTTATGGAGCTTCTCTTTCTTGAGGCCTTGATTTTTCTCTTTATGGAGCTTCTCTTGGCTTATTAGCTGACATCCTTAGGAGACTAATGGCTCACAGAAAATGCTTTTTTCCAGTCTATAGAAAAGTCATTAACTTCAGGGGTGTGCTCGTCATTTAAATAATTACGGGTATAAAGAGTTAATTATTTGCATTCCTCATCTGTTTTAAGTTGTTGTTTTATTTTAAAGATTATCATGTTCCTGCTGGATTACTAAACAGCTTATTGTTATAAAATAAAATTTTCTTGTAATTTTTCAGTGTCTTTTTTTTTTCTTTAATGTAAATTGGAACCATTTTTATTTGTACGTTTAATGCACTTTTAAACATTTTATTGTCCAAATTATCAAGTACTCTCATTATAGTAATGAATTGCAATCTGAAATTGAATCTTAATAATTAATATATATATATATATTGTCTGTAAATTTTTTAAAGAAAACTTTATGTAGTGTATAGATCTATGGAAAAACACATTGTCATTAAAAAAATATTTTTAAAAAAGCCAATTTTTTGTCAATGGTCTCGATGGCTCCGTGTTCGAATCTTGTCCACCGCGATTCCCCGCTATCAAGCAATGAGGTTTGGGCTAGGATTTGATAATCTTCAAATCTGAAGGAACAGCCTGAAAGAAATCATGCTCAAAGAAAAAACTACCCAAAATCTAAACATTTAGTACACACCAGAACGAGGTCCTCGACTTTCGGAATATTTTCCAAATCCCTGTCAACGGTCAACCATTAGTGACCTCTACGAATCTGAAGCTCAAGTACAGCAATGGTATAAGGCCATGTATATTAGCTCAACATCGGTGAAAGTACCAGACACACACACATCTAGTGATGCATGATTTCTTTACTTTAAATTGCGTGAGCATCAATTTAATAGATGGCATTGCATCTTTCCGAAATTTCCATTCCTATTAGCATTAAAAATTTTGATTAATTTAACATATCTATATATTTTTAGTAATAAAATTGGCGTGTACATAACGAAGGGGAGGTAATAATAGAAGATAAATTTTTATGGAAAATTTTTAGTAATAATTACCATTGAAAAAAAACAAGACACGCTTTGAGCAATCTAGACCTGTGTTGCCTAAACTAAGCCCTGCGGCCCGTATTCGGCTACTGACGTGATGTTATACGAGCCCCTCAGTACATGTATACCCCAAGACTCGCGAGCCCCTCGGACCATATATACCCCAGCACTCGCTTGTCTTACATTTTTCAGATGCTCCTTCAGAGTTGATAAAATCTACATCCCAATCTGGGGAGGACGGTGGCAGCGGGCAGGGCTTGAACCCGGGACCATCGAGACAACACGACCAGACACAATTTAAACAATCTAGACCTGTGATGCCTAAGCTAAGGTCCGCGGGCCATGTCCAGCACATGAGATGATGCTCTCCTTCCCATTATGAGGCTGAAAAATTAATTTTTTTTAGAGAGGCGGGGAGGGGGGATGATTGTTGGGTGTGTGTTGGGGACGAGATGGTGTATATCCCTTCAGACCAAAAAGGTTGAGAACCGCTGCTCTAGATAAAGAGCATTAGTCAGTAACGTTAAAGGTATATCTTAATGCCTCAGCTATATTATACATCAACGTATATGTACTCCAGACTTTATATATATATATATATATATATATATATATATATATATATATATTTGTTTGTTTGTTTCTGATATTGTCTTGCCTTTTGCTCTGTCTCGTTACATTTCTCTATTCAATACGACACCAGATCATCAATTCTACCACAAGTGGGCCATGCTGACCGACCCTGATGACATCAACGGCGGAGTCAAAGGCTATCTCAAGTGCGACATCGCGGTCATCGGCAAGGGGGACTCGGTCAAGGTCAGCCCATTGAATGCACTGTAAATCATTTCTAGGAGCATAAGTTAATTTTTCTTTTCCTCAACAAAAGAACAACAAAAAAATCTAGTTTTTAGCATCTGGGTATGTGTGCGTATGTGTGTGTGTGAGAGAGAGAGAGAGAGAGAGAGAGAAAAATGTCTAAGTATGTGTGTTTTATATATTATAATATGGTTCCTTTATGTTCCTCTTTTGTTCCACTCATATGCCCCTCTGTTAATATTATGTTCATATCTGCTTTCTCGTGTTACGTCCCAATTGTTCTATTAGTGTCATTCCATATAAGCCTACCATGTTCCTCTCACGTGTCACGTTGGTTCCTCCCATGTTCCCTGTATTATCCTCTTATGGTTTCCATGTTTTTTTTAATGTTCCTCCTGTGTCATTTTTTATGTCTCTCTTATGTTCCTCTCATATTTTCGTGATGTTCATCTCTTGTTCTACTTGCTCTTTTATGTCAATGTTATGATTCTCACATGTTCCTCTTGTGTTCCAGGTCCCTCCAAAGTCCGAGAAGGAGGATGACGACATTGAGGCGTAAGTCTAGCCCACTCCTTATTTTGCAGTATCTAGCGAAGGACAGCAAGGAGATGTTTTAATTTCGTTTGTTATAAAATAAAAGTTATATTATCATATGTGATAACTATTTAAAGTTATATGTGTATAACTATCTAAAGTTGTATGTGTATAACTATTTGAAAGGATTAAAACGGAAATTCTACGTTTAAAGAAATGTTTATTACATCTCCGCTAGTAGAAGTTTCTGTTTGAAAAACTATATATTTAGAAAAGGTGAGATTGTTTCTGGGTCCATAGATCAGTCAGATCAGTCAATAAGTTTCATGCTTCACGTTAAGTATATAGAGAGAAATTATTGTTATTTGTTCACATAGGTATCTCCGTATCACATAGGTATCTCAGTTCGAAGTATCTACGGCATTCTGTTTGACTGCCCCAGACTTGCTGATCTCCGTCTCGACAGGTCTGGGAAACCAAAATTCTCGACCTGTTTGGGGACATTTATGCATTACCCAAGACAGCAGGGTTTCTGTCCAGGGCTTTTGCAAGAGAGGATTTGAGCCTCTCAAGCCCTCACTCAAATGGAGTTTGATGATGATGATGATGACGGCATTGGGTCATTAGATCTACACACTGAAAATATCTAGAGGTATTACCCACCCGATTCCATTGTAACACAGACAACGATTACACGCTAATCATAACATTCCAACGTCAGATAATCTCTGAAAATCAGATTTTTTTTTTCATTATTATTTTTCAGTTACATTTTTTAAAAAATACTGCTGATTAAAAGTACGCACTTTCAATCTCCTTCAGAAACTTACTGTTACCTGACGGTGTACCGGCAGACCGGCAAAAAGCCCGATACATCATCAAAATCTACAAAGCAGAAGGTCTTCCGAAAATGAACACTGGACTGATGGCCAATGTGAAGAAAGCGTTTACTGGTGAGAACAGAGACCTGACTGACCCATTCGTAGAAGTTCATTTCGCGGGACACAAAGTGAGTAAATACAATCTCTCTCTCTCTCTCTAGTGGCCTTAATTTTTACGACTATGGAAGGATGTGATTAAAGCCTGGGAAATATTTTATAGTCAAAGGCGTATTCCTCCAAATCTTGACGTGGGGAATGGATTTTCTTTAAAATAAGTAGTCCAAAAAAAAAAAAAAAAAAGAGGGAGGTGCGGTGGCTGAGCGGTAAAGCGCCTGGAATCCATAACGGGGGTCCAGGGTTTGAATCATGGTTAAGACTAGGATTTTTGAGTCCACCAAACTCTAATGGGTACCTGGCATTAGTTGGGGAAAAGTAAAGCGGTTGGTCGTGGTGCTGGCCATATGACACACTCGTTAAACGTTTACCACAGAAACTGATGACCTTTACATCTGCCTGTAGATCGCAAGATTTGAAATGGGAACTTTACTTTTTGAGTCCAGCCAACTCTAATGGGTACCTGACATTAGTTGAAGAAAAGTAAAAGGCGGTTGGTCGTTGTGATGGTCACATGACACCCTTGTTAACCATAGGCCACAAAAAGAAATGACATTTAATCAACTGTCATTTAGATCCCAAGGTTTGAAAGGGTAACTTTCATTTAAGTACATTCTATGAAAGTTGGCAGCAGAGCGTTTGGTAGCAGAGACAAAGTTCCAGAGAGAGAGAGAGAGAGTCCTAAAGGAAGAAGAGTACACAGAAGATTAACCTGCAAACAGAGGATGTTGCACCTGGTGTCGGCCAAAACACGGATGTTTGGCCTGGTCGTGCGGTATGCGCGCTGGGCTATCACTTGGTCGTCTCGATGGTTTCGGGTTCAAACCCCATACGTCGCCATCTCCCGTCGTCCTGCGAAATATTTGGACTAGGAAGAAGATTGTCTCCAACTCTGAAGGAGAGGGCGAAACACGTCAAACAGTTTATCAAACATCTTCTAGTTGTTAGCAGAAAGAAAACGTAAACCCCTAAGACTATGACTATGACTATGACTATGACTATGACTATGACTATGACTATGACTATGACTAAGACTAGACTAGACTAAGACTATGACTATGACTATGACTAAGACTAAGACTGCTTTATTGATGACTATGACTATGACTATGACTATGACTAAGACTAAGACTGCTTTATTGATCTTTACGGAAATTTGTTGTGATTACAAGGACTTTTTTCTCATATAAAGACAACACAACAGAAAAATACACATAAATACAACAGACAACATAAAGAGTTCATTCAGCGACTACACACAGGTATCTTGGTGCATTTCATGTTCCCTGATCAATGAGTGGCGGTGATAGAGTCTGACCGAGTGAGGTACGAACGAGTTTTTGTTCCGCTCCGTTCTGGTTTTGATTGACAGCAGTCGCCCACTTCGCGACGACCTGACGTAGTTCTGATGGAGCGGGTGGCCGTTGTCTTCCAAGATTTTTTTATTTTTCTTAGGCACTTTTGTTCAAAAAGTCCCTATTGAACAACGGATCAAGAACGTGTTATCGTCTCCCAGTTCATGTCCACTTATTTCCGCTAATCTTACCCTAACCCTAATCTGACCACCATTATGGCCACTCGTTTACCTCATCCTCAGGGCAGGACGTCGGTCAGGAAAGGCTGCTACGAGCCCGTCTGGAACGAGCAGGTCATCTTCACCGAGATGTTCCCGCCGCTGTGCCGGAGAATTCGTCTGCAGCTACGAGACAGCGACAGTGTGCAAGATGACGTCATTGGCACCCACTTCCTGGACCTGTCCACGATTTCACATGAAGGAGAAAAAGGTAACGACGTAATATAACAGTAACGTCTGCTTCTGGTGAAACTTTGTCAGCAGACGTGAAAATCAAATGTATGAATGGAATCGATTTGGAGGGACTAATCTGAGTATTCATTCCTTTTTTTGAATTTTTTTTTGGGCCACTGAGGAAAAGATAGATAAAATTATAATGTAAATTTAAACTAAAAATTTAGAAGTGCAAACTGTACAGTAAGCTTTTTTTAAAAAAAAAAGATAAAAAATCTATTTATAATTTTAAAACTAGACCATTATTTTTTTTGTTATGAAAAGTATAAAAGAGAGAAAGAGAGAGGGAGAGAGTGAATGGGGTAGATATATAAATAGAAAGATAGATAGATAGATAGATAGATAGATGGATGAATGGATGTGGGTGGATGTGGATGGATGGATAGATGTGGGTGGATGTGGGTGGATGGATGAAGGGATGTGGGTGGATGGATGAAGGGATGTGGGTGGATGGATGGATGTGGGTGGATGGATGGATGGATGTGGGTGGGTTGATGAATGGATAAATGTGGGTGCATGGATGGATGGATGGATGTGGATGGATGGATGTGGATGGATGGATGTGGATGGATGGATGTGGATGGATGGATGTGGATGGATGGATGTGGATGGATGGATGTGGATGGATGGATGTGGGTGGATAGATGGATGGATGGATGTGGGTGGATGGATGGATGGATGTGGATGGATGGATGGATGTGGATGGATGGATGTGGATGGATGGATGTGGATGGATGGATGTGGATGGATGGATGTGGATGGGTGGATGTGGGTGGATGGATGGATGGATGTGGGTGGATGGATGGATGGATGTGTGTGGATGGATGGATGGATGTGTGTGGATGGATGGATGGATGTGGGTGGATGGATGAATGGATGTGGGTGGATGGATGGATGGATGTGGGTGGATGGATGGATGGATGTGGGTGGATGGATGGATGGATGTGGGTGGATGGATGGATGGATGTGGGTGGATGGATGGATGGATGTGGGTGGATGGATGGATGTGGGTGGATGGATGGATGGATGTGGGTGGATGGATGGATGTGTGTGGATGTATGTATGTATGTGTGTGGATGGATGGATGGATGTGTGTGGATGGATGGATGTGTGTGGATGGATGGATGTGGGTGGATGGATGGATGGATGGATGTGGGTGGATGGATGGATGGATGTGGGTGGATGAATGGATGGATGTGGGTGGATGGATGGATGGATGTGGGTAGATAGATGGATGGATGTGGGTGGGTGGATGGATGGATGTGGGTGAATGGATGGATGGATGTGGGTGGATGGATGGCTGTGGATGGATGGATGGATGTGGGTGGATGGGTGGATGGATGTGGGTGGATGGATGGATGGATGTGGCTGGATGGATGGATGGATGTGGGTGGATGGATTGATGGATGTGGGTGGATGGATTGATGGATGGATGTGGATGGATGGATTGATGGATGTGGGTGGATGGATGGATGTGGGTGGATGGATGGATGTGGATGGATGGATGGATGTGGGTGGATGGATGGATGGATGGATGTGGGTGGATGGATGGATGGATGCGGGTGGATGGATGGATGTGGGTGGATGGATGGATGGGTGGATGTGGGTGGATGGATGGATGGATGTGGGTTGGTGGGTGGATGGATGTGGGTGGGTGGATGGATGGATGTGGGTGGGTGGATGGATGGATGGATGTGGCTGGATGGATGGATGGATGTGGGTGGATGGATTGATGGATGTGGGTGGATGGATTGATGGATGGATGTGGATGGATGGATTGATGGATGTGGGTGGATGGATGGATGTGGGTGGATGGATGGATGTGGGTGGATGGATGGATGTGGGTGGATGGATGGATGGATGGATGTGGGTGGATGGATGGATGGATGTGGGTGGATGGATGGATGTGGGTGGATGGATGGATGGGTGGATGTGGGTGGATGGATGGATGGATGTGGGTTGGTGGGTGGATGGATGTGGGTGGGTGGATGGATGGATGTGGGTGGGTGGATGGATGGATGGATGTGGGTGGATGGTTGGATGGATCGATAAGGGTGGATGGATGGATGTGGGTGGATGGATGGATGGATGGATGTGGGTGGGTGGATGGATGGGTGGATGTGGGTGGATGGATGGATGGATGTGGGTTGATGGATGGATGGATGTGGGTGGATGGATTGATGGATGTGGGTGGATGGATGGATGGATGGATTTCAAGTTTTTACAATTTGGGATAGTTTATAAGATACAACTTCTCCATATATTGTACTTGTGTGTTAATGTTTTCAGTATTTGAACTTGACTTGGTGTTTCTACGATGTTTTAAAGTTGACTTAATGTTTCTACGATGTTTTTGCCTCCAGGTTTTCTCCCAACGTTTGGACCGGCATGGATCAATCTATATGGCTCAACACGTGACTATCAAATACTCGCCAAGCACGGCCACCTGAATGACGGCCTGGGAGAAGGCGTGTCCTACAGGGGACGTGTCCTGGTCGCCTTGAAGACTGAGATCATTGAGGCGGAGGACATTGGGACTACGCTGGTAGAGGTGGAGCCAGCACTTCCAATATCTGATGTAAGTAATACATGGATCTAAATACGTTGACCTGTTGAACTGGACGATTGGTTGTCTGTTATTGAACGAGATTGGACCATTGCGCTCTGAGCATCCTATAAGCATGAAATAGTGCTATATAAAAGCTATCTTTTTTTTTTCGTTGACCTGTTAGCTGGATGACTGATATTAATGATTGACCTGTTTACTGGTTGACTGTTATTCGATCTTTCGATCACATGTTGATCTGCTGACTGTATGACTGTTATTCGTTGACCTGTTGACTGGGTGACGGTTTACTCATTGACTTGTTGAGTGTTTACCCGACCTGTTATTCTGTTGACTGGGTGACTGTTTACTGGTTTACCTGTTGACTTGGTGACTGTTCACTCGTTGACCTGTTGACTGGCTGACCTTTTGACTGCTTGAACTTTCGATTTTGTACATTTGTATAACGATGGATTATCCCCCTTAAATGCCTCGGCTTGAAAAAATAATGGTGTAACTTGTATACAGTGCTTGAATAGAGAATGCAACTTTTAAAAACTATCCCAATAAAATGTGCAAAGCTATAGAAAGAAAAAACAAAGAAGAAGAATCTAAAAACTAAAACCTTCTATATTCTAGTAAAATGATTCTCTTAAAAAACAACAACTTAGGAAATATTTTTGTTCAACTGTTGGTCGGAGTAAATTGTGTGTAAACTGAAGTGTCGGCTTTGGGTTGATTTGGACACGAAGACTTATTAGGAAATATTGAGTTAGTGTCCAAACGCAGTGCAGTTTCGTTGTTGATGGCGTCCTTACCACAGAAGCTATTCAAAGTCAAACACAGGACTTTCGTGATTGGACAGCCAGAAGGTTGTCAGTTAACGGTAGCAAGTGAGTCAAGGGCTGCCACTGGGCGATGGGCAGGTGAGACCAGTGGGCAGAGAAGATAATAACAGCCATAGAGCCTTAGTTAGTTAAGTCGCTGAGTCGATTTTTTTCTCTATCAACTTATGAATTACAAATTGGACCAATGTAAAACTCTTGTTCAAAAGTCAACTGAATTCATTGTAAAATATATATATATATATATATATATATATATATATATATATATATATATATATATATATATATATATATATATGTATTTGACAAGGCCAAATATGCAAAACAAGCTCAAATGACATGAAGCTGGATTTAATTTTTATACGAAGGAACTTCAATTAATATGCAATATTTTACTTACCTCTTTAAAAATAATTATTTGTAGTCTCTTAAATTTTTTTTCAAACAACTTTTTAATTTGTAGCAGCGGGTTTTCTCTTACGCATGTTTAGGAGGTGGCTCTGTAATGTTAGCTAAATAGACAATCTATGGAATGACCAAACTACTTATCATAAAAATAAGTTCCCTGTTAATCAGATATATATAAAGCTTGTCTATACAAATGCAACAAGTAGATTGATAATTAATCATTCTCTCAGTGGGAGTATCCTTATACAAAGGTCTGTCAGACAGGGCTGTCCCTTATCCCCCTTCTTGTATATCCTTTGCTTGGAACCCTTCTTGGAATCTGTAAGATCTGACCCCTCTATTATTGGGATAAATATACCGGGTCGTTCCTTCTCAACCATCAAGGTCAAAGCCTATGCGGATGATACAACCTTTTTTCCTTCTTCAGAGCAAGATATTGAGAATATACTAAAGAAATTTACACTTTTCGGAGAAGCTAGTGGTTCAAAAATAAATATAAATAAATCCTCTGTAATGGGACTAGGGAAATGGAAATTCAAAGAGAATTGCGCTTTCAAAATTGTAGATCAAATCAAGATTTGTGGTATTGTCTATACCTGTAATCCTTTATTCTATTGTAAAGACCAGTGGGAGAATATTTTTGTCAAAGCCTCAAACTTGATAAAACTTTATAAGCACACAGGTTCTACAATATTTGGTAGAGCTGTATTGATAAATAGTTTGGTCATTCCAAAGATTGTCTATTTAGCTAACATTACAGAGCCACCTCCTAAATTCATAAACAAGCTGAACAAGTGAATTAGAGGCTTTATATTTAAAAACACTATTAGGAGCATTAAGCACACTACACTCATTCAAAACAAGGAGGATGGGGGGATAAATTTACAAGATGTCAAAACAAAAATACATTCGCTAAGGCTAAAATTTGTAGGTCAAGTAGTTAGAAACCCAACAAACTTTCCCTTGACAATTTACTATTATGGTTTAAGATTAAGTAGTCTTCTTCCAATACACAATGATACTCCTCACTATTTTGGTACAGTCACTCATCCGTTTTACAGATCTATTTCAAGAATTTTACCTGGTAATGAACATTTAATACACAACAAAACCAAAGAATCATACACAACACTTAAAAAGCTGTTACATGAAAGTCTAGTGAATAGGATTAAGTGGGGGGAGAGTTCTTGGGGTGTCAGAATTCAAGGACACATTCATAAACCTACACAGCAAACATATCCCACCAAAAGGTAGAGAGATAAGTTATAGACTTATCTTTGGGATGACCCCTATGGTTAGAAGACGAGCAAATGACCGTGCCTGTATATTATGCCATCTTGAAAATGCTGACAATGAGAAACATATGTATTTGGAATGTCCGTTATTCCTTCAAGTTAGAAGTACTGTAAGGGACTTATTAGAATTTAACTGTGGCAACTATGTAAATGTTAACTTGTCAATTGTATTAAACAAGCTGCCAAAACTAAAAACTAAAATGATACATAACTTTAACTTAATTATTGTTTCCGAATACAGGAACCTTGTTTGGGCTAGCTGGCTCAAAGCTCTACATAATAATAAGGTTTTTTATCCTAATCACTTAGAATTGACATTTAGAAAAATAATGGATTTTAGGGTAGAGAATTATCTAGTTTGATTTTCATATACTTGTACAATGCTCAGGTAGTTTTCCAGAAATGGGGTGATGGGGGTCAGGGATATTTGATATTGTGTTGATTGTTCTGGGGTAGAGGATACTTGTATCATTGTTCTGTCTTTAGTGGATTCAATGGCTAGGATGGTAGTATGTCTTTGATATTAAATAATGTTTCTGTTACTATTGTTGTATTTTTAGGTTAATCAATTTTCAATTGTTTATGATTTAATACTTGTGAATTATGAGAACTTACAAATAAAAACATATTGGAAAAAAAAAAAAAAGCCCACAAAAGAGGCAAGATGGCCCATACAAGAGGCACATGAAGCCCAAAAAAGAGGCAAAGAAAAGAAAAGAGGCCTAAGGCCCAAGGATTCCTATGATGATAAAGCTAAAATTAAATAGCGCAAATTCTGAGGTTTCCTTTTTAAAAAAAAAAAAAAAAAAAAATTCCCCCTCTTTCCAAACAAAAAAAACCCCACGTGTTTTCGCTCTGGCGTCCCGTTTGATCGTCTTAAGAGCTGAGCCGAAGGCTCTTCGAGCTCTAAGTATGAAAAAAAACCTGTTGCACACAGTTCTGTCTGGGAGAGACCCAAGTCAATGTAAGCATTGCTATTTCCGATGCCTTTGGCCCCGGACGCATGCTTGGCTGGACATGGATGAAGGTCGGGAGCCTCCACCATTTTCCCTCGTTATACCAAGCTAACCGTGGGGGACTCGCCATTTAATGTAACGGTCCCTTGAGGAACGGCGCATGGATTTGTGACAGGTTTGTGGGGACTCTTTTACAACTCCGCTCCGTGCAATGGGTCGACTCCCGCCTACCCGTGGGCATCACCACGGGAGTTTTGTTTTGCTACTCATTTAGCCTAACCAATTCCTCTAATGACCGTTTCCACACGAGCGCCACGATGAGGCAGAGTAGCTCGCTCGCGCTCTGGCGTCCCTGAGTCGTCTCTCGTACCTAATTAATACAGATTACAACAGCGCCGCTTTTCTTGCATCATTCTCCGAGACTAACATTAAATTAATGCTCTCTCTTTCTCTACAACTAACAGTTATAAATACTCCCTTTCTATATTATCATCTTTGAAACACACAACAGTACTGTATCAGATTGTTACTGGGTCATTTTTTAAAGTATTTTTTTGCATTTTATTTTAATAATAATATCAAGTGTATCTTGTGTGTTTCTCAGACTGCTGCGGGACGTCTCGAGGAGTACTTCCTGTTGGGGGTGATACTTGAAGCAACAATGATAGACCGCAAGACAGGAGACAAACCCATTCACTTTGAGATCAGTATAGGTACTCAATCTACTGACCAACCACAAGCTCAGTGTTTCCCAAACGTTGGCTTTTGTGTCCCCTTTTTATAACTTGGGTAACGCAAAGTACCCCTTGCAACCCCCCCACCCCTAAACGTACTTTCATGAAAAAATATGTTAACTACATACAAATGTAAACGTTTTAAATGTGACATTATATTTTATTACAATATTTTATTACAGTATTTTATTACATTATTTTATTACATTATTTTACTCAAATGGTTGCATATTTATTGTTCTTAAATCAATTATCTGGTGTCCGAGGTAAATGTGATTACTGTACAATAAAAACCATTAGTGGAAGGTAACTCTTAACTCTTTCTTTCCTAACTGACGATACCAACGTTGATTCCACCAGAATGTGGTAAATAATTATGGAGAGAAAGAGTCAAATTGTCAGTACTGCGTTTTATTACATTCTAGCGTGATACTTTTTTTTTATTCTCTATCTCTATCTCTATACACACAGGCTGTCACGTGACAGTTCTATTTTCGTTGTTTTATCAATATTATCACGTGTCTAAATGTTGTTTGTTTACAATTGGTAAATGAGGTCCATTTTGTGAAGCCAAATTGTCCGCAAAAGTCGTTTGACAAATACTTGGGATGGATAATTCTTGTAATCACATACACCTCCCAATTATCAATCTAAATTGTTATAAAACCTAGACCTCACCAGCAATTAGAGATTGATGTTTATTGAATGAAATTGAGATATTTGCTATGCCCAATTGTAGGCACTGATACAACTGTCTGAGCACCCAAACTCCACCTTATTGCCGAAGAAAAAGAACAGAAATTCTACTTATAGAAATAAAACGCTTTTATTCCGCTGTGGCTGAGTGATAAAACGCTTGGCTTCCGAACAGAGAGTTCCGGGTTCAAATCCTGGTGAAGACTGGAATTTTACATTTCGGGATATTTTAAGACGCTACTGAACACTAGGATTCCGCGAGGCTTGAATTGTGTTCCATGAACTAAAGGAACTAGTAGGCCTACACATGAATTAGTTCAAACTATACAGACACGAAAGAAAAATGATTTGAATTAGCTGTTCTCTTTTATAGGGCAGATGCTCTTTATATTATCTTTACATATTAGCTTTACATTATCTTTACATTATCTGCCCTATAGATCTAGATCGCAAGATCTGAAAGTGGAACTTTACTTACTTAACTTCTCGGTGAACGAAAAAAAAAAAACAACAACCCTATAACAATACCATTATGAACTTTCAACTGATCTAGATTCTGACTCTTGGGTCTTGGGTTCGAATCTCGGTGAAGACTGTGGTTTTTAATTTCGGGATCTTTGGACGCCTCTGAGTCCACCCAGCTCTAATGAGTTAACCGTGGGCCACAGTAACAGATGACCTTTACTAAATCTGCCCCATATATATCAAGGTCTGAAAGGGAGACTATTCTTTTTACTAATTCCTCTACTTTAAGCTCGAAGCTACTTAATTGTAAGCAAACGTATTTATGAAGACTATTGCCAACACCAAGACCTTGATGCGGAATTACCGTGTCTTCTCGAACTGGTTCTGTTATTAATACTAACGACGAGACCTTGACGCGTAGATTAAGTGACATCATCTGAAGGGCTCGAATCCTGGTGGATACTGGTGGGATTTTTAATTTCGGGATCTTCGGGCGCCTCTGAGTCCACCCAGCTCTAATGGGTACCTGACATAAGTTGAGGATAAGTGAAGGCGGTTCGTCGATGTGCTGGCCACATGACACCATCGTTAACCGTAGGCCACAGAAACAAATGACCTTTACATCATCTGCCCTATAGACCACAAGGTCTGAAAGGGAAATTTACTTTAATTTTAATCTGAAGAGTAGATCTAGTTGTGTACAGATCTAATGGCTGAACAGACTCGCCTCCCATCTCGTTTGAGAGAAAATATATTCTACAAAACTAACCCTTTTTCTGAGATGGTAATATAACCAACAAACTCAGGTGTAGATCAAGTTGGTATATTTTTATAATTAATTCTTTGCAAGATGCCAGTGGTGAATACCTCACATCGAGACACAAGTCAAAACGGACGGGTAAAATTTAGTTTTATGAATTTAAAAAAATGTCATATTTCAGCAGCAACAACTTTCTCGTCTGCTTAGGGAATGCTGGGAACGTAATGGATGGCTACAACGCGCCCTGCAGACACAGCCGAGACAGTAGCTCCGATGATTCTGAAGCAGCTTCCGGTCGTGAAGATGACAACATGACCTCCAGCCTGGACACACCACAGTAAGATGTACTTAAAATGGCCGATATCTTTGTATTCTTCTTCTTCTTCGTTCTCATTGTTATGTTGGAGTGTTCAGATGACTAGACCAATACATGAGATGAACTGCGCAGTGGTTTCCAAATCAGGGAGCTCTCCATATAGTTTTCTTTCTATTGGGTTGTTTTGGGGCCAGTGTCTTATACGAGCCTCTTGGTAAAGAGAGCAGTTTTGGAGGACGTGGTCGGCATTCTCTGGTGATACTCCACATGGGCAGATTTCACTGGTTCCAATTTTGAGCTTCCGGTACATGTGTTGTCGCATTCTATTGTGTCCGGTCCTGAGTCGAATGATTAGACGTTGGTCTTGTCGGGATAGCTTATAGTAACCGTCATCTTTCTTGTGATTTGGATGAGATCTCGTCCATTTGTCATTTATTTTATTTACAATTAATTTCCTCAATTCTTCTGGATAGAGTGCAGACTTTATTTGTGAGCTAGTTCTCCCACTCTTGGCGAGTGTGTCAGCCTTCTCATTTCCTTCTAGTTGTATATGAGCTGGTATCCACTGAATAACATTTTTTTTGCTGTTGTTGTTGAGCTTTGTAAGTGCTGTTCTGAGGTTTTTAATATTAGAGGAGTCAGAGTTTTGCAAGCTTTGGAGGGTTGTTTTCGCATCGGTTAGAAAGACTGTGAGGGGAACTTGGATGATTTGCTAGGATGGTAGCAGCTAGTGCTAGTGCTTCCCTTTCTGCTCTGTGACTGTCAGAGAGCTCTCCAGTTGCAATGGATTTTTCTAGTTTTCCTCCATCTGGCCATTCGATAAATATTCCAGCTCCTCCATTTGTGGTGGCTTTATGGGATGAGCCATCCGTGTAAACTCTGATCCACTCATTGCTAGGATAATTGGTTTGTAGAAAACAGTTCACTATTTCCTTGAGCTCTGTTGGTCTGTAGTCAGATTTTCTTTTTATGTTTTCAATATGGTCCCTTATAGTAGGAAGAGTGCTTTCGTCCCAGGACGGAGATTCATTGTAGTGTATCGATGATTCCAGAGTAATTTTTTCACGTTGGTGTTTGTTTTTTAGGTTGAGAGATTCCTGTATGAAATTGGTCCTTTTGAGACTTTTTTGTGCCAGTTTTGTGGATTTTTGTTCTGAGTGGGTGCCTCTCCAAGGTTTCTAAGTTAGTGAATTGGGAAATGATTTTTATTTCTCTTCTATCATCCAGGGAGATCAGGGCAGCGGTTTCCTCCATAGCTCTTATGGGTGTTGTTTTGATTGCTCCTGTCATTATCCTTAGACCAATATTTTGAACCTTGTCTATTTTTCTTAGGTTGGTTTGGGCTGCTGAGCCCCATGCTGTGGCACCATATTATAGTACAGGTCTTGCGTAACTGGTATAGGTCTTTTTCAGGATGTTGTGATTAGCTCCCATATGTTTGCCAGCTAATTTTTTCAAGAGGGATAGTCTCTGGATGACCTTACTGGTCGTTTTATCTATTTGGTTTTTCCAGGTTAGTCTCGGGTCATAGGTGACTCCAAGATACGTAGGGCTGTCATTTTTTTCTATAGCTTCCTTATCTAATGTATTGTATTGTAATAACCTTGTTGATAGTAATGGTACAGATCTACTTAATGATAACAGTTTATACAATTGAACATGATTGTCCTGAACAATCTTCAAAAGTTTTCCCCTACCCAAAAATAATAAATAAATTATGTTATATTTGTATACTACTAAAATTTTATCCATGTAAGGATGTCTATAAATACAAAAAGAAATTAAGATAAATTTAGTCCTAATTTAAAATGTTAATAAGTTAGCATTTTATTATTAGTTTTAATAAGGCTAAAAAATATTATAAAATTGTCTCCCTTGACAATCCTGTAGTAACCTTTATTATTCCAGATATTGCATAAGGAAATAATAAGATAATTTTTTTTTTTGTTCTACACGATATCATAGTATTTAGAATTTAAAAAAAAAAAAAAAAAATTAGTTGTGGAAGTAAATGCTGCCGTGCATTGTGGTTACCACATGTTATTCCTGTTAACTGTCTGCCATTGAAACAGGAGACTTTTACATCATAAGATCGTTAGGTCTGAAACGGTAATTTCAACTTGTTAGAGAATTTCACATCATACTCTCAATTGAGAAAGGCACTTGATATTTTCAAACATATACTAGATATAATGAATACATTACTGTATTGCAGATTAGACTCGATCATCTGCTTATATCAATTAGCCTTGAATATAAAACATGGTAACTCACTATAATATGCCACTGCAATAAGCATATGAGTTCAACATCGCTGGGTAGTTCCAGAACAGTCAAAACACTAGCCCTAAGTGACAGTTTGTTGGTCCCAAGGTTGTGATTTTTCTATGAAAAAGCGAATCCGTTCGCACAGTTTCTTGAAGCTGGTTCACTAGTGATGAACGACGAACATCCGTAGAACATTAAGTTTACGTTGAACGATCAGTTCATGCAAAATACCCTCCATTTTAAAACCGTTACAGCAAGCTATGACTTGGAATCCTTATTCCAAGTTCAATGACTTCCTACTTGCGTGCATCGTTAAGAAGTTGTTTTTTTTGTTTGTTTGTTTCGTTTGTTTGTTTTCTTGTTTTTTCGTTGTTTTTTTGAGGGAGGGGGGGGGGTCTGTATTGTTTGTCTTATGTGTTGGACTTTTTTTGGCATTGTAATTTCTGGTATATCGTTTTTTAAGAGAAATCATTGGATTTTGTCCCAATTTAGTGCATTGTTTGGCTTCTGTATTGCCCTTTGAAAATGGAAAGGTTGTCTGCCTGGACTTTCGGGTTCAAACCCTGCCCATTCCTATCCCCTGTCGTCCTGCATGGACGAGGAAGTAAATTATCTTCAACTCCGAAGGAGCATCCGAAACATGTCAAACATTTTACAAACAAACATTTTACAAACAATTTTACAAACAAACTTTTTTAAAATACGGAATTAATATGGAAAGATCAAGAAAGTTAAAGTGCATAGGCTAATCTATAGCAGTTTCTTTTTAAAAAATCACCATATAAAAACAATAATATCAAGTTACTTGACAGAAATACAATTTAGTTCTCCTCAAAGTATAGATGGCTGCTTGGTCTTCTGGTATGCGCTCTGGGCTGTTTGTACGGTGGTCACAATAGTCCCGGATTTAGACCTGGCCCGCAGCCGTCCCACGTCGTCCTGCGGGACGTTTGGGCTATGGTGTAATTATCTTCAGAAAACATTCAAAATGTGTCAAACATTTTACAAACGAAACATGGAGATCTACCAAGTTATATCCCTAAAACTATGATGACATGTTTGCGTATAATGAAAAGTAGATTTTACACGAAGTAATGCTATTTGTTCTTCCGTTCAAGCAACAAGCTGTTATTAGAAAATACAAACATTTCATAACATTTATTAAGCTTTACTTTTCCATTATTAATTATGATAATTGGAACAGGGCGAAATGAGAATGAGATTATGTTTGATAGGCCATCAGACTCAAATACTATTTGAAGAGTTGAAATCAGCCTTTCTATTTGATTAAAAATGTCGCATGTGTTGTATTTTTTTGATAGATGGGTCAGTACCACACAGCCTGTGAAACCAGTCACCATTGACAAGTGTTACTACCATCTACCCTACTACCAGAACAAGCCCTGCGTGTACGTGCGTGACATGTTTGAGGACCATCGGAGGCGGCTCTACAACTCCAACATCATCGACAAGATTTGCGAGAAGCTGGACGACGGCCTGACAGCGGTGAACCTGATGATCGAAGAGGAGCAGCCCTTTCCCGAGCAGAAGTTGAGGATGGTCTTCGAAGAGCTCGGTCAAGGCTGCTCCAAATTTGTCTCCCTGGTCAAAGGGACAGGGGGAGGGTCAGCTGCTGGGAAAACCAAACTGGACAAGGAGAGGCACAAACTGTTGGTTAGAGAAATGGTCAGTTGTTGTTGTTTTTTTATTACAAAGCTTATATCAACTCACTCTGTCCTTTTTCCAACTTTCGGATCAAGTTGAAACTTGTTACAATTATCTATTGGCATAGACAAGACATGAATCAATTTTAAAAAGTAACGAATTAGACAATTAATAACTGATAATTAATAATATTTTTAATTCCAACTAGGGAAACAAATATTTCTGTATTTCCAGATAAAGCTAAATTTGTTGGGTTTAGTCCCCTTAAATAATAACTCCACTCGTTCTCGCATCAAGTTGAAAGTTTGGACAATTATTCATTGGCATAGACAAGACATCAGTCAATAAAAAAGTAACCAAATAGTCAATTAATTACTTGTAATTAATTAATTTTATTTACCAACAATGGAGACTATTAAGTATTCACATATATGGCTAAATTTGTTGGGTTTATTCATCTTAAATAATTGTAAATGCTATTTCTCCCTCGCGCATTCTGTGATCAAGCTGATTCTTTAAACAATTATTTATTGTACCTAACAAAAACATGAATCAATAAACAAAAATACTCAATTAGTCAATTTATTATAAATTAATTGTTTTGTCTGAGATCGAATAAGAGAAATAACTTTTACATTATTGATATATATATAGTTTTAATGGCGGAGTTATTTCCCTTTAGAAAAGCTTACTTTAAAAAAAAAGAATCTGTATAAAACTCTCTACGTCGCCAACCATGCGGGACAAGATGCACGCACGCAGACTCTCTAACCCTCGATGAAAAAGTCATGGAAAGATAAATCTGTTATTTCTCCAAGTCGGGCTAGAGTTACCCCACGTAACTTTCGAGGCGACAGAGAGCGCGGCTCAGAAAAAAAAGAGGGGGGGGGGGGAGAACAAGTAATCTTCTCTGTAAATATAATTCTCTACGTCGCCCAACCACCCACCCCATTTGGACAACTGTGACTTTCGGGAAGTGTTCATCAGGCAATAAATAGCGGCGTATGCTACGTCGAGGGTCGGCTAGTTTTTAATATTTTGTTTGTTTAATTTCGGCATCTTCTCAGCTGTGATACTTGTTGGGAAAATAAATTTAATTCCGAAAAAAAAAATTAGATATGTATTTATAAGTTCAATAACAATACATATAATTTTTTTTTTAAGAATTAAGTCTGTGTGTAAGTAGCAAAAGTTTACAACGGACTCCCAAGGGCTGTCCACGCTTTTTTCACGTTCTTTGTCATTACGTCTAGGACCAGATGTCGACTTTGGCCAGGACCATGAAAGCAACTGTGACCAAATCAAACATGAAAGACAAGTTAAAGGCTGGGACTCAGTACCTTAACAAGCTGAAAAGTCTAGCCACAGAGGTGAATAGTAGATCAAAGTAGTACTAAAACATAGATGTTTTATTTTTATCAACCATTTATAAAGTCCTAGAGGGGAAAAGGTGTAGGGGGGGGGGGGAGATGGAGGAGGAACATAATTAACTTGAATACCCGTATTAAGATGTAGGAGAGGGGTCCATATTTTTTAACTTTTATATTCAAATAATGTAATGAAGCTTTACTAATTGTTGGATACAAATCCTCGTTAAATTAAACTTTAAAAAAGATTGATACAAGTGGGCTGAAATCTAATCAAGATAAAATAAAATACTATAGGATAAGATTTGTAATTGAATCTCTGTCTCCTTTATATTAAAAGTCTGATTACGAATGGGTCATCTTTTATATTGTATTTGCAATGGATATGCAAACAATAAGGGCTTAATAGAAATTCCAGTCTCTTGATGAAACTGGGCCAGACGCCTTGGCATTTGATAAAATTGGACCTAATCCCTGGCATTTGACAAAACTAGACCAAAGCCTGGCATTTAACAAAATTGGATCAAAGCCTGGCATTGACAAAATTGGACCAAAGCCTGCAATTGACAAAATTGGACCAAAGCCTGGCATTTGACTAAATTAGATAAAAAAATCTTCCATTTGACCATAGTAGACCAAAGCCTGGCATTTGATATAAATCGACCAAAGTCTGTCACTTGACATAATTGTACCGAATGCCATGCATTTCAAAATAATCTGGACGATAGTTTCTTGTCTATCAGACGTTTTGTTGACATATGTCCAGAATGTCCAATGATTGTGTTCCCCCCCAGCCTCAGCATGCTCTGCCGGACGTTTTAATCTGGATGGTCAGCAATAACAAGAGAATCGCCTACCAGAGACTTCCCGCAAGACAGATTATCTACAGTATAGTGGACGAAGAGAGAGGCCGAGACTGTGGCAAACCAATCACTTTACTTCTGAAGGTAACTGAGCCTATCTCTGTATCTCTCCTGATAACTCGGTAAATCCCAACCTACCACTTCTCTTTGCCAGTGTGACAGAGCCTATTAACTTTTTCTTTACAATTTGACTGAACCTAGATCTATTACATGACTTATCGTTGTAAACAAACCTATCATCCTGCTTTTCTAGGCAACTTAATGTTAAAGTTTTCGAGGTAACTAAACCTATAATATTAAACATGAAGGTTACCCTATCCATTTCACATCTCGAGTCACCCTCTTCACTGAACCAAATATATTAAGTCTCACATTAACAGCGCCTATCACTTTGCTGTTCACAGAAACTAAACCTATCATCTAACTTATCAATTCAATAAAGCCTATAATTTCATACTTAAATTTTTGTAAACCTATTCCTTTATATGTTCAGATAAATAAAGCTATTCCCTAATTCCTTCCATGAGTCCCAATAGATAAATCCTGTATAACAAGGCCCAGAGTAGGTCAATGCCAAGACCTTTAAAAATAAATATCATGACCTTTGGCCAAACATCTCAGCAATTTAAAAAAAAAAAACTGAATCAAAAAAGAAAAGAGAAAAACAAAACATTTTAGATCTTACACATTTATGGAGTTCTTCCCAAATACGGCACGCGTTCGTTTCAATGTCTCTTTGTGACTTCTTTAGCTTCCAGGGAAGAAAGCCATGGGCTCAGCTGGGTGGACCATCCAGACCAAGCTTCAAGTCTTCCTGTGGCTTGGCTTGTCCAAACACAAGAAAGATTACTTGAAAGGATTGCCCAAAGGATATGACGAGACGAAACAGCTGAGGTCTTCCAGTAAACCTTGCGGAGTCCCTCCAAATTGTATACACTATACAGGTAGTGGATTTTCTAGATCTAGTTTTTACATACAAAATGTGTTTTTTTAAACTTATCTTTAGATCAGGGGCGGACTGGGGGACAAAATCGGCCCGGGCATTACCATACGATTCGGCCCATAGCTTGATATCATATGATAGTGCTGCACAGTATATGACATGATTCCTTGCTTCTGTCTCCAGAACGCCAGTCTTTCCAGCTGAGAGCACACATGTACCAGGCGAGGCAACTCATAGGCTCAGATGCCTCCGGGTTGTCTGACCCCTTTGCGAGAATAGCGTTTGCTGAACAAAGTATGACAACTCAGGTAGGATCACCAGTTTTTGTGACCAGATGGTGGACTATAGAATAGATACTTAATCTTGTATTACATATTCGTTCCCTTATCTTAAATAATCGATGGTAATATTTTCATCTGTAACTAATTATACGAATTAGTATTTTATAGCTAGCTCCTTGAACTAAAAAGGTTTCAGGAACTTATATTAAAATTATAATATATTTTTTATTATCCCTTTGTTAGGGATTATAACTATAGGTCATGGCTAGAAACTAGAATAAGAGGTCAAGGCCAGTAGCTAAAATTAGAGGTCAGGACCAAAAGCAAGGGGAGGTGCTGCTGTTGAGCGGCAAGGCGCTTGGCTTCCCAACCGGGATTCCGGGTTCGATTCCTGGTGAAGACTGGAATTTTTCAATTTGGGGCCTCTGAGTCCACCCAGCTCTAATGGGTACCTGACAAAAAGTCAAGGCGGTTGGTTGTTGTACTGGCCACATGACACCCTCGTTAACCCCAGGCCACAGAAACAGATGACCTTTACATCATCTGCCCTGCAGACCAAAAGGTCTGAAAGGGAGAACTTTACGATAGCTAGAATTAGAGGTCATGACAAGGAGCTAGAATTAGATGTTATGACTAGGAGCTAGAATTAGATGTCATGACTAGGAGCTAGAATTAGATGTCATGACTAGGAGCTAGAATTAGAAGTCATGACAAGGAGCTAGAATTAGAGGTCATGACTAGGAGCTAGAATTAGAAGTCATAACTAGGAGCTAGCATTAGAAGTCGTGACTAGGAGCTAGAATTAGAAGTCATGACTAGGAGCTAAAATTAGAAGTCATGACTAGGAGCTAGAATTAGAGGTCATGACTAGGAGCTAGAATTAGAAGTCATGACTAGGAGCTAGAATTAGAGGTCACGCCTAGGAGCTAGAATTAGAGGTCATGACTAGGAGCTAGAATTAGAGGTCATGACTAAGAGCTAGAATTAGATGTCATGACTAGGAGCTAGAACTAGAGGTCATGACTAGGAGCTAGAATTAAAGGTAAAGGTCCTGATAAATGCCTTTGTGTCGTGTCCAGGTAATCGAGCAGACGTTGAGTCCTACCTGGGATGAGATGCTGATCCTCAAGGAAGTCCAGATGTACGGGACCATGGACGATATAGTGGACGAGCCACCGACCATCGTTGTGGAGATATTTGACCAGGACAAAGTGGTCAGTACCTGACGAATTAGATGGCAGGTCTAGGTTTGAGCCTACAATAACCTAACCCTAATTCCCAAAACTAGTAACTTATGTACTATACATTTATGTAGCTTTTTCACTTAGGGGTCCTTGTAAAATTTTTGTCTGTATCAAGGGGTCATCGAGTCAATAATTTTTGAGAACCTCTGCATTAAAATAACAAAATATGTACGAGCTTTAGTAGCTTAAATATATAGTGTATCTATTTGGAGCAATATAGCTGGGTTGACAGTAGTTGACAACACAATAGAATTGAGAGGCTTCTCTCTTGATATCCTGCAAAGAACAGCCTCTAACCAGAAAAGTGGATGCATTTGGTGACACAAACTGTCACAGCACCCCTACGACAAAAGTCAAGGGACAGATAATGTTGATGAATAATAACAACCAATGTGATTATATTCTCTTTGTTATTTCTCAAAACCCATTCTGACCTATCTCCAGGGCAAGTCTGAGTTCATTGGACGAGCTTTGTGCCGGCCAGTGGTCAAACTCAGCACGGAGCTCTATTCTCCACCCAAGTTCCCACCTCGCCTTGAGTGGTGGGATATATATCGTGGGCCAGACAGGGCAGGTGAGCTGCTGGCTGCATTTGAGCTACTTCAGGTGAGCGGCATGCATTGAGTCCCTATTTTCATATAGATTTAGTCCATACGACTTGAGTCTGGGTGTGGGTTTTGTGTGAGTGCCTGAACGGTGCGAAGCATCTTATATATTGTACGTAGATTTAGTAACCTGTTCTAATTCTTGGATGCTGGTGTGATAGTAAAGATATGGTGTTGAACACACTTATATGAACTAAGACTAGTTGTACATACGTATGTCTGTGTCTATGTCGTTACTAATGACAATGTATTTCATACTATGATAATATAGACAGACTTCAGATTAGATAGATAGATAGATAGATATAGATAGATAGATATAGATAGATAGATATAGATAGATAGATATAGATAGATAGATATAGATAGATAGATAGATATAGATAGATAGATATAGATAGATAGATATAGATAGATAGATATAGATAGATAGATAGATATAGATAGATAGATACAAGATAGATAGATAGATAGATAGATAGCTAGATAGATAGATATAGATAGATAGAGATAGAGATAGATAGAGATAGATAGACATAGATAGAGATAGAGATAGATAGAGATAGATAGAGATAGAAATGGACTTAGGGAAAAAGAAAGTGTTTAAACACTTGCTTTAAAAAAAAAATTAACTTTTGTGACACTTCTATTTATTCTCTATTATTAAATAAACTTCGGCCTTTTGGAAAATGACCTAGATCTAGTAAACTCTCTTGTTGTAGGGCAATTTTACATATCTTAAGATCACCGCTGTTATCCAAAGAACATTCATACCAAGCTTCATTAAGATTTGTCAAACGGTTTTGAACTCTATAAATGACATACATATAAACATACTCCTTACATTCTACTTTATATATTAGATTTATAGATGTGACATAAGGACTGGCTAGAAGACGAATAGCAGAACACCCTTGAGCGACTTTTCCCTAAGAGCAGTTCTAAAAATGGACCGTTTCGCATGAATCAGCATGTCAATATAGTATTTACATTTACATAGAGTGTACTAATACATTTTTCTTGTATGAAACTAATATAGTATACTTTACACTTGTGTGTTAATTTGTTTAATTTTTGTTTTTAAATCATGAAGAAAGACGTTTTGGCGCCATGGTTTCTTTGACGATGCCGTTGTGACGATGGATGTTTCGGCCCCGCCGTTTCGTTGATTATTAAAAAGTATTTGATATTTATAGCTAATATGTTCTCTTTTTAAACTCATTCCACTTGCACTGCCTCCGAAGGATCTTGAAAATCGTATGGCAAAAGAGAGTGTGTAGTACTGAGATCCTCGCGCGAAAGGGGCCTTCCCAGCATCCTTACATTTCTCAGACAACGCCGCCATCGCTGGCTCGGAAATTTTTGCCAGATGGAGGACAATCGCATCCCGAAAATCATTCTTTACGTGCAACTTGCGTCTGGCTCAACAAAAACTGGTCGCCCCCACCTCCGTGGATATAATAAAACGGGATTTAAAAACAGTGAACAATGATACTGACCATTGGGAGTCATAGTCCTAGACCGCACTACGTGGAGAGAGACGGTGACCAAGAAAGCTATGGACAGCGAAAAAACATGGGCCTCAGCTCTTGAAGAAAAGCATGCCACACGAAAAATGGCCAGCTCCTCTACCACCAAAGCGAAAGTCACCTTGACCCGCGGTATATGTGGACGGGAGTGTCTTTCCAAAAATAGGGCTCCACAGCCACATGAACAAGTGTTCGAGATGAACCATACTCGTTTTACGACTGAAGGAGGCCAATGATGAACGATGTTTTAAAATCTTATAGCTCATTTAGAAAAATGTTTGTGTTAAATACTGTTTCTTCTAAACTTCATCGCTGAATATTCCAGCGTCAAAACGGCAGCGCCAAGACAGCGGCGCCAAACCGTCTCACCAACAGTTTACATGGTTTGAATTTGTTCATGTACTTAGACTATCGTTTGTTTTATTCTTTCATTGACCTGACCGTTTGCTCTGTGCTGTTGTCTCTACCGTAGAAACCCTTCGAAGAATCCGACTTGAAGGCGGCCCATCTGACACCACCTTACGCACGAAAGTCCATACTGCCGGTATCATTGTTGATCCTTTTTTTTTAAAACCTGTCATTACACTTTTAATTCACGCCGGTGCCGTCTCTACGCAAATGCACGCTGCTCTTTAGTAGAATGAGGCCACACGCTTACTTAAAATAGAGACAGAAAAGAGAAATTGAAAATTCCTTAGCGTATTCATAACATAACTTTGATTTCATCATTATCCCTGCCTCTGGCTCCGTCAGTGTCGTGGGCTATATTAGTAATCTTTAAAGAAATAAACATTGCAAAAAGTATACATAGCTGATAGACCGGGTATTCATACGAACCTAACAATATATGTATAAAAATTCGAAGTACAGCTGTATAACAATCGATCCTGTGGTTTTATGGTTTTAGGGTAAAATACAAATGAAAGCGGTAGCTGACTGGTAAAGCGCTTGGATTCCGAACCGGGGGTCCAGGTTCAAAACTTGGTGAAGACTGGGATTTTTAATGTCTAGATCTTTGGGCGCCTCTGAGTCCACCCAGCTCTAATGGGTACCTGACATGAGTTTTGGAAAAGTAAAGGCGGTTGGTCTTTGTGCTGGCCACATGACACCCTCGTTAACTGTGGGACACCATCTGCCCTATAGATCGCATGGTCTGAATGGGGGAACTACAAATGGCGTACAAAGAAGTGTACGTGGAAAAACATAGGTAAGTGACAAGCGGGTGTATGATCTAAAAATATGTTTTACATTTTAAAAAAAAGTTTTCACGAGGCTTCGTTGCTGTGGAGACGGCCTGGAAAGTGCATATCATTTTTTAACATGATCTAATTTGTATGATTTGTTTTATATCGTATTATTGCAGATAATCTTGTAATTAAGTTGTTTTTTTAAATAGTCATCACATACACACATACATTATGATTAAATTATGATAAGCTGTTTCTTAAGATATGTTGTTTATCAAGATAAGCTGTTTATTAAGATAAGCTGTTTTTAAGAACCAGATAGAGCCCTAGGGACAATTTAGTTAATCTTAGGAACTAGATCCCATGACAAAATGGAATATAATAAGTTCTTATGAAAGAATGGGTATTTATCGCACTGAGTGTTTTTTTTTATCTTGTTGTTGTTTGTTTTGCCATTCGCATGTTTGTGTGTGTGTGTTATTTTGGTTTGTTTGTTGGTTTGTTTAAATTATCTTGAATTTTATTATATGCTAAAAATAACTCAGATGTGTATAGAGAAATTATTTAGAATAAATATTGAACCTTACTTAGATAAACTTAGATTACTAATTATATTGTGATTTCAGAGCTAAAAAATATACATAAATTAATAAATAAAATAAATAAAAATGAATAAATAAATACAAGAAATAAATATATGTATGTATGTGTGTGTGAGTATGCGTGTGTGTGTGTGTGTCTAAATATATAAAGATAAACATTACAAATAGAGAACACAATATCACATTGTCTTTAGTCCCTGTTAACAGAAATAGCCCCATTAGCTTTAAGTTAGGGAACAGACGCTTAAGAAATACAGAAGCAAAAACCACTAAATCATTGTCTAGGCTTACTTACACTTTGATCCTCTATGAGGGTGGGGGGGGGGGGCCGGGAGGAGGGGGAGAATTTGAAAACCCTCACATGCCCCCACTTGAGGGGGCCCCAAATTAGTGGGGGGGTTTTATTACAAATAAACATTATGCAAAATGCAGGGGGGCCCCCAATGAGGTCAAGCCCTCCGGGCCCCCCAAAACGATGAAAAATTCCTAGCTACGCCCCTGTTGCCAGTAGATCAATAATAAAAATACAATTAAAGCTTGCTTTTAATTTCAGGAAGTTGAAGCTAAGGACTATTGTTATCTTTATTTAAAATGAAACGTTAGTAACTGTCAGTCAATAGAGACGTGGAGGGAGGGGGTGAAAGGGTTATTGATTATAATTCGTGTAATGCTTCTAGAGTAGAAGTTTTTATCCCCCCCCCCCCCCCCCCAATCTTTTTTTTTTCATAGTAAAATGAAATCAGTAGGAATGTAGTATTCAAATGAGTTTTGGATCATGAATCAATTATATAACAAATAACTAATAAAATCTTCCTCTGCTGACTTCGTTGGAGATGTTATACTGTAACTATTTTATAACTTGAAGCATGTTTAAGGGACTGTTTATTTTACAAGAAGGATACAAACTAGGATTTAACATTTGTTACAGTTGGCACCGTTTGGTGACGCCTCTGGGCAAGATCTGCCTCCGCTCGAGCTGCCAGCCACCGAGAGAGACCGTGGCCCCATCATGCCGGTACCAAAAGGAATCCGCCCAATATTGAGTAAACACAGAATAGAAGTAAGTGATTCACTCTCTCTCTCTCTCTCTTTCCCCTTCTCTCTCTCCCTCTCTCTCTCCCACTCTCTCTCTTCCCCCCCCTCTCTCTCCCACTCTCTCTCTTTCCCCTTCTCTCTCTCCCTCTCTCTCTCCAACTCTCTCTCTTTCCCCCCTCTCTCTCCCACTCTCTCTCTTTCCCCTTCTCTCTCTCCCTCCCCCTCTCTCTCCCTCCCTCTCTCTCTCTCCCTCTCTCTCTCCCACTCTCTCTCTTTCCCCTTCTCTCTCTCCCTCCCTCTCTCTCTCCCTCCCCCCTCTCTCCCCCCCCTCTCTCTCCCTCTCTCTCCCTCCCTCTCTCCCACTCTCTCTCTTTCCCCTTCTCTCTCTCCCTCTCTCTCTCCCTCCCTCTCTCCCACTCTCTCTCTTTCCCCTTCTCTCTCTCCCTCCCTCTCTCCCACTCTCTCTCTTTCCCCTTCTCTCTCCCAATATTGAGTAAACACAGAATAGAAGTAAGTGATTCACTCTCTCTCTCTCTCTCTCTCCCTCCCTCTCTCCCACTCTCTCTCTTTCCCCTTCTCTCTCTCCCTCTCTCTCTCCCACTCTCTCTCTTTCCCCTTCTCTCTCTCCCTCCCTCTCTCCCACTCTCTCTCTTTCCCCTTCTCTCTCCCAATATTGAGTAAACACAGAATAGAAGTAAGTGATTCACTCTCTCTCTCTCTCTCTCTCCCTCCCTCTCTCCCACTCTCTCTCTTTCCCCTTCTCTCTCTCCCTCTCTCTCTCCCACTCTCTCTCTTTCCCCTTCTCTCTCTCCCTCCCTCTCTCTCCCACTCTCTCTCTTTCCCCTTCTCTCTCTCCCTCCCCCTCTCTCTCTCCCACTCTCTCTCTTTCCCCTTCTCTCTCTCCCTCCCTCTCTCTCTCCCCCCCCTCTCTCTCTCCCTCTCTCTCTCCCACTCTCTCTCTTTCCCCTTCTCTCTCTCCCTCCCTCTCTCTCCCTCCCTCTCTCTCTCCCCCCTCTCTCCCTCCCTCTCTCTCCCTCCCTCTCTCTCCCTCCCTCTCTCCCACTCTCTCTCTTTCCCCCTTCTCTCTCTCCCTCCCTCTCTCCCTCTCTCTCTCCCTCCCTCTCTCCCACTCTCTCTCTTTCCCCTTCTCTCTCTCCCTCTCTCTCTCCCACTCTCTCTCTTTCCCCTTCTCTCTCTCCCTCCCTCTCTCTCTCCCTCTCTCTCTTTCCCCTTCTCTCTCTTCCTCCCTCTCTCCCTCCCTCTCTCCCACTCTCTCTCCTTCCCCTTCTCTCTCTCTCTCTCCTTCCCCTTCTCTCTCTCCCTCCCCTTCTCTCTCTCCCTCTCTCTCTCCCACTCTCTCCCTCTCTCTCTCCCTCCCTCTCTCCCACTCTCTCTCTTTCCCCTTCTCTCTCTCTCCCTCTCTCTCTCCCTCTCTCTCCCACTCTCTCTCTCTCTCCCTCCCACTCTCTCTCTTTCCCCTTCTCTCTCTCTCCCTCTCTCTCTCCCTCTCTCTCCCACTCTCTTTCTCTCTCCCTCCCACTCTCTCTCTTTCCCTCTCTCCCCCCCCCCCTCTCTCTCTCCCCCCCCCTCTCTCTCTCTCATGTGGTCGAGGTGGTAGGAAACGAAACGAGGTTCACAACAATGAGAGACATGGATTTTAAATCATTGATACATGTGTGCGCTTCGGGGGGTGGGGCCGAGTGGTGTAGCGCTTGGTTTTTAAACCTGGAGTCCTCGGTATGAATCTCGGTGAAGACTGAGATTTTGGATTTCTGGTTTCTTAGGGCGCCCATGAGACCATTTAATTCTAATACGTGCCTGACTTAAGTTGGGGAAAGTAAAAGAGGTTGGTTGTTGTGCTGGCCACACGACATATTGGTCGTTAACCGTTGGACGAAGAAATAGATGGCTTTAAATTGTTTGCCCTATAGGCATTTGGCAAGTTTGAAACAAAGAGTTTAAGTACTTTTTTATACAAAGCTTATATCAACTCACTATGTCTGTCTATCCGTCTGTGTGTCTTTCGGTCTGGCCAAAAGTTTGAACACGTTATTTCTCCGCCACCAAATCTCAGATCAAGCTGAAATTTTCACAATTATTTCTTTTAACTGACAACACAAGAATCAATATAAAAAATGAACCAATTAGTTAATTACTATTGGTAATATATTACTTTGTTTGGTATTCAAACAAGGGAATAAAATAGTACTTGACTGAAGTGGTGGTATAAGCTGAATTAGTCCCCTTTTAGATTGTCGTCTGAGGCTTATTACAAATTTAATTACATGAGTGATCCAAACTGATTGATACACTTCATATAAGCTTCGTTTTTTTATAAGTTTTTTTTTTTTTTTATTTTGCTTGTTAAGAAATCAAGATATGTCTTTTAATTACAGACATTAATACGATTTCGTTGAGTATAGTTATAAACAGGATGTTTAACGATCGAAAATTTTGATGTCTCCCATTCAGCTTCACGCAATTAACTCACTTTTAATCCCATCATTCTTCCTATACATCCTTCCTGTTTTTAAGCTTCGCCCCCAGAACTGCACGCAATGACGTCATTTCCTGAAATTTCTTAGTAACTCGATATTGAATTTTAAGACCATGTGGTTCATAGAGTGGAATACCGTGGATGGTTTTTTGGTTCCCCTGTGTCTAGGCCAATGGCTAACGAAGGTATTGTATGGACAGCACAATAATCACCTTTAGTTTCCACAATTTACCCATTTGACCAATTTCATGAGCCATATGCTAGTAAAACTGCGATCTACAAATATGATTCGCTATTCGACTCTTGACTGTCTTCCTTGTAAGACTCAATATAACAAATAATTGCGCTATTATTTGTAAGGTCTCATTAGATATGGTATTTTTGTTTATTATATTATTATTATTTATTAATTTTCTTTCTCTGGCACTGTCGAGCTTCGTTAAAGGGAAACAGTTTCTTGCCCTATCAACAGTGTCCATTGAGGAATTTATAATTATTATAATTATTATTATTAATAATATTTTTTATTGTTATTATTATTATTATTCAATGTTTGAGTTATATACTTTGTTTCGACCATCAAAGAAATTATGTTTTGCTGTTTTATTTTTTCAGGTCTTGTTTTGGGGTGTCCGTGACCTCAAGCGTGTTCAGCTCCAATCAGTGGACCACCCTCGTATTGACGTCGAGTGTGCGGGCCACGTGCTGAGCTCCTCAGTGGTCCTTAACTGTAAAAAAAATCCGAACTTCAGTGTTCCGGTGAAATACTTCGATGTGGTAAGAGAGACAACTCAATTTATATTTAAAGTAATAGCGCTCTTGTTCTCAGTTGTTTCCCTTAATATAACTGTTTCAATGAAGCCCTAAATGCACAGTGCTTGATAATTTATCTTTTATTTAAGTTTCATTTATTTATCCATGTTTTCTTCCAAGTTAAGGTTGGGTTATTTCCCATTTGTTTAATTTAAAAAATGATAATAGTTAAACCGTTTTCTGTTGTTATGTTAAAGTAGAGGTTTTAGTATGTCCATATTATTAGCTTTTAGGAATGGATAGCTTAACTTCTTAATATTTGACCTAATATTGGTAAGGTAAATATTAATATCTGGTCTGGCCTCAAACCGGTTTCTATAGTTCGATTCAAATGCAACATAATACAGAAAATCCCGCTTCTTACAAGTATGTTGTTGAAACCTGAAGCAAAACTAAATTATTTTGTTTTAAAATATGAACGTACTTTTCAGACCAGACTCAATGACAAATCGTTCCATTGATCTTTTATAGCTTTGTTTCAAATTAGAGCCAGAATCTTACAAGGTTTCCTTTTCAGACCTTGCGATCTGTAGAGCAGATGATGTAAAGGTCATCTGGTTCCTGTGGGGTTAACGAGGCTGCACAACGACCACCCGCTTTTACTTTTCCCCGACTAATGTCAGGTACCCATCAGAGTGTACTCAGAGGCGCCCAAAGGTCCCGAAATTCAAGTGTTCAACGAGATTCGAACCCAGGACCCCAGAGTCAGAATCTAGATCAGTTCAAAGTTCATAATGATAATATTGTTTTTTTCGTTCACCGAGATATTAAGTTAGTAAAGACCTTGCGATCTATAGGGCAGATAATGTAGAGATAATGTAAAGATAATGTAAAGATAATGTAGAGATAATGTAAAGATAATGTAAAGATAATGTAGAGATAATGTAAAGATAATGTAGAGATAATGTAAAGATAATGTAGAGATAATGTAAAGATAATGTAAAGATAATGTAGAGATAATGTAAAGATAATGTAGAGATAATGTAAAGATAATGTAAAGATAATGTAAAGATAATGTAGAGATAATGTAAAGATAATGTAAAGATAATGTAGAGATAATGTAAAGATAATGTAGAGATAATGTAAAGATAATGTAGAGATAATGTAAAGATAATGTAAAGATAATGTAGAGATAATGTAAAGATAATGTAGAGATAATGTAAAGATAATGTAAAGATAATGTAAAGATAATGTAGAGATAATGTAAAGATAATGTAAAGATAATGTAGAGATAATGTAGAGATAATGTAAAGATAATGTAAAGATAATGTAGAGATAATGTAGAGATAATGTAGAGATAATGTAAAGATAATGTAGAGATAATGTAGAGATAATGTAAAGATAATGTAAAGATAATGTAGAGATAATGTAAAGATAATGTAGAGATAATGTAAAGATAATGTAAAGATAATGTAAAGATAATGTAGAGATAATGTAAAGATAATGTAAAGATAATGTAAAGATAATGTAGAGATAATGTAAAGATAATGTAAAGATAATGTAGAGATAATGTAGAGATAATGTAAAGATAATGTAAAGATAATGTAGAGATAATGTAGAGATAATGTAGAGATAATGTAAAGATAATGTAGAGATAATGTAGAGATAATGTAAAGATAATGTAAAGATAATGTAGAGATAATGTAAAGATAATGTAGAGATAATGTAAAGATAATGTAAAGATAATGTAAAGATAATGTAGAGATAATGTAAAGATAATGTAAAGATAATGTAAAGATAATGTAGAGATAATGTAAAGATAATGTAAAGATAATGTAGAGATAATGTAGAGATAATGTAAAGATAATGTAAAGATAATGTAGAGATAATGTAGAGATAATGTAGAGATAATGTAAAGATAATGTAAAGATAATGTAAAGATAATGTAGAGATAATGTAAAGATAATGTAAAGATAATGTAGAGATAATGTAGAGATAATGTAAAGATAATGTAAAGATAATGTAGAGATAATGTAGAGATAATGTAGAGATAATGTAAAGATAATGTAGAGATAATGTAGAGATAATGTAAAGATAATGTAAAGATAATGTAGAGATAATGTAAAGATAATGTAGAGATAATGTAAAGATAATGTAAAGATAATGTAAAGATAATGTAGAGATAATGTAAAGATAATGTAAAGATAATGTAAAGATAATGTAGAGATAATGTAAAGATAATGTAAAGATAATGTAGAGATAATGTAGAGATAATGTAAAGATAATGTAAAGATAATGTAGAGATAATGTAGAGATAATGTAGAGATAATGTAAAGATAATGTAGAGATAATGTAGAGATAATGTAAAGATAATGTAAAGAACATCTGCCCTATAGAAGAGAAGAGCTCATACAGATCATTTTTCTTTCTTTTTTTTTTCTTTTCTGTATACTTTGGACTTATTCATGTGTAGACCTACTAGTTAATTGTTCCTTTAGTTCGTTCAACCTAATTCAAACCTCGGGGAGCACATTTTGGGGAAACACTGCACCATAATATATGAGATAAGCAATGGTTCTCTTTCTATTAGTTGTTATTTTGTACTTACAGACTGATAACTTGCATCTCCGAGTCATTTAAAGTGTCTAAGACTCTTAGAACTATGCATGCTTAACCTCCTCTACCTGTTCGAACAAACTTCTGTCTGAGAAAGATCCAAGAGGATGTACATTGTTACATCCCTATTACCCAAGGCTCATATCCCAAGGCGCTCGGATAAGAAGCGAGGCCAATGACCGAGCACATCAGGGGAACTATCCCATATTCGTTCTCTGTACAAAATCAGTCGTGCAGGTGTCCGCCATAAGAACGATCCATTTGTCTTTTCCTGGTTCAGTACTTAGCAGGAAGGCAGAAGAGAACCAACCCAAGACACGAAGGGGTTCATCGCTCACGACCATAATAAGCATATACTGTTGAAATGTAAATGTTACAGATCCTCGTGTAATGCAACTAAAAACCAAAAACATCTTATTATTTATACCTCATTAAGCAACATCCACAACAGATAATGACGTAATATGCCATATTACCACATTAATGTACTTTAACAACTTTCAACAACAAAAAGATCTTGTATTGAGTGGAGAAGGAGCACCGTTCATTTGCTGCCATTCAGTACTACATGTTTTATCTCCCCGTTTCTTTATTAAACAAAATTAATTAATTACTGTTAAATTTAAAAATTCCCTTTCAGACCTTGCAATCTATGAGGCATCTGTTTCTGTGGCCCACGGTTAACAAAGTTACCTCTTAAAACACTTGAATTTTAATATCTGGTATCCGTTCCATGTAGTTGCACGGCCCGCTTTATAAAGCTAACCCTCCCAGACACATCTTTTGTTTGGTTGTAGATTCGATTACCAATATCACTTCCCCCCTCTATATTTGGCTGTGAATTCAATTACCAATATCACTTCCCCCCCACTCCTCTATGTTTGGCTGTGAAATCGATTACCAATATCACTTTCCCCTCCCCCTCTATGTTTAGCTGTGAATTCGATTACCAATATCACTTCCCTCCCCCCTTTCCATGTTTGGCTGTGAATTCGATTACCAATATCACTTCCCCCCCCCCCCTTTCCATGTTTGGCTGTGAATTCGATTACCAATATGAAAAAAAAAAAGAAACTTTTTTATTCCTATATAAGTAGTGATTTTCAAAAAAAAATTAATTTAGGAAACAACTAAAACAGTTAAACATTTACTAACAAAACTAACTTGTACTTCAATAATAAACAATTGAGCCAACTAGAGCGATGGCTTTGCAAAGTTTTAGAAAGTTTGGATACATTTAGCTAAATGTTCATTTTTTAGTTGGCTTCTTACTTTACTTTTAATTATATTTATGCAAGAGAACGCTTTCTCGCACAAATATGTCGATCCAAAGATAGTCAGCACTCCAAATGCAAACTTCTTCACCGGAATGTAGCAATCTGCAAGACTATTCAACTCATCAACTCGCGGCATTCCTTTTAAAGCTGTCCACTCGTGTTACGTAGGCTACATCAGTTCTGCACCTCCAACACTTCCAACTTGATTTTTAACTCTGAAAATTTTCCTCTCCAGAAAACTTACTTTTTAAAATCGATCAATTTCATTTCTAGAGATCTATTATCAATTTCAAAAGGATCAATGTGGATTTCGTTACTATTTGCGTTGATAGGATTTACTTGGAATTTCAGAATGGTTGGTTTTGAACTGCTCAAATCTATCAAGAAATTCATCTTAGATTTTTTTACAACTGTGCTGAAATAATTCGTGTCAAAAGTTACACTGATTCAGTTTTAGACATTGAAAATGAAGTAACTTGCCGCTCTGAAATATCTTCGGCGAAAATATTTTTTTCTTTAAAACAAACGAATTCTTCTATCAAACCATAGACTGGGTTTTACTTTCATTGCAGTTGTAGATTCAGCTCATTTAATTTCATTGTTATATCCACCATAAAGTATTTTTTTGCAACCATTTGTTGTTCTCTAATTCAGTGTGATTAATGTCTTTATCATTTAAGAAAGTATTTATTTTGTTCAAGTACAAAGCAAAACGTTTTAACCTTTGGAAAGCCATTGCACTTTATTGAGGAGAAAGAGTCTCAATTTCCTTTAAAAATTCTTTAAACTGACTATGGTAGAGTGCTTTTGACAAGATGCTGTTAACAATCTTCTTTACCAAATTTATGACCTCAACTATTTCGGCTGAAAATGTTTGAGCACAAAGCGCTTCATGGCTTGGTTTATTATGCAGTGAAACGTAAAAGAATTTCTTGGTTTATTTTGCAGTGAAACGTAAAAGAATTTCTTGGTTTATTTTGCAGTGAAACGTAAAAGAATTTCTTGGTTTATTTTGCAGTGAAACGTAAAAGAATTTCTTGGTTTATTTTGCAGTGAAACGTAAAAGAATTTCTTGGTTTATTTTGCAGTGAAACGTAAAAGAATTTCTTGGTTTATTTTGCAGTGAAACGTAAAAGAATTTCTTGGTTTATTTTGCAGTGAAACGTAAAAGAATTTCTTGGTTTATTTTGCAGTGAAACGTAAAAGAATTTCTTGGTTTATTTTGCAGTGAAACGTAAAAGAATTTCTTGGTTTATTTTGCAGTGAAACGTAAAAGAATTTCTTGGTTTATTTTGCAGTGAAACGTAAAAGAATTTCTTGGTTTATTTTGCAGTGAAACGTAAAAGAATTTCTTGGTTTATTTTGCAGTGAAACGTAAAAGAATTTCTTGGTTTATTTTGCAGTGAAACGTAAAAGAATTTCTTGGTTTATTTTGCAGTGAAACGTAAAAGAATTTCTTGGTTTATTTTGCAGTGAAACGTAAAAGAATTTCTTGGTTTATTTTGCTCCGAAGCATCTCGATGTTACCTTTTTATTTTTTCCTCTCATCCTTGTAGCTCCATCAGTTGCCATGGACACGATTTTATATAAAACGAGCTTAACGTTTTCGAGGTATTTTTGCACGGCATACGTGCATCTTCTCCTTAGTTTGTCCCGAGAGCGGTAGCATTCCTAGAGGTTTTTCTTTTAGACCTTTGGGAAGACATATACCTGACAAAAATGGGCAACTTTATGTGGCAAGACCCATCTCTAGCAAGGTGATAAGACAGATGAAAGTAGAATAACTTCCACCTGCAAATATATTACATTTGAAAACATGTTAGCCATTCTGTCTTGTACTGTTTTAGTAGATAGTGACAAATCTTTGATTTTTTTATTTCAAGATTTCTGTTGTTTTTTTTTTAAACACGAAACAGTTCTTCAGATGCACGAAGGAAGCAGTCTTTGACAACTTTAAATGGTTTGCATTTTTGTGCAATTTCGTGTGGTACCGCAAAGCTTGACGTAATAGCATTACTTGTAGATCGCTTCTAACTCATTTACTTGAAACAACAAACTATACGTCCCAGCCAAAGCGGTGGTGAAAAGTGAGCACAAGTAGCTGAGAGATATATTCGGTGCCTAATCCTAATTCAACGATTCGAACTTTTCAAACAAAAAAATTCCGATAAAATAAGAATATTTGCGTATGGAACTAAAGAGCCGCAGCTTGACATCCAAAGAACAGCATGTGGCTCGCGAGCCGCAGGATGCTGACCCCGGGGCTAGCTGGCTCAAAGCTCTACATAATAATAAAGTGTTTGATCCTAATCACTTAGAATTGACATTCAGGAAAATTATTGATTTTAGAGAAGAGAATTATCTAGTTTGATTTTCATATGCTTGTACAATACTCAGGCAGTATTCCAGAAATGGGGTGTTGGGGGTCAGGAATATTTGATATTGTGTGGATTGTTCTGGGGTAGAGGATCCTTGTATCATTTTTCTGTCTCTGGTGGTCTCAATAGTTAGGTAGTACGTCTTTGCTATTAAATAATATTTCTATTACTATTATTATATTTTTAGGTTAATCACTTTTCTATTGTTTATGATTTAATACTTGTGAATTATGAGAACTTACAAATAAAAACCTATATACATTTTTTTTAAAAAGCCCACAAAAGAGGCAAGAGGGCCCATATAAGAGGCATATAAAGCCCAAAAAAGAGGCAAAGAAAAGAGGCTTATAAAGCCCAAAAAAGAGGCAAAAAAAGAGGCCTAAGGCCCAAGGATTCCTATGATGATAACGCTAAAATTGAATAGCGCAAATTCTAAAAAGTGAAAAGATAAAAGAACTTTGGTCATCGCTGTATAATAATCGTTGATTTAAGAACTCTCTTAAAGTCATCACTTTATGAATGGATGTGTTCGGTAACATTAACTCTCTGAATCAGGGGCGGACCTCGTGTGAAAGTTGATCCTGACATTAGTATAGTATTCTGGCCACACAAATCGCGTACCATATGATATGCACCTATTTCTACCTATTCTACAAGACTAAAATAACTATAGGCTTAAAATCTTGTTTTGTAATCGCAGAGCACTAAAATCACGCTCTACGGGTGTAGGCTATAATAATATTACCTTTTATGCGTTAGGTTAGCTTTACACTGTAAGGCCTGTAAAAGTATTTTTATAAAGGCGAGAACTAGTCACAACCGTCCGTGAGCCCCTTTAATGAAAAAATATATAACCATTTCTGGACCTTTTTGGCCTCCTTCAGTCGTAACGACTATGGTTCATCTCGTAGAAACGAGATGAAAGCTTGGGCATTATATATGGTAGTAACGATGTCACCCACTCAGCAGTCCCTCCCCCCCCCCCCCTTTTTTGGGCCATGGCGCAGCTGACCAAAGAAATGGAAAAATCCGATACAGTTTGGAATCAGAAGCGCCAAAGTTCTGCCAGGTTGTAACACAGTGTGCCACACAATCTGTCTTAGAGTCACCAGCTCCTGAATTTTCCTCAGGGTTGTCTACCGAAGCATTTCCCGCGTTTGGGTATAGCTGCAAGTCAGCGGAGGTTTAGATTGAGTTTCCCCCCTAGATGGGTAGCCAACCAAGAGGAAAACGAGCCCCTCCTGCCCGAAGCTTACTGGTTTAGGCGCCAGTTGCTCGCCCTAGCTCCTTCCTCTGTCTGTGGTAATAGTTCCGCCGGAATAGCTGAGCCACACCTGAAGGCCAGGAGTTGACCTGGTTGTCAGAGGCTATTTGAGACGCGTGCCATTAGAAGCATTTTATAGGCAATGGTGGGATTAGAACCATTACCACTTCCGGCGTTAATAACCTTACTGTCTTAAAAAAAACGAGCCATAGGCGGTGGGACTCATCATCTGCCCACGTAATGCCCGAATCAACGAAAATGTGGCCTAAAGCCCTAATAGCCCCCCACCCATGATTTCAGTTATTGTAAGTTTATTTTTAACTTACTCTTTGGAAAGAGAGCTTGAGATCCTAGTTGACGTTTTACTGAGTAGGATAAACAACGATCTCAACAAACGTGAGACAAAACTTGGTAGTCACTCATGTGTGAAGTTGATGTAAAATAGTCAGGACTTTTGGTTTAGTTGTTTCCTGGGCATTAAATACAGTATGGCACTATTTGTGCTCAAGCACACTTAGCTTACCTGGTGTTTGTGTGTGTGTGGGGGGGGGGGGCTTAACGTCGGTGTCCTGAACCTGGACATATGGGTACCACTGAAGTCATATCCAGTCTTTGTTATCTTGTGACGTTGTATTTCACAGTTGCTTAATCCACGAATAATCCATTTTCAAAAAAACAAATAAAAAAACAAAATTATATTTTAAAATATTTATGTGTAAGAATGAAATAGTAATTATGTTTTTTTGTTTCTTTATCTCTTTCTGTCTTTTTGATATCTCTTTCTCTCTCTTCCTCTTTTCGCTCTTTTTCTTTCTCTACTCTCTATATTGCTCTCTCTTTCACTCTTTCTCTCTCTCTTTCTCTCACTCTCTCTCCCCCTCTCTGTTCTCTTTATCTCTCATTATTTTTCTCTTTCTCTTTAACTTTCACTATTTCTATCTTACCCTTATGCTCTCACTTATTTGTTAAGGTTTCCGCGCGGTGTTGATTCTTTGAAATATAACTAGTGTAGATCTACGTCTGACTGGAGGTAATGCTGAACTCGAACTACTTCAGTAACACCGGCGAAAGGCCGAAACAATCAAAATATGTAGTCGACGCTGATGTTGTTTTACAAATATATTTAATAATTACGAAGGGAATCGTCCGATGTCAGTTCTGTCCGTAATCCGTATATCTATTCTACTGCTCTATACGAAGCGTCTTCTTTGTAGCGTCACTTAGGGCGTTCTTGTTTTTTAACCAACTTTACGTCATCGTCGCTAAGTAAAACTTTACCCTATTCCGGAAACAAATAACTAATTCCTAATCATGTCATAACAACTATCTTTCTTTCTCTCCTCCCCATCTTCATTCTATCATCCTCTCTCTCTCTCTCTCTCTCTCTCTCTCATACAGTATATAGTGTAGTCGCAAATATTTTCTACTTCCTCAATCCCTTACAGGAACTTCCCGAGAACGAGCAGTACTGTCCGCCTATAACTATTCGCTGTGTTGACTGTCGGAGTTTTGGAAGGTTTACGTTGGTGGGCACCCACGTGATCAGCAACCTGCACAAGTTCATGTATGTACCTACCACGACCCAGGCCAAGAACACTCTACAGAAGATATTCCCACGTAAGTCATTAGCATAGTGGTTCTTAGTGTAAGTCCCTTTAACTTTAAACTGAAGTCAAAGCTTTCCAGTATGATATAACGTACAGAGAGAAAGGAAAACGGAAATAAAATAAATAGTAAAGACGAAATACGGAAACAAAAACTTAAATAAGATTTAAAACGCGTTTAGTTTTTGTCAAGGAACGTAATGGCTGAGCGCTTGGTCTCCGAACCTAGGGGTGTTGAGTTTGAATCTCAATAACGATTTAGTATCTCGGAATTTAAAGAAAGCTTCTGAGACCAATCATCTCTAATAGGTACCTGACTTTTTTTTAGGAAGTACCGTTAAGTTTGTTTGTCGTTTGGCTGGCCGCCTGGCATCCCCGTTAGTTATGCAATATAGAGACAGAGCTTTACATTTGTCTCATAATTTTTTTTTTCGAAAACTTTATTCAGTTTCTGTCTTTGATGCTATTCTTTTTATCACATAAAGTGATGGCACTTGGGCGCTTTCGGACTAATAAGCATGAGAATCTTTTTTTTTGTAATATAATATAATAATATTTATACAAAATTTGGCTTTGAAAACAAGTTTGGCGAATGTCATTTAATGATTGTCTATTATTCCTAGTAAATTAGATTGCCCATTGGTTTTAACTAGATAAACTTTGGAACAAGTTTATTCTCAGTTTACTTTACCAAGAAAGAAACACGAAATCAGAATTTATCCATGCACCTAAATGCATAATGTTAAACTTCATCGCAATGAAATAATAATGGTTTGCAAATACACAACAAAACCAAAGAATCATACATTAAGATTAAGTAGTCTTCTTCCAATACACAATGATACTCCTCACTATTTTGGTACAGTCACTCATCCGTTTTACAGATCTATTTCAATAATTTTACCTGGTAATGAACATTTAATACACAACAAAACCAAAGAATCATACACAACACTTAAAAAGCTGTTACATGAAAGTCTAGTGAATAGGATTAAGTGGGGGGAGAGTTCTTGGGGTGACAGAATTCAAGGACACATTCATAAACCTACACAGCAAACATATCCCACCAAAAGGTAGAGAGATAAGTTATAGACTTATCTTTGGGATGACCCCTATGGTTAGAAGACGAGCAAATGACCGTGCCTGTATATTATGCCATCTTGAAAATGCTGACAATGAGAAACATATGTATTTGGAATGTCCGTTATTCCTTCAAGTTAGAAGTACTGTAAGGGACTTATTAGAATTTAACTGTGGCAACTATGTAAATGTTAACTTGTCAATTGTATTAAACAAGCTGCCAAAACTAAAAAATAAAATGATACATAACTTTAACTTAATTATTGTTTCCGAATACAGGAACCTTGTTTGGGCTAGCTGGCTCAAAGCTCAACATAATAATAAGGTTTCTCATCCTAATCACTTAGAATTGACATTTAGAAAAATAATGGATTTTAGGGTAGAGAATTATCTAGTTTGATTTTCATATACTTGTACAATGCTCAGGTAGTTTTCCAGAAATGGGGTGATGGGGGTCAGGGATATTTGATATTGTGTTGATTGTTCTGGGGTAGAGGATACTTGTATCATTGTTCTGTCTTCAGTGGATTCAATGGCTAGGATGGTAGTATGTCTTTGATATTAAATAAAGTTTCTGTTACTATTGTTGTATTTTTAGGTTAATCAATTTTCAATTGTTTATGATTTAATACTTGTGAATTATGAGAACTTACAAATAAAAACATATTGGAAAAAAAAAAAGCCCACATAAGAGGCAAGATGGCCCATACAAGAGGCACATTAAGCCCAAAAAGAGGCAAAGAAAAGAAAAGAGGCCTAAGGCCCAAGGATTCCTATGATGATAAAGCTAAAATTGAATAGCGCAAATTCTGAGGTTTCCTTTTTAAAAAAAAAATAAAAAAAAAAAAACCTTTAAAAAAAAATCTTTTTTAACTTACTTTCTCTTTAAATACTAAAAATTGTGTACACCTAATTTCTTCAACACATTCTCGCAATAAGTTTAAACTTTGCAGATTATTAATTGGCATAACAAATACATCAATCAATATAAAAAAAAGTAACCAAATAATCAATTAATTACTGGTAATTAACTATTTTGTTTGATACCAACATGGGAAAATATTCTTTCAGTAGTCGCAGATGTGGCTAAATTGGTTGGGTTTAGTCTCCTCATCCCATATGCTAGGACAAATTTGTACAAATACTCCTTCTTCCCTAGTGTTATTAGAGCATGGATTGGGTTACCTGAGCTAGCCAGGAAAACCAGTGACTTGGCAGAATTTATGTCATTGGTAAATATGCATGACGCGTAGGACGTAATCATCCTCTTTTTAGAAGTAACGTCTTTATTATATAAGATAAGATAAGAAGATAACTGTTATTTCCTTTCACACATTATCCGATCAAGTTGATACTATCAACAATTATTTATCGTAGCCAACAAAACATGGAGACAATAAACAAAAATACCCAATTAGTCAATTAGTTATTGGTAATTGATTATTTTGTTTGATATCGAATAAGGGAAATAACTTGTATATTATTGGTAGGTATACTTTTAATGAAGGAGTTCTTTCCCTTTAGATAAGTTTAATGATAAAATAAAAAATAAAAAGCCACTAGCTTTCTGTTACGTCCCGCTTACTCCTCAGTACCACATAGATGTTTGAAAGTTTCAAAACAATATTTAAGTGGAGGACTTATCGATTATTTCTTAAAATGCTAAAGATGTTAACGTATCCGAGTTCAGGCAGTACACCATAATCGAGAAAGTGTATATTGTCTATAATCCTTTCCAGTGTTAGTTTGTCAATGAGAGCCCCATTACATGAATTAAGAATTCACCGTCGCCAATATCGGAACGATCTAACAAAGTGAGGTCAGTTGGCTCATCACAAACAACTAAGACCTCAGATTTCTGACCACATGTACATCCGACATTGTTTTTAGTTTATGAACAGTTGAATGTCCGTCGTTTCCTTGTTCACTAAGTAATACCTATATGTGTGCTTGTAGTTTTGCCTTGAATTAAAACCTTTAGAAAAGAATGGAACTCTTTTGTTTAAAATTATATTAACTTATTATATAACGGAAAATCTTACTGATACTGGTAAAGTTTAAAATGTCATTAAATAACATACAATTTTGAATTTAAATTTAGATCTAGTACCCAAAGAAATAGAAACGAAATCGTTGAGAGTTTTAAGAAACATTTGACCTGTATAACTATTTTATAGTGTACAATACATGCTGGACTCACCATGCCGATGTGCTATGTTCTTGTCTGACCACTAAAAATACAACTAACACTATTGCCTAACCGTTAAACGCGCAAGGGAAAAAAAAACAGGGTGGTCATGTCATTATGGACTGCACACTATAAAGGCCTACACGTGTACGTCTATCTGGTCAGGTCTATTTACTTTCTGGGCAGGGAGGGTGTGTAACTATTTTAGTGTAAAGATATATCTACGAAAATGCTTGACTAGCCACACCTGTGTGTTATTTTCTTGTCTGACCTCTCCACATTAAACAAATTAAACACTATTGCAGAACGCGTAATGAAAAAAATGCAGGGTAGTCTTGTAGTATCATCGACTACACACGTACAGTACACTAGGCCTACATGTGTATGTCTACCTGACCAGGTTGTTAAAATCAGTTGGACAGTCTATTCACTTTATGGACAGAAAGGGTATGGAATCAAGATTTTTTTTATATAGTTGATTATCCTAATGCTTTTAGATCTATTTAGGCCTAGCTGTCGATTTAGACTTAGATCGCAAATAATAAGTCTTAAGACTATAAAAGGGTGTACTTGATGTTCCTGCAGTTAACAAATTATTGTTTGCCACAAATGCATTGATTAAGACCACTAAATATTGACCTAACTCACTAATCAGATCTCCACACTAAACAGAAATTAAACACCCCCACGTGGCTCACTAAAAAATTCGGAACAACCTCATTCATAATATTGAATAGAAGCTTTTGGCAAAAATTTTTTAACATTTTATAATACTGTTACTTTCAAGTGCAAATATTTACTCCCATAACTTCTACAAGCATCTTACTTTACCCTCTTCAAATGCAGACTGACTAAATAGTTGTTAACTGCATTATTTCTATGATAATCAAAGTTATTGATATCACATGACCAGAAAACAGGGATGTATGTTTCAACCTGACCACATGCTGAAAAGTTTTAAAAATTTTAATTAAACTTTTTAGTTAGTAACTTAAAAAAAGAATTAAACTACGACTTTAACTAAACCTTTTTTTTTTCTAGTTAAACAATGGCCTTAATTAATTTTTGTTAAGTTAAACTAAAAGTTTCTAACTTTTTAGTTAACTTTTGCCATTACTAGGTTCGGTTCGGTAGTAAGTGAGATTCGAGTTCAGTTCCGTTTCGTTTCCTATCTCTAGACTACACTAGAAAATATTATCGCCAGATTAGACATACTAGAAATCATAATCAACTTAAATCTAGTCCACTAAATTCCTCTTGAGCTCACTGCAAAGCTGTTAAGCCTCACTCTTGCTTTCATGACACGTTAAAACTCCTTTTTACATACACCTGAAAGAGTCCTATACACTGTATTGAAACAAATGATGCTTTTTTCTTGGAAATTCTATTTCGGATTTTTTATACTGCATACAAATATCATTGCCAACTTTCAAAAAGTTACTTAAATATTTATACCTTTTGATAGACAAAAAAATCGTTTAATTGTCATAACACTCAAACAATAATTATTCTGAAAATCATTTCCCATTTTTCTTTAAGCCAGGCGTGGAACAGGAATTATATATCGAAATGAAGTCTAGTTATGAAATCCAAATGGGATATTTCTCGTGTGTAATATACATCTAGATATAAAACTTTTTTAGGTTTTTACGCATATAATGTGATCAAGGAAAATACATTTGATATTATTAGTGTCACGGATGAATGTATGTATGTCTGTTTAACCTATTTTAACTTAAATATTATATATGTCGGTTAGAACGTGTGCTCGAATGACCGGAAGTGAGTTCATCTGTAAGGCAAAACAGAGAGGCCAATCGTTATAGAATGCAGTCTCATTTCTGTACGACGTGGCAACGAGCTTTTCGTCTAAACTGCCAACAGGTTGTGATGTTGCAGGTCAGTGTTGAGGCTTCCTATAACGATTGGTATCAGACATGCCATTAGAAATAATAAAGTTGTATTTTCTTGATGACCACGTGATTGTGTTTGTCATATGAACTGCTGAACCCGGACCATATCAGTAGAAGACGTCATCCAGTCATTTTCACACATATCTCATTTCCACTCTTCTCATTTTCACACAGAAGCGCGGTTGCTGAGTGGTTAGGCGCTTGGCTTCCGAACCTTGGGGTACTGGGTTTGAATCGGTGAAGACTAAGATTTTGAATTCCGGGATTTTTTTAGGGCTTTCCAGAGTCCGCCAAACCCTTATGGGTACCTGATATTTGTTGAGGAGAGTAGAGTCGGTTGTTCGTTATGCTAGCCACATGACACCCTGCCCGTTAACTGTTGGCCAAAGAAACAGATGACCTTAACATCACCTGCCCTATAGATCGCAAGGTCTGAAAGGGGAAACCTTACTTACATTTTCACAGATATCATTTTCTCAGGGTTAAATTTCCACGCATTTCATTTCCACGCTGTTGAATTTCCCTCCTCCATAATAGAAATAGTACCAAATGTCAACGAAGTATGTCAGTGAATTTTGTCAAATATTCATTCGTCCTTAGACAGTCATTTGTCTAGAATCATGTTTCAACTGTATTTGTTGCGTAAATCATCTTTGATCAAATGTTGACTTTAAAAAATCAAATTTTAACTTGAGCTGTTTTTTTTTTAAACACACGGTCAAGTGCCTTAAAAGCCGCAGTCTTGTGAATAACAAGAAATGATAACTTTTCAATATATCTACAATATAAAATTCGTGGTTCTGACCACTCATTCATTCACTTATAATCACTAGTTCTCTCGTGTGCTGTGGACGATAAAATATGAAAATGTAACCTGTTGTTTATTTTAAAGACCAACTGAAGAGGTTTTTATCGAAATTGAGATAACTATTGATAATGATAGTAGCTGGTATCAAATATAGTTCCTAAAAATTTGAGTTAAAAGAAATACATATTTATACTAGAAAAAGTCGTTTTGAAGTGTAAAAATATTAACGAGATTTGACATGGCTTTGTCATGGCCGAAAGCGGAAATGACGTTTTAGTATGGAAATCAAGGAAAAATGTCGAGCTCAAGACACTAGATCTAGCTAGACGCCTAGATGATTCTAGATCTTGGTTTTTTTTTTGTTATTAAGACCAACTTAACGTAGACAATTTAGTCTTATTACTAGATTGTAACTAGATATGGATTTAGATATCTAATAATAGATTTTTAGCTACATATATTTTTTTTTTACTAGTCTTAGTTTAGATGTAGATCTAGTAATTCTACTATCAGTAACTATCTAGTCGTAGATCTAGATTTAATTTAGTATAAATTAAATAAATTACTATACAAAAAACAATAATATAGGAATATAAAATTTAGTCTTATGACTTATATATATTGTGACTAGCCTAGGTTATAGGACTAGGTCACTTCACTAGTGGTCTGTAATATTAATATATAATAAATGTCCTGGGGAAGGTTCTGTCTAAATCTTTAGTTGGTCTATAAAAGTCTATTCTTGTTCTACATTGATTTAGAAGACTATTTATCACTTATAGTCACTATAGTGTCTATAGTAACAATAGTTTTTAGAAAGCATATAATTTTTACATATCATTCTTAAGGAAGGTATAGATTTTGATTTATAAAATCTAGACTTACTTTAAAAACTCTTTCATCATTTAGACTCTAAGAATTATAAGAATTAAGATAGATCTACTATAGAACTTTATAATATATAATCTAGTTATACTCTAGTAAAGTAGTACTAGATTCCTTTAGGCTGATATTAATGTTCATATTCATTTAATATTACTAAATTTTTCATTTGTGTATCTATTATGTATCTATTACTAAATATATATATTTTTTTATTTTTATTTTTATTTTATTGTAAAAACCTGACATTGGTTAAAAGATGATCTGACGCGTCCAACAGTGGATGGTTGCCTGATTGTGTGTTATGCCAGCTGGACTGTTATTTTATAAGACTGTTGAGCATCTTTTACTTACAAATCTAAAAGCTGATGCTATGACACTCAATTGCTTAGAAGAAATCCTATCAGTTTTATATGGTCATGACAATAATCTTTAATAAAGCGTGGTAGAGAGGCTAAGTGCGCATGAACTTGGCTTGTCTTGGCTACCTAGAAGGGGGCTCGAGCTTCGACACCCGACTCGGGCAGAGTTGTGTTTACTAAGCGCCTAAAGGCAGAACGGAAAACAAACTCCTAGATACCCCCCTCCCCCCCCCCCCCCACTGGTCCACAAACGAGATTGGACCAAAGCGCCCTGAGCATGCTATAAGCATGAAAGTAGCGCTACATAAAAACTATAATAATAATAAGTCTTATAAATACAAGGACAATAAAGATTATTATTATCATATTTTCAGTTGGTTTGTTTTAAGCTAGCGTTGTCTTAAATTTTTAGAATTAACAAATTTGTTAAATTTTCTTTATAAATACTCAAAAGTGACAAAAATATTCTTTTGGATAAATTTCAACTTTGTGAGACATACCCTTTATATTTAATGCAAACATAAAGTTATAAGGCATTATCTTTCGATGAATGCAGCATTTCTCTTGACCACACGAACCCAGTTGCAACTTGTATATTTTGTCATATCTAATTCATTATACAGACAAACCAGTGGTTTCTTTGGCATATAGGAAAGCAGATTGCCTTTGAAAGAAACAGCTGAAAAGCTCCTCACGAGCCTGCTAAAGACAGACTCAGACGACGAAAAAAAATTAAATTATTATAAATGCGGAATGCATAGTTTGTTTATATTTATAAATTAGTTAATGAAATGTAAATGTTTCCAGTAAGACACTTTAAAGAAAATTTAGCACCCAAAAGTTATTTAGCCAGATAAATAATTTAATATTAGAACTTGAAATATTTAATAGCTTGAACCTAACTGATCAAATATATTACCTCAGCTGTTTCTGCTCTTACTATTTTATTTAAGTTTAAAGTATTCTGATAATATTCTAATAGTTATAATGTTTTTTGTTTGGACAATAAAGATTATTATTATTACTTGGAAAATATGTTAATGTAAGAAAAAGTAAAAGTTAACTATTAGTTAGCAATTCTGCTTTATAACAGCATTACGAAAAACAAATTGAGCTCTTCATTGTTATCAGATTTTCATTGAGCTAACTGCTTCCAATATGGGGATTACTCTTAAATTTTTAAATCACGTAAGTTAGGAAGCTGAGTTTGTACTTAGTGTGCAAGTAACTACCGAGCTTTGACTTGTTTCTCCCCACCCCATCTCTACACACAATTACACATTATCATTCCAAGGGCATTTCAATAAGTGAATTCCATTAGTCAAGGAGCTGTTTCTGCAACCAAAGATTCTAGCATAGAGATCTATTTTACTATCATCGTAATCAGAACGAAAAATACCGGTAATTGAAAGAATTGGTGATAAAAAAATTGCAGGTGTACTGCTCGATATGGTGGACAGAAACACACTGTGTTGTGGGTCAAATACTGGGTTCGCATGAATGGATCTAAGTTAAACCGGCTTGCTAATTGTGATTAGCTTACACTCAGTCATAAAAAAAACCACACGTGGACTTTAACAAGAGATATAGCAGACTGATCCACGTTGTACGGTGGACTAAAACTCGATACTAGTACGCTTGACTGGATCGAGGCTAATCCGGCGAACATTAATTCTCTTACCTCTAAATTTAGTAGGCTGACCTAATTTCCATACTATGACGTCACGGACCAGTGTAGTGAGGGAGAAAGACATCTCGAATGGCTACGAGACTAAGACTTTTTAGTGTCCCTAAAACCCACATTAAAATGCTAATATCTCATTAACTGCTGAAAAGTTATAGAAAATATTTTGCATACACGTTTTTTTAAGCATTATATTACAGAAAACAAGTATTAAAACGGTTTCTGTGATTGACCCCAAAATCTCTTCAGTTGGTCTTTAACTTATGACTAGGACAGCTAAGCCATTTTCAAGATCTACACCGCAGCTTTTAAATTTACCAAAAACGATTTTTGTATTCGCAGTTTCGAGCCAGTATTGTAAGGCTGAAATATTGAAAGTACAAGATTACACTTCAGTGTTTAAGCTGTTGGCTTTTTATCAGCAATTTCTTTTAAAATTTATAGCACTCGGTTAGCTCAGTCGGTAGAGTATCGTACTTTAAATCTGAGGGTCAGGGGTTCAAGACCCAAATTTCATTTTTTGAATGAAATTAAAGCAATTATCCTAGTCAATTTAAATGCACAATTTACCATTCAATTTGAACTAAGTATGCATATACATATAAACTAAACTAAAAACAAAAAAGAAATAAAAGGTAAATTTTTTATCGCATGTTGTAAGCATGCGCATAATATATACACAAAATAATTAACATGAGAATAATTCACCCGCAAGGTCCACCCACGAGTTTGTGTGCACCGTAAATTCCTCATTTTTCCGAATTTGAAGTCTCGATAAAAAAAATTCTTATCAATAAATATTGATACTCCAACTGTTTGCAGTGAAAGGCCTGGACAGTGTGAAGATCATTCAGTTGGGCTCGCCGGTGTCTCGCAGATCTGAAGACGTGGCCATTAACGTGGACGAGAATCTTCCCCTCATTAGCAAGGACCAGTGTATTACCATTGACACGGTAAGCATGCTCTTTGACATGGTATACATCGCTCGACCTCAACGATAAGGTAAGCAGGGTCTGCAAGGGTCTTTGACATGGTATACATCGGTCGACCTCAACGATAAGGTAAGCAGGGTCTGCAAGGGTCTTTGACATGGTATACATCGGTCGACCTCAACGATAAGGTAAGCAGGGTCTGCAAGAGTCTTTGACATGGTATACATCGGTCGATCTCAACGATAAGATAAGCAGGGTCTGCAAGGGTCTTTGACATGGTATACATCGGTCGTCCTCAACGATACGGTAAGCAGGATATGCAAGGGTCTTTGACATGGTATACATCGCTCGACCTCAACGATAAGGTAAGCAGGGTCTGCAAGGGTCTTTGACATGGTATACATCGGTCGACCTCAACGATACGGTAAGCAGGATATGCAAGGGTCTTTGACATGGTATACATCGCTCGACCTCAACGATAAGGTAAGCAGGGTCTGCAAGGGTCTTTGACATGGTATACATCGGTCGACCTCAACGATACGGTAAGCAGGATATGCAAGGGTCTTTGACATGGTATACATCGCTCGACTTCAACGATAAGGTAAACAGGGTTTAGCGATGTTTATAAAGGTAAGCACAGTCTGATGTTTTGATACAATAAGTATTGCTAACTTCATTGACGTGGTAAGCTTATACTCTACGTCATCGATAACGTAATCAATGTCTACTACTTTGACAATGTAAGATTTCGAAATTAAGACGCTAAGCATATAGTTTACCTCATTGACACAGTAAGCATTGTCTGTGTCATTGACACAGTAAGCAGGGTCTACCTCTTTGACATAGTAGATAGGTAGTGTGGTCTACAGCACCAAATTGATTAGGGCATAATGGTTCTTTTGGAACAGATGTTCAGTGATTGCATCAACAGAGAAACATTTGTCAAAAGCATGGTCACTCAATCAGTTCTTTATGGATGTCATCCTTTTTTCTTGATGTCATTCTTCTCTGTTAATGTCATTGCCACCCTCCCTTTTTTATCGGATAGTAGTAACCATTCATTATTGTATGTACTCTGTGGGCCTGTATTTACGACAGTAAGACTGTACGGGCATCCATCGGGGTTACAGTCTTCACATTTCAAAACTATTTAACTTTTAATAGCATGTGCCCATTTAATATAGGGGAAAGGAAGGAAATGACATTAAATTTTAAAGTACTCTATTTAATTTTCTTGGTCAATATAAAATGCGTTTAGATTAATAATATTATTAAGTACATATATATTAAAACTCAAAGAGTGTAGGGTCCTCCAAACACAAAAACAAAAATCCTTCCCAAGGCCTCCACTTGCTAAGATCCGGCACTGTGTGTCTGGCATGTTGAGCATGTGAATCTATTTTTACTTTCATCCTGAACTTTTTGTCAAAGTTGGACATCTTGTTCATAACTTTTCTCTTTCTTAAAAAAAAACAAATTACAAAAAGGACCGAGATGCCTATTTCATATGCAAACAGAACAAATGATACGAGATTCTCTTTGTTTTTATTTGTTCAGCTTCAGACAAACAAAGAGAAGAAAACGACGGAGAACAAGAAGTCGAAAAGTAAAGTGGAAGACGATGAATTGGACCTGGAGACATTGGACTGGTGGAGCAAGTACTTCGCTTCAGTGGAAACTTTGATCAGGGTTAGTTCCCTTCAGTTGTTGTCGTAATGTAAAACTTTTATGTTTTCTGATGGCCACTCATTTTATCATTATATGGTTGAAATACAATTTTGCGTATCACTAAAAGCAGAGAAAACGTTTTTTGTGACTTGGTCTAAAGAAATAGTTGAATGAGCTTGATAGCGATCTAATTTTGAAAGCCGCAGTGGCACTTGCTGGACGTGGCTGCCTGGACTTGCTTTTATGCGCGCTGGAGTGTCTTTCGGACTTGTTTATGGTCCCGGGTTCATACTCTGCCCGCTGCCATCCCCCTAGTCCTGCAGGAGGTTTGTACTAGGAAGAAAATTATCTTCAAACTCTAAAGGAACATCCGAAACATTTTTAAGGTGATTTCTATGGACAAAATGTATCACTGTGCTGGGCGCCCAGAGTGAAAATAGTCTTAGGATATTTTAACGCATTTCCTGCAGCTTTAAAAAGTAGTAAAATAAATAAAGCTTCCCCTTTCAGACCTTGCGATCTATGGGACAGATGATGTAAAGTTCATCTTTTCCTTTGGCCAACGGTTAATAACGAGGCTGTCATTACCAGCTGTTACCAGCACAACGATCAACCGTTTTTACTTTCCCCAAATAAAGTGAGATACTTATTAGAGTTGGGTGGACTTGGATGTAATGGAAGGTCAAGATATTAATACAGACACATTATTAGATTTCTTTATTCTTCGTCGTAATTGGCCTAAGAGTCCAGTCGAAGTCTCTTTGAACCCTAGGCCAATGGATGCTCCCTACCATTGGCCTGTCTGAACAGCTCTTCTGTCTGGGAAGAAAAAAAAAAGATGTATGTTTGTTACATCTCTATTACCGATGGCTCGAATACCAAGTTGATCGAGTTAAAGGTAAGGCCGAGCACTCTTCCCACATTCATTTTCTGTACCACATCAGGCGTGCGGGTTTCCACTGAGGAACATTGTAAGGATAATGATATGGTTGTTGGGGGCTCTCTACCATCCCCACCAGTGCTATTTACTCGTTACTTGGGCTCCTCCAACGACCGTTTTCCCTATGGGTGTACTGCGCCCGTTGAGAAACAGTGCCCGTGTTTTACTATAAATAAAAAAGAATCAAATCTTCATAGGTTTAGTAGAAATGAATATAAAATTGTTAGAATCAAAGAGACATTTAAAAAAAAAATTTACAAATTTAGCTACCAAAAAAAAAAGTAAAAAAAAAAAGACAACAAACAAACAAACAAACAAACAAACAAACAAAATACATGAAAAAGTCAACCAACCAATAAATCATTTATTTGATGCAGGAAGGGGCAGATAAATCAGAGGTAAACGTTTTATTTATTGATTTGTCTCCAATTTTTCTTTCTTCAACAATTTTCTACAGCATGCTAGACAGACATTTTAATTCTAAGATTTTCTTCAATGTACATTTTTTACGCTTCAGCGAAAACATTTTGCTTCTTTGTCTTTCTCACTGCAATAAAAAGCAAACAACAACAAAATGTTAAGTTACAAAGAACCAAGTATCCACTCTAGTATGTAACAGAATTGGAATTATTTCTTTTTCAGAAAAAAAAGCGATAAAACACAATAGTACTCCACAAGAGTACAAATCTATACATTTTACTACCTACTTATTCCATATTCATAATCGTACAGTTTATAGAGTACACACTTTTACATAATAGTCTTGCTATAGATAATATGGAATTAAATGTTAGGTGTTATATAGAAATCCACACCGTTTGACTAATCTAGATGAGAGTTGACATAACTGCTCCTTAGATAATTGCGGATAACATAGTATATCTTATATATAAAGTAGAATAAAAAATATAAAGTAGAATATAATGACTATGTATGTATGTAAGTATGTATGTCCGCATAAAAATTAAAACCGTTTAACCAATCTTGTTAAAACTTGGCATAAATGTTTCTTAGATCATGGTGGAGACCGTAGTGTATGTTTAATGACCCACCCACAATCGGCAGGCCCTAACATTCTTTTACAAAATATCTAAATTTATCTTTATTAAACAAAAAAAAAAACAACACTTTTTTTTAAACAAATCGGATAAACCCGTTTTCATTGTATTTTTGTATTTAATATTACTACGTGGGCCAAACCCATTTTTCACATTCACAATCCAGTACATCAGCAATACCCGAACTAAGGCCCGCAGTTGGCGGGTCATATCCGGCAAATGTGAAATAATTCTCCCACTACCAAAGAACCTTAGAATCGAAAAATAAATTCTTAGCTCAATAGAAGAAAGAGACTTTACATGAATTAGTGCCATTGAGCCATCTTGGCCACTCATAAATATCACTGCCATCCTAAAACTCTGTATAGAAAATACGCTAAACATGCATATATAAAAATAATTAGTTATTTCCCTTCGACAAAAGAACAACTGTTACCTTTATTTATCCCCTTTTTAGTGTGACCATGCTTCAATTAGTCCTAGATCTACCAGTTCATCTTTAGATCTACCAGTTTAGTCCTAGATCTACCAGTTTAGTCCTAAATCTACCAGTTTAGTCCTAGATGTACCAGTTTGTTCTTAGATCTACCAGTTTAGTCCTAGATCTACCAGTTTGCTATCAAGACTATATTTGCTACCTAATGGACGAGATGAATATGAGAACATTGAAGCCTGTCACGTAGTCCTACTTTTGAAGAATTTTTTTTAAAACGAAGTTCGTGATATTAAATGAAACAATTATGCATATATAAATGTATTATTACATGAATTGGACTGATCAGTAACCTCATTTTTTACTCCCACCCCCCACACTTTTCTACTATAACTGTAAAAAATCTTATACAATTGAAAACACTTTTTTTTTCACTTTTATATTTTTTTTTTTTTTTTTTACTTTCTTTTGGTCACGATTATTTTTTGTATTGTTTCAAATTCTTAAATTTTTTGTTCGCTATAAATCTTATTCTTAATAGATAAATTTACGTGTAATATTATCCTTTTAAAATTATGTAAGAACCAGTTTTAATCCAATCAAGAGAATGTTGATATTTAAAAAATCCATTTTGTTTCATCGAAGTAACAGAATGCCATTAAGTTGACTATGATATATCAAAATCTTTAATTTTTTTTTGGTTTATTTAAATATAACTTTCTCTAGCATGTTTTTTTTTTCCAATTACTAATTTTTTTTAAAGTCCTTCAACATATCTGATTGTAAACATTTTAAAAACGTAACAATTTTTTTTAATTGCATAGTGATTTTTTTAAATACGTACAAACATTATACTATATTTAATTTAGTTAATTTTCATTTTTAATAGAAACTTCAAACAGATATTGCAGTCTTCTTATTTAAAATCATTGGGGGCAGGAGGGGGACTATTTTGGTAAACATTATGCGTAGACTTCTTGACCAAAATTTTAACCCTCTAGGAACATGGCCACAGCAACGATGTTTTCAATGTTGAGCTATTGGAGGCAGAGAGTAAGGTTGCAGACTTGGGTAATAACAAAGATGATGCTTTTAAGAAGTCAGCTAACGGGAGTTATGGAACTTTAGGAGGAGGTCTTCCTAACGATACTGAAGGGGAAGGTAATATAAATTTTTTGCTGTCAAATATCTTAATTTTTATAATTCAAAATCGTGTGTAATGTACCGACACTTTGTAATAAACGTGCAAGTTTTGTTGGCTATAATAGTTTCAGTTTTACAGTATTATTCTATCAAGCTTGTCTTTTTACAAAGCTTATATCAACTTTGTCTGTCTGTATGGTAAAAACGTTTTCTCTACGTTATTTCTCCCACACCCAAATTTTGCACATGACAACACAAGAATCAATAACAACAATAATTAAACCAATTAGTTAGTTAACTGTTGTTAAGTAATTATTTTGTTTGGTATCTTCAACAAGGGAAAGAAATTGTATTTGACATGTGGTGGTGTATGTTGAATTAGTGTCCTTGAGGACTCTTTGAGTTCTGAGAGGGCAATTTTTTTAAAGAACTTAAAAAACGAATTTGTAATCCTTCACCGAGATACCCCCCCCTTCCCCCCCCCCTCCCCCCCCCCCCCCCCAATCATAACTAGTCCAGACAATGGATAGGATCATAGCGCATTGAGAAAGCTATAAGCTAAACAAAAACAATTCTTAATAAATAATATTTCTAATCGCACATATTTATTAGGTCTAGGTTAATCATACGTATAATTACAAAACTGATCCAAATTTAATGATAAAATTACACTTAATATTAGTTTGTTTGTTTGTTTTTTTTTTGGTCTTTTTAAAAAGTATTTCTTATGTTTTTTCTTTTGTTCTTTTTGCATTAAAGAAGTTGAAATCAAACAAGCGAAGCGCTTTGACAAAGATGTGAAACGAAGAGAGGAGAAAGAAAAGAGACAATCCAAACCTCAACAAAGAGAAGGCACCTTGGCCAAACAGTTGTCCCCCAAGGCCCAACGAAAGTTGGACAAACTGCTGAGCAATACCTCACAACTAAAGGTGAGAGAGTGATGAGTTTTTAAAACCTAGATCTATGTAATAGTGTTGGCGTGCGTTTGTAGGCCTATATTACGTGTTTCTTTATTTTAGTTTAGTTTTTATTTTAAGTAGTTTTTTAAATTTATTTTATGTGTTGTTTTTTTTTAAACCATTCAATATTTGTCAAATGTATTTGTGAGTTGAGCAAGCATGACTTTACGTGTTCACCAACCCCTAAGGTTGACTGGTGAGTTTTTTTTAAATTGATGATTATGCAATTTGTGTAAATATTTAGTTTCTAATGTAAATAGTGTAGATTTAAAAGTATTATAAAATATTTTTATTATGTCGGGGAGTGTTGGCGATAAATATAATCGCAATCGCCCTCTGCTTGTGGGAAAGGGAGGGGTCATACTTTTAAAATGGGATAGGCTGGGGTGGGGGGGGGGCACTTCCACTTAAGGGAGAGGATTTCTCGCAGATAGATGTAAACTTGGTCGTAAAAGTTACTTAGTGAATCTTAAGGCTACACACTGGGGTCAAGGCTATGGAACAGCTTAGGTGCTAAATTGGAAGTCTGGAGAAACTTGTCTCCTTAAAAAGAGTATGGGAATGAGGAGGAGGCTTTGCTTGCGTTTCTTATAGGGATTAGATATGTTAATAAACTAAAGTAGTATTCATTTTTGTATAACAGCATTAATCTCTATTATCAACCTCTTTAGGAAGATCTATTGTGTGAGTGTATAGGTGTGTTACCTCCTTCAAATTGTTTTTTGTGATAATTAATTTTTACCTATACCTACGCATATATTCATTATATGCAAATTTATGTTCTATAATATTTATATGAAATATATATGGTTGAACATTGCAAAATGGCTAGAAATCGCGATAAAATATAATGTTTTGAAATTTAAAAAATAAAGAGTTTATGGAAAAGACAGATGAGATGAAAATTTCTATATTAATTTTTGGAATAGTGTTCTCTTTTCATTGAAAATCTTTAAAGTTCTTAATATGATGATTATGTTGACAATTTATAATAAAACAATGAATCAGGCTCCTTTACACGGGCGGGTATCTCAAAAGAAATTGGGTCCACCTGTTGATCATATGAGACTCCTGGGTTCGAAATGTATCAAGTCTTTTCCGCGACCTGCGAAATATCATGCCGATGCTATAAACGTTTTTATCCAGCTACATCAAAGTCAATTTGTGGTCCAGTGTTAGTGGCCTCTTTCAGTAGGTCAGTGTATAAAAGCTGCTTCTGTGACTACTAAGTCTCAAAGTTTGAAAGCTTTTGATACAGACTACTATAGTGTTTTTCCTGTTCATTAAGTTGTTAGAGTTTTTTCTGCAACCAAGTGGCACTCACAGATTGCATAATCATCAATTAAAAAAAACTCACCAGTCAACTTTCAAAGGGCTGGTGATGGACTGAAGCAATGAGCGGAGAATCATCTCTACCTCCTCTCCCCCGAATCCTGTGATGTCTATATTATATAATGACTCGGGAGTCATTTTTTCCACACATTCTCATGATTGTCTTTTTCTTCCCATTTTTTTCAGCTTTTCTTTAGTAAGAATTGTTATAGTTGCTATTTATTATAACGTCACCGATAGCCCATAACCTATGGATAAAATATACGTTAACATTTTAAAAAGATTTTCAAAATTAAGGACGCTTATTAAAGAGTGCCTAATTATCCGGTGCCTAATTATCCGCCTTGTCAAAAAGTGCCTAATTATCCGGTGCCTAAATTTCCGGGTGCCTAAATATTCGGTGCCTAGATATGCGGTGCCTAAATTTCCAGATACCATTTTATTTATAGATTTAGTTCAGAATACAAAATTGTGGTGTATCATGGGGCCGCATCACATTAGTTTTCTTCGTGCTATTAGTTAGCCCACACTCTTTGCAGGCATATCTATATTTACCTTAATTTGCAACTATCAGACATAAGTCACCACTATCAGACATAATTCACCACTATCAGACATAATTCACCACTATCAGACATAATTCACCACTATCAGACATAATTCACCCCTATCAGACATAATTCACCACTATCAGACATCTTCTTCTTCTTATCTTATATAATACAGACGTTACTTCAAAAAAGAAGATGATTGCGTCCTTCGCGTTTAGCATATTAACCAATGACTTAAATTCTGCCAAGTCACTGGTTTTTCTGGCTAGCTCAGGCAACCCATTCCATGCTCTAATAGCACTAGGGAAGAAGGAGTATTTGTACAAATTTGTCCTAGCATATGGGACGAGGAATGTGCCTTTATTTTTGTGTCTTTCAGAGTATTTTATTAAATTTTGTTTTTGTATTCGAAGATTATGGTTCAGTGTTTTATGTATAATTGCTACTTTACTTTTGAGTCTTCTGTCCTGAAGGCTTTCTAAATTTAGTGATTTTACTAATGGTGTTACCCTAGTCAAATGTGAATATTCGTTTGTTATGAATCTCACTGCTCTATTTTGTGTTTGTTCCAGTTTCTTAATGTTTTCTTGAGTTGAAGGGTCCCACACGGTGGATGCATATTCTATTATTGGCCTAACCAAGGTTAAATAACATTTTAGTTTTATGGTCTTATTTGATTTATAGAAATTTCTTTTAATAAACCCTAATGCTTTGTTGGATTTTTTTTATAGTTTCATCAATATGTGGATTCCATGACAGTTTTTCATTTATTATAACACCTAGGTATTTTGAGTTTTTAGTCTGTGTTACTGGTTTGCCATGAATAAGATAAGTGGGATTAATTTGTTTTAGTTTTTTTGTTACTCTTAACAACTGACATTTTTCTGGGTGGAAAGACATGCTCCAATTTGATTCCCATTTCTGTAATTCATCTAATTCTCTTTGTAAAATATCTGTGTCTTGTTTTGTTTTTATTGTTCTATATATTATGCAATCGTCTGCAAATAATCTGACTTTTGTTCCTGAACTAATGCAATTTGGTAAATCATTTATGTAAATTAAAAATAGTAGTGGACCCAAGACTGTTCCTGAGTTTACTGTTATTGGTGTTGATTTAGAGCCATTTATTATTACAGTTTGTTCTCTCCCTATCAGAAAATCTTTAATCCACTGATGCAGTGGACCGTTAATGCCGAAATATTTTAATTTTTTAAGCAAACTATGGTGGTGAACTTTGTCAAAAGCCTTGGAAAAATCTAGTAAGATAGCATCTATTTGTTCACTATTATCTAAACCTTTTGAAAAATCATCAATTAGTCCTATTAGTTGTGTTTCACATGATCTATATTTCCTAAAGCCATGTTGGTATGGGGTGAGGACATTATGTTTGTCTAAGTGGTTTATGATATTGCTACATATTATGTGTTCTAGTATTTTACATGTGATGCTGGTAAGTGATACTGGTCTGTAGTTTCCTGGATCATATTTTTCTCCTTTTTTAAATAGGGGGGTGACATTAGCTTCTTTCCAGTCCTTTGGTACTCTGCCCTGGTTAAGCGATGCTTGAAAGAGTATTTTGAACACTGGGGCTAGCTCATTGCTTAGTTCTTTGAGTAATCTAGCTGGAATACCATCAGGTCCACTATCGAACATAAGTCGTAGCTATCGGATATAGGCTACCACTATCGGACATAAGTCACCGCAATTGGATATGAGTCACCACTAACGGATATATGTCACTACTATCGGACATAATTGTACAAAGACGCGTTTTCATGTCGTTACAATGTAGTGGCTGAGCGTTAGAGCGCATGGTTTCCAACACCAAGGCCTCATGTTCGAATTCTAATAAGACTTCGATTTTACACTGGTCCACCCAACTTAAATAGTTACCCTATACTAGATGTGGAAAGTAAAAGCATTTGGTTGGTGTACTGGCCACATGACTATCTCTTTAACCGTTGGACAGTAAAAAAGCGTAGCTTTTAACATCCTGAGCCCCATGGAGCGCAAGATCTGTAATGAACTTAAAACGATATTACTCTTGTGAAATTTACCATTTCTGGCCCCACTATGGAAATCCACGTTTTATAAAAACAAATTTAGAATTGCCTTAGAAGAAAAAAAAATTGCGGTTCATATTCACATCCTCAGCTTTCTGAAATTTCAGCGCTCAGATTTCATGAGAAGGTTTCTATTTAATAAACAATCCAAGGATGATAACTCTGAAGAAAATATAGGAGTTATTTCTCTCATTCGGGTAACAGAACATTCAAGACTATGAATAATTTTTCTAAAACTCTTTTTTTTTTTCATTATTATTATTACTATTATTTTTACTTTTGTTCTCTATTTATCATCAGTATTTACAGCCAGCGATTAACTAACCAATAGGCTATAGCTTTAGGTATTTACTGCTTTCAATGGAAAGACATTCTCTTTCTCGCTAAACATTAGAAGAATTCCAAATATTCTTCGTTTATTTACATTTCATTTTTTAACTCACTATTTTAAAAATAAATTCTTTACTATAAGATTAAATTTTTTCTCTATTAGTAATTTTCATTTTCATTTTTATCTTTTATTAATTTTTTTTATTAATTTCAACTTTTAGAGGATTTTGTTTCGTTTCCTTTTGTTTGTTTGTTTTATGGGTTAAGTTTTTAATTCTAAAATTGTTTTTTTCCTTCTCAAGCATGAAACATAATTATTATCTTTTTTTAAATTTGTCTTAAAACATTATTAAGTACTGTAAATTTTTATAGTGGCTATATTGCTACAAATAGCAACTTATAATCTAATCGATCAGTAATAGTAGAAAAGCTTATCATATTTAAAGATTCCAAAAGATTCCATTACTTAAGCATCATTAATTCTTTAGGGGCTAGTTTGTTCTGGCTTTGTTTTTTGCAGTATAAATCTATAAAGAATCAGATAGTGTTGAAAGCAATGAAATAACATTGTTCAAAGAATAAAATAAATTATCACTTTGTAATGCCTATTATAAGCTATCCCGACAAGACCAACGTCTAATCTTTCGACTCAGGACCGGACACAACAGAATGAGGCAACACATGTACCGGAAGCTCAAAATTGAAACGAGTGAAATCTGCTCATGTGGAGTGTCACCAGAGAATATGACCATGTCCTACAAAAGAACTCTCTTTACCAAGAGGCCCGTCCAAGACACTGGCCCCAAAACACCCCAACAGAAAGAAAACTATATAGAGAGCTCCCTGATTTGGAAACCACTGCGCAGTTCATCTCATGTATTGGTCTAGTCATCTGAACACTCCAACATAGCAATGAGAACAAAGAAGAAAGATCACTTTATAGGCTGCACTATTTGCTATTAATTTTTTATTTTATTTATTTTTTGGCTTGGGTGCAAAGGAAGAATAGTCTTTGCGCTAATAATAATTTTTGCAGTTTTTATTTTTATTTTTTTTAAATTTTTTTTTGGCTATATTGCTTTGATCATGATGTCGCCTTATAGTAACTCGAAATAAGACTATTGGAAATACAATGTAATATTAATTGATTTGAAATTAGAACTCTGTGGCCACCAGCAAACAAAAAGCATAACTAGTTAACAAATTATAATATTTAACATTGATGATTGTTTATCTCTACAAAACGGAAGAGAAAAAAGTGTTATAATATAAAATAATATAATGTAATATAATATAATATAACAACAGCTCCTTATAATCTCATATCTTCTTTTGTAGATTTCATTTTGTTAAAATCTTTCATATCTATATCTATATATATTTAACTAGATCTATTTGAGCTCAACTTTTTTTTCCTCTAAGGTGTTAAAAGTAGGCTATAGTCACATAACCTTAATGTCAAAAGTCTTTAGTGATGCCGCAATGAACCCTAATAAGGTTACGCTCAACTTTGAATATCTTTTTTTTTTTTTTTTTTTTCATTTGTCCGATTAGCAATTTATTCCATAATAGATAAACTATAAATTACTTATCAGAATATCAGGTATAGGGTTAAAGGTTAAAGATTAAGGACTAGGGGTTGGGGTCACATCTGCCCGTTATAAAATGTTAACGAATGAAATAAACATGTATAATAAATGATATAACCAACTATTGTTTTGTTCTGTTGTTCAAAGGTGTATCCCACCGAACTGGAGAGTCAGACCCAGTTTGAAGGCTTCAGGGACTGGCTGCACACCTTTGAACTCTACCGAGGCAAGAACTTGGGAAACGATGAACCGGATGAGAACAGAGTCGTCGGGAAGTTCAAGGTCATTTCTGCTTTTCCAAATTGTAACCCTTAGATCGGATAAGATACTTTTTAAAAAAAACTACTAGCAATTCATTATTCTAACTATAACTGGTTCATTACCTCTACTCATACTGAACATTGTAATCTTCGGATATTTATTTATTTTTAATCTTATAGATGTCTATATCCTCAGGGTTCCATGAAAATCTACAAAATACCTCTGCCACCGGACATTGAAGACTGCACCATCACAGGGGGTGATCCAGCTTATGGATTGTTCCAAGGTCTGCCTAGCAATGAGCCGGTCAAAGTACTTGTCCGTGTCTACATAGTCAAGGTCAGTTGAGTGGACGACTTTGTAGGGATTTTTATTGTTTAACTTTTATACCCTATAACCTATAACCATTGATCTATGTATGTATGTATCTGTCTATCTATCTATCTATCTATGTAATATGTACACACACATCACTATTGCATTTCAATATTTTAACAACAGATCAACTGAAGATCATTATTACATTAAACAAAAATATAAATTTCTCTTCAAATTAAAAAAAAAAATATAAAAAAAATAATGATGTTACATTATATTAAATTATAACATATATATATATAGCTCCTCCTTCGTGATCGAAGATGAGCACATTTCTCATTTCCTATGGACTTGAAGGTCTGTAAAGTCCAATCTTCGCTTTAAAAAGCCGGCATGGGTGGGTTTGGTCAGTCACAGATAAGCTTGCTTCTTCTCTCAACTTTTTGTTGGCTCGGCGCGCTTTCACCTTGGCCACTCTTCTTGCCTCTTGCTTGTATTGACCTCCCTGGGAGCGCTTTCCTGCACACAACTCCCGTACAGAAGTCGTTTGGGAAGGCGATTGTTTGGCATGCGGACTACATGTCCCTCCCATCGAAGTTGGGACCTTTTTTACTGTCGCATTGATACTGTACATGTTGGACAGCTTTAAGATTTCAGTGTATAGTATGTGGTCGGACCAACGCACCTTATGGATACTCCTTAGACAGCGTAGCTGGAAGGAGTTCAGCTTTTTGGTGTGGCGGGAGTATATGGTCCAGGACTCTGATGCATATAGGTGTGACGGGAGAACTACATCACTGTAGACCTTCAGTTTTGTGGATATGCTGAGTCCTCTCCGTTGCCACACTTGTCCTTGAAGTCTGCCAAAAGCAGCACTAGCACGAGCAACACGGAAGTCAACCTCATCATCTAGGTTGGCGTTTGTTGATATGGTGCTTCGCAGATAGACAAACGTTTTGACTTTAACTAATTTCTGGCCACCTGTGAGAATGTCTGGTTCTGTGACAGATTTATTTGGGGGAGGTTGGTGCAGCACTTCAGTTTTGTTTTTTTTTACATTTATGGTTAGGCCAAAATTTTTCCAGGCGTTAGCGAAGAGGGACAAGCTCATTTGAAGGTCTTCTTCATTTGAGGCATTTAGGGCACAGTCATCTGCGGAAAAGCAGGTCTCTGATGCAGTTGACACTTTCTACCAACGACATAGACAACATGGTCGACCATGGTTTACCGGAAAAAGGAACTTCGATGTTACAACAGGAAGTGCGCTTACCAGATGAACCATTGTCACTCTGCAACTGAAGTCAACCAACAGCAACCTACTTACAAAAACCTACTGTAGTGGGTAGTCTATCAACAGCAACTTTGTAGTATGCACCCTACCAACAAAAATCTACTGTAGTATGCAACCTACCAACAGCAACCTACTGTAGTAGGCAACCTACCAGTAACAACCTAGTAGACCTTTTTTCTTAAAATAGCATACTTTTATCCAAGTTGGAATAGTGAATTTAAAAATATTATTCTTCCTATATCAAACGCATGCTCTGTAATTTTATAATTTTTTAAATGCCTAGTGGACATTTCTCAAGGGAAGACAATGCACGTGCCAAATCTTATACTACATTATCTCCCTTAGTCCCAGGTCTTACAATTTTTTTTTTCAAATTGCACTTCAAGATCTCTTTTCTTGTTTGTGTTTGGTCCAAGTCGATAATTAATGATTTCACTCTAATTGTCCTCCCAGGTATGGAAACACCCGATGACACACGCAGACTCTCTCTCTCTCTCACACACACAAACACACATACACACTTCTAGTGACTGTTAGCAACTGGCATCAATGGTATAATATAGCTCATCGCCCGACTTTTCTTCTTCTTGCCCAGGCCAACGACCTTCACCCTGCGGACATCAACGGCAAGGCGGATCCCTACCTGGTGATTAGGTTGGGCTCCAAATCACAGAATGACAAAGACAATTATATTTCCAAGCAGCTGAACCCAGTATTTGGGAAGTGAGTTTGAATAGTAACTTTTTTTTTTTTTTTTTTTAAATTGGATATTAGAATATAATATGGCTGCAGACTTTCGGGATATAATTAGTAAAAAGTAAAGTATCTCTTTCAGACCTTGCAATCTATGGGGCAGATGATGTTAAAGTCATCTGTTTCTTTGGCCAACAGTTACAAATTAGTGTCTCATGTGGCCAGCACAACGACCTACACCTTTACTTTCACCAACTAATGTCAGGTACCCATTGGGAAACTCAGGGGCAACCTAAAAATCCCGAATTCAAGATCCCAGTCTTGACAGAGATTCGAACCCAGAACATCAGGTTTGAAAGCCAAATGCTTTTCTTCTCAGCCACCGTACCTTCCAACTAACTAAAGGGGAAAGTATTGTATAAAAATGTAGAATAGGATTTGTACAATTCTTTTCTTAATGCTAGGAACTTCATTTTTTGTTAACTCATTTACATATTATTTTTTTATAAAGCTTTAGTTGTGTCAATTGTGGCAAAATATGTTGGTCACTGCAGGGTCTGTGCTGAAATATAAAATACGTCACTCTTCCTAATTCTTCGGACTCGAAGACATTCGCATTATTAACAACATAGAACTAAAAAATGAGCTTATTTCTTTTTGTTTTCAGCGTTTTAATATGATTTGATGTAAATCTCTTTATCTCTCTCTCTCTTTATCTCTCTCTCTCAGACACAAACACAAATACACGGACTCACGCACAGATTTCTTTCAATGTATTGATCCGTTTTCCCATTCAGATGTTGAAAATATAAATTTTAAAACCATTATCTGCTTTGAACAGACAGCCTGTATGCCTCTGTCAATTCCTCAGGCTTGTGTAATCTTATCTCCGGCTCTAATATCTGCCATTGGACTCGTCTGCTTAGGCATCGGATTTAAAAAATAAGTGCACATTTGCGATTCCGAACTGGCGATACCACATTAGCGATACTACATTAGTGATACCACATTAGCGATACTACATTAGTGATGCAGCATTAGCGATACCATATTAGTGATGCAATATTAGCGATACTACATTAGCGATACCTTATTAATGATGTTTCATTAGTGTAAGTAAGTTAGGCACCCCTTTCAGGCCTAATGTTTTGGGCTGATAATGTAAAAGATCATTTGTTTCTATGGCCAACGGTTAACGAAGGTGTCATGTGGCCAGGACAACGACTAACCGGCTTTTTTCCTCCTTAACTAACTTGGGGTACCCATTAGAGTAATTGGACTTAGGGGCGATTCCGAACTGGCGATACCATATTAGCGATACCACATTAACGATACCACATTAGCGATACCACATTAGTGCTACCACATTAGCGATACCACATTAGCGATACCACATTAGCGATACCACATTAGCGATACCACATTAGCGTAGTGATGGGCAAAAGTTAACTAAAAAGTTGCTAACTTTTAGTTTAACTAAAAAAATTAGTTAAGGCCAAAGTTTAATTAAAAAAAAGAAGTTTAGTTAAAATCCTAGTTTAATTATTTTTTAGTTACAAACTAAAAAGTTTAATTACAAATTTTACAAACTTTTTTAACATACATACCAATAAATATATAGATCTATGTAATTTGGAGAATATATATAATGAATAATAGAGAGGAGAATAAACTAGAGGGTGCACAGGTCACTAGAAAGCCTTTTAACCTTTACCCTATAATGGTCGCTATTCCAGCCAATTCAAGGTATTTGAAAGGCGAGAAAAATAAACGTGTTCATTATATTTCTAGCAAGTTTCGCTCCTTGATAAATCCTGATAATTCCTTGCTTCTATAGATCTACATTTTGCTGCTTTTTATTAAACACCAGTGTGTTCCTGTATAGCTGCAGGCAAAGAATATTGCTTAACTATAGATCTAAAAGTAATGTCGACTCTTTTTATTTTAAAACTTTTTACTAGATCTAGAGTTAAGAGACTAGTGACGTCTAGTCTATTAGTATTATTAGTCTATTACTACTATTAGATCTATAGTCATAATAGTCAATATTTAATTATTTTTGTCTCTTAGTCTTAAGTAGAGTCTAACTCTTAGTAGTCTTAGTCTTAGATCTAGATGTAAATTTAAAGTTAAGTCAATAATATAGACATAGAATATAGATCTATTAATTGAAATCTATATTACTTTACTTTATTAGACTAGATCTATTAGTTTAGAGATTCTACTATTCTAGAATTAGAGTCTAGATTAGATCTAGATATATCTAGATTACTTATTTTACTAAGACCTAAGATGCATAGATGATAAATCTATAATGACTATAATACTAATAATAGTCGTCACTATACTAGATATATACTAAATTAACTAAATCTACACTAGATCTACATCTGTTTCTGTTATAATTATACTTATATCTACTATCTAGATCTATTAGATGTAGATCTAGTATTATCTACTAGAGTATATAGATCTAAATACCCATATCTAGTTATAATCATAATTATAATAATATAAAACCTCTAGATCTAGAGTTACTAAGATATCTACTAGACTCTATCTAGATTTTAGATCTAATAGTACCGGGTAGTAGTAGTAACTAGTATTTCTTAGATTATTTTTAGATTAAAATATTAATTATTTGAGCTAGGTCTAGTAGCTAGATCTAATTCTAGATCCAGATTATATTTCTGAACATTTCGTTTGTAGAAGATATTAGATCCAGAATATTCTAGAATCTATAGTTAGAGAGTCAACATGCAGTTTTATCATTACTTCTAAAGGTAACTTATATTAGAACTTGGACAATTACTTCTAATTTCTTTCTATAATAGTATCATTCTAGTGATTCTATTAAGATCTACATCTATCCTATAAAGACATTTAAATCTTTTTTCATGTGCACAAATAAATGTTTATTACATTTTGCTAAAGAGATTGGTTGTGCTTTATATTTTTCATGTTTGGCTGTTTCGTCCTTAAAAAAGGTCAAAATAGTATGTAAAAGTTTAACTAAAGTTTCTTAGTTTAGTTTAACTATTTTTTTCACTTTGTGATTAACTAAAAGTTAAATTACTTTTTTTTTAGTTCAAACTTAGTTTTAGTTTAACTAAAAAAAAATTATAGTTTAGTTTCCATTACTACATTAGCGATACCACATTAGCGATATCACATTAGTGATACACAATAGCGATACCACATTAGCGATACCACATTAACGATACCACATTAACTATACCACATTAGCGATAGTGATTTTTTTTAAACGTTTACTTACACAGTGTTATTAGACCCGAAAAAGGGGGGTGGAAGGACAATGATATTTATTGTGAAGGTATTTTTAGTGCTATTTCGAGAGTACTGAACATCACCATATTGCCTCTTGAAGCTCATTTCCCCCGTGGTTTCTTGTAAGGGGACGACACTCGCTAAGTGACTGTACGAACATTTTTTTTATGCAGAATTAAGTACGTCCGAAACCATTGGACGTCCATGGTGGTGTAAGTGACCAATTTATGACCAGTCGCCAAAGCTGGTTTTCTTTTTTTTCCGTCCCCGCTGTTCGGATGCTGTGGTCACCGGTCAGTGCTTTTATGGTTGGGCATGGTCAGCGTAAACAACGGACCGTCCCTTTTAATTATCTCTGCTTCATGTACGTGGACCGTTGTTAGCCGCTCTGTTGAGAGGAGGGGGGGGGCGTCATTGTTTGGACGCCATCAGCCTTTATCGCCCCCCCCCCCCAGCTCCTGTTCGGTGTACGGGTGGTCAGGAGTCAATGTGTGGACGATGTCACGGTTTGATTCGAGAAAAGTGACGGGTGGAATGAGGAGAAAGATGTTGGATGATGAGGGGGGGGGGGGCGATAAAACTCTGGGTATTTTCTTTTTTTTTTCTAAGTTTCTCTCTCTCTCTCTCTTTCTCTTTCTCTCACTCTCTCGTTTTTATTGTTCCCGAAAGGGAAAAAGTCGCTTATTTGTTTTTTTTGATATGTTTGTCCGTCCGTCCGTCTGTCATTTTAAGATCTCCAAAACTAAAAAAGATAGAGAAAATGTGATTTCATTTCAAATTAACATTCAAATTTGTTTTTCTAAAGCATTTTACATAGGCCTACATTTGTTTGCCAATGTTATCATAAAAAATTGAATTCAGGTCAATTAGCTATTTTTAGCTCCTTGCATAATATTTTTTTTATTCATGAATTCATGCATTCGCTTTACTTATAACATTATTATTTTCTTTAATTGTTTCTAATGTAAATGTTAATGTTTAAGTGACTATATCAGCAATACGCAAGTTAGGACCCGCGGGCAGCGGGTAATATCTGTCTAGTGTAATAATACAATTAGCTATCAATATATATGATGTGTCATGCGTGTGATCGCCTAACGATTTATTCACATCGGCAACACTTTCGTACGACTGTGGTTGTTCAAAATTTGTAGTTCATTGCTTGATGCTCATTCTGCAAATGTTGAAACATTGCTCTCTACCTGCCTGGGGGAATCAATACAGGGGCCACTTCTGAGTCTCCACACAAACTGTCTCTGTAATTCTGTTTCTCTCTCTTAACTACTTTACATTGTTATTCTTCCTAACTTTTTGGTTCTTTGAAAATTGTTCTTTTTTTGTTTTAAGTTTTTCTCTCCATTTTTTCCTGTCCATTACAGTCGCTAAAAATATCTCTGTCTATCTATCTATCTATCTATCTATCTATCTATCTATCTATCTATCTATCTATCTATCTATCTATCTATCTATCTAATCTATCTATCTATCTATCTAATCTATCTAATCTATCTATCTATCTATCTATCTATCTATCTATCTATCTATCCATCCATCCATCCATCCATCCATCTATCTAATCTATCTAATCTATCTAATCTATCTAATCTATCTAATCTATCTAATCTATCTAATCTATCTAATCTATCTAATCTATCTAATCTATCTAATCTATCTAATCTATCTAATATAATCTATCTATCTATTTCTTATTCAGTATCTGTTATATTATTTCTCCCTCGCTCTTATCCCTAATTCTCTCTCTCGTACCCTCCTCTTTATCTCCCCTACTTTCTTACAGAGGTGTTAACCGAGTGACGCCAAGAGGCCCCCTCCCTCCAATCCTTTATCTCTCCATCTATCAAACTCACAACTTCCAATTGGAAATTCCTGGTAGAGAAAAAAAGAACTTGCTTGTGTGACGGTCAGATAGTTGGGCAACCTGGACACGGAGGAAGTGTGTCTTTGGGGGGAGAGGAGGGAGGGGAATATAAAGGTGAATATCAAATTCCTATGTAGCTTTGTGTGTGTGTGTGTGTTATTGTGCGTGCGGTTGTGTGAGTGTATATGAGGGTTGCTGTAAGAGTGTTTGTCTGGGTGTAGGCTGGAGAAAATGCGCGTTCTCGTCAGATTTCTAATTTAAAAAATAAATAAATTAGTATAATTACACCAGTAAAGTAAAAAAAATAATAAAGTTATTAAATCTGAAAATGATTATGGAGTAAATAAACTAATTCAGGAGAAGCTACTATTTGACACTTATTTTGTATCTATTTTCAGATCAAAGTGTGTTTTTGTTTTGTTTTTTCTTTTAATTTTTGTTTTTATACTTTCCTGCTCGAAGTACTTCACTTCCGTTAACGGTAATTTCTCAATTCGTTTTTATTTACGTCATTTATTCTATTTTATCAAAAAGTTGTCACTTCTGCCTCTAGTTGACTAAATCCTTAGATTTAAATTGTTTGTTACCTCCCTTTCTTTCGGAGGGCAACATTTTTTTTTTTTCTCTGTTACTATATTTTATGGGGATTTGAAACAAGAGAAGAGGATTGCACGAGCTCTCCACCAGACGACTACTGCCTCAACCAGTCCTAACCTTGGAATCCCGCGTGAATTCTTGGCCACTGACTAGCAATGACACTTCTTTTCAAAGGGAGCTAAGTCACAATCCCTTTTTTTTTAAAATTTTTTTTTTTTATTTATACACTGAGATCTTCACCAAATAACAAACGAACAAAGCTGGCTTTCACGCACACTACGGTCCCCTATACATGTGTGTGTGAGGGAGTGTGTGTAAGAAGGGTGTATAGTACTAGAGAGAGGGGGTTGGGGTCGGGGCGTTAGGGTGGAAGATGATAAAATAAATGTTTAAAAAAAAACGTTTTGAATAGCGTGCCGCAAAGAGAAGAGTCCCGTCTATTGTTCCTCTTTACACGGGGATGACCCCACCTCCCCCGCCCTCTCTTCTCTCTCTCTCTCTCTCTTGTTTATTTTACGGCTTCACGGCTACGCGCTCTCTGAGAAGAACGAGTTTTTCTAATCTCGCTGGCTGCGCCCCCCGAATCGATGGGGCTAGAAGCGAGGGTATCAGTTTCAGGTCCCTGGGCCTATCATCTTTCCCAGGACTCTGTACCGTCATCGGGGGGCGTTTTGGAAAAAAAAAAGGAAAGAGGGGGGCGGGCAGCAGGAAGGGAAAGATTGGGATAGGAGACAGGTCGGCCGCGTCACGCATCGTCGCTCATCCCCCCCCCCTTTAAAATATTGCTGGCATCCCCTCCTATTAGTCCCCGCCTCAGTAGTTGTCAAATTTAAACAGGGTGTAAAATAAATGGGGTGGGGGGGGGGGTAGGGGGATCATTTTTGTCATTAAAAAAATCTATCCTGTTTAAACTTGCCAGTAAACTTGGTGGCCATAAAATGTACATTAAAAATACAAAATGTAACAAAGTCTACCATCAAACATGTACATGAAATTTTAAAGCGAAATTTAGCAGAGATAGAAAAGAAGTAGAGTTCTATACAGCTTCCTGCTAAAGAGAGAGAGAGAGAGAGAGAGGGGAGATCAATAAAAGTAGATAGAGAAAGATGAAATGAAATAGTTAAAGACAAAGACACTAGGAGAAAGAGTTTGATAGAAAGAATGAAAAAGAGCTAGATAAGAAGAGATACTAAATGACATAATAAAATCAGACAGAGAGAGAGAGAGACCAAGAATAAAGAAGAACGCAAGAACCAAACTATAATTAACAAATAGAAAACCAAAACCTAATCAAATTCTCAGAAAGATACAAAGACAAAGGCACGATTCTTATGGGATCGCCATAAGTACTAAGTTGATCCACCATCTTGTTGGTATTGTTTACATTAGTAACCTTGCTCTAATATAGTCACTAACATGTAAATCTACATCTAATAAGCTTGCGAAACATACTCATTACCCTTTTTTTTTGTTTGTTTATGCTAGGACAAACCTTTACATGTGCTCCTTCTTCCCTAGTGCCATAAATGGGTTGCTTGATTAAGACTTGATCCAACTCACTAATTAACATTGAAGACTAGATTGAAACAGAGATACATATAAGACGTAACAATCATCTCTTTTTCTTTTCAACTCGTTTAACTTTATGGTGATTTAAAACAAGGGAAGATAGAACGAGAAATATATCGATTAACAAAATGGAATAATTTCACAGACAGGAAAAGATAGACAAATAGTAATAAAGAAAAACAGTCATCGAGAGAAATAGAGAGCGCTTCAAGAGATAGAATGAGCAATTGTATTGAATTTATCGAAAAGTGAGAGTAGGGGTTGAGTTTAATAGACGTGTTCCATGTGTGCCTGGTGTGTTAGGATAAATGTGTATATTATTTTTTTATTATCAAACAATGCTATTGTAAAATACGTTTTTAATAAATGTTTTAAAAATACAATTCCTGAAGTTTCCTGTTGCTATTTGGTCGTGGTTAGACTCAGTTGATGGCGGTTCTATGCTCAAATATAGTTTTACTTTCATTTCAGTACACTGTCAATATTTGACACTTCATGTTGTAGGGCGTAAAAAGAAAAAAAAAACCATCTAAAATGACACTGTATTATGAGAAGAAACTCTTATGTTGTGTTTTTTTTTTTTTTTTTTTTTTTTTATTTGTTATTGAAATGACGGCGTAAAAGTTTGATAAGGCCAAGCTCAAGTATAGCAGTTGTCACCGTCGTATGGTCAGCGCTTACTCATTATTGTGGATGTAAGGCGCTGGGTGGGGGGAGCAAAGGGTTGAAAGAATATACTGTGAGGGGAGGGGTGGCGCTCTGTTGCTAGGTTTGGGTCACGTTGATGTTGGCTTTGTTTTGTGTTTTGTACAGTCTAATATAAAAAAAAAAAACAGAAAATCGAAACAAAGAAAAATTTCTTTATAAAAAAATGTTTTTCTAATAGCGCTTATAATGTTTACACAAATTCGATGAAGTTAATACTTTTAAAATTTAAACAAATTTCTTTGTTTGCAATACTATATGTGTGTGTCTGGACGTGTGTGTGTCTGGACGTGTGTTTGTGTCTGGACGTGTGTGTGTCTGGACGTGTGTGTGTCTGGATGTAGCTATCTCTAAGATTCTCTCACGTATCTCTGTAACTCTCACCAAGCAGACAATTCAATGAGCAGCAAATTAAAATAAAAAAGGCAGAGCCCAACAGGTGTATCAAATTAACTGGTGCTGTAATGTGACAGTAATACTTTGATGTTTTCTTTGCTTCACGACTCAGTTAAGCAACTAATAGTAACTAACTTCAAAAAACATAGATATAGATCCTAGAAAGACACAAAGATAAAGGCACATTCCTCGTTCCATATGCTAGGACAAATTTGTACAAATGCTCCTTCTTCCCTAGTACTATTAGAGCATGGAATGGGTTGCCTGAGCTAGCCAGGAAAACCAGTGTCTTGGCAGAATTTAGGTCATTAGTTAATATGAAGCGTAGGACGTAATTATATTCTTTTTTGAAGTAACGTCTGTATTATATAAGATAAGATAAGACATGTTCCTTTGTTATTGTCCCAAAAGTTGAGATCTATTGGAAGCTTCCCTCTGTCTGCCTGTCTGGAGAAACTTCTGTCTGGGAGAAATCTGAGGCCAATTGTTCATCCCTATTGCCTGTACATTAATCTATCTATCTATCTATCTATCTATCTATCTATCTATCTATCTATCTATCTATCTATCTATCTATCTATCTATCTATCTATCTATCTATCAATCTATCTATCTATCTATCTATCTATCTATCTATCTATCTATCTATCTATCTATCTATCTATCTATCTATCTATCTATCTATCTATCTATCTATCTATCTATCTATCTATCTATCTATCTATCTATCTATCTATCTATCTATCTATCTATCTATCTATCTATCAATCTATCAATCTATCAATCTATCAATCTATCAATCTATCTATCTATCTATCTATCTATCTATCTATCAATCAATCTATCAATCTATAAATCTATCAATCTATCTATCTATCTATCTATCTATCTATCTATCTATCTATCTATCTATCTATCTATCAATCAATCTATCAATCTATAAATCTATCAATCTATCTATCTATCTATCTATCTATCTATCTATCTATTTATCTGTCTGTTTGTCTATCTATCTATCTATCTATCTATCTGTCTGTCTGTCTGTCTGTCTGTCTGTCTATCATCTATCTATCTATCCACATACACACATGAAATAAAGGATATTTACTATCGCTACCAAATTGAATTGACTTCCTACTTCCTACTTTATGCTAGGCTCATTTAAAATAAGAAATTCAAATAAGATAAGATTGCATTTCTTATTACTAAGTCTCGGGGATTTACAAAGGTACCTTTTCAGAACTTGCGATCAATGTAAAACTCATTTGTTTCTATGTCTGTCTGTTAACAAGCGTGTCATGTGGTCAGCACAACGACCAAACCGTCTTTAGTTCTCCAAATAATGTCAGGTATCCATTAGACGGACTAACGGGCGTCTAAAAATTCCAGAATAAAACCGGGATAGGAACTCGAGACGACTCGGTTAGGGAATCAAGGGTTTTACTTCTCTGCCACCACGATGATTCACATGTTCCTTTAAATAGTTTGAGAACACATTAAAATTCTACCAACACATCTGTCAAGTACGATTTCTTTCTCTTGTTTAAGATACAAAAAAAAAAAAAACAATAGTTGATAAATTAATTTTTTTTTTTATTTTTTTTTTTAAATTGATTCTTGTGTTGTCAGGCGAAAGAAATACTTTTTGCAAAATTTCACCTTAAATTAATCCGAGATTGAGTGAGAGAAATAACGTGTACAAACTTTTTACCATGCAGACAGATAAACAGAGTGGGTTGATATACTCTATGTAAAAATATCATACAGCCTATCCAATATTTTAAAATAACTGAGAAGCAGAAGTCTAGTCAGTTAGTGTAAAGAAGACTGTTTGTTAAGGCGGAGGGTTGGGGGAGGGGGGAAGTGATACTTGAATTTACGGGCCGGTCGAAGTTATAAAAAAGGAGGGGGTACATGACAAAATAAACAATATACAGCCTGGAACCAAATCAACGTGCGTAGCCGGTGGGTAATGCTAGAAGACCCCTTCACCTTTTATCTAATCCGACGTGTTTTCAATTCTGGTCTTAAATCAGCTATGTTTTATTCAAAAGACGAATTCTTAAAGAGAGTCACATTCTAGATTTGCATATTATGGTCCAAATATGACTACTAGAGTTAATAATCTATATAAATACGAAATGGCTGTGCATTATTTTGTTTGCACTAAACATTCAAAAGTTTCATTTGTTTCGTTCTTTTACGGATTAATATTAATACGAAGTGAATAAATGCTGCGATACGAAAACGAGGTTATTTGCATATGTTTGGTACACCTGGAAGTAGGTCACGTCAGCGGAAAGTCACTAGAATGAAAAAAAGAGAGTTAAAACAGGAAATGATGGTCGGACATTTCTTGTTAGCATTAAAAAGATAGGAGTGGGGGGGGGGGGCATTGTTTTACATGGTATGAAATTCCGGTTGTCTTGGCATTATCAGGATAGAAATTCCAGCCGTAACCGGAGCCAGTATTAAAAAAAAAAAAAAAAAGACAAACTGATGTATCCAGTCTTAGCTTAGAACAAAGAAATGTCCAAGGATAGACAATTTCTTGTGTTCTTCTGCTGGACGAGTTAATGCCCTTGTTAATTTTTTTTTTTCTAAAATGCAGAACAAAAAGAGTTACATTTCTCATTTTTAGTCCTACAATCGCCAACAACAGCGCCCCGGATCTGGTAGAGTTGCCGAATAATGGCCGTAGCTTGTCAACTAAGAAGGGGCTTTGCCAGAGATGCCAAACTGGTCAGTACCGTCCGTGAATGAATATCCAGCTCAGAAATTGTGTTAAGTTTTTTTTGTGTGTTTTGTTTTTGATTTTGTTCAGGTGTTTTGAATTTGAAGCCACGTTTCCCATGGAGTCATTGTTGACTGTTCAAGTTTATGACTGGGATCTCATCGGAGTGGACGACTTGATTGGAGAGACGAAACTAGACTTGGAGAATCGATACTACAGCCGGCATCGCGCTTCCTGTGGACTTGCGCAGAAATATGAACTGTGAGTCAAGGACATTCTATTTTTAGCACTCTTATGTATGTCATGTTGGAATATGTTATGTTTTAACATTTTAGTGCTTTCTTTTACAAAAGAACTTTATAATTTTGTTTTTAAAATATAGATATTTACATTTAATGTGTGATAAATGTGGAAGAAATATGAAAGGTCTGTGACTGGCTGGAACTCGCTCTTTATCTATATATCTCTTTCTCTATATATCTCTTTCTCTATATATCTCTTTCTCTGTTTCTATCACTGTCTCTCTTTCTCTCTTTCTCTCTCATCTAGGTAAGTGAGCATCTCTTTTTCATCACTATTACTCCCCGTCTTCCTCACTCACTTTTTACTTTTCAAGAACTCCCTCTCTCTCTCTTTGTCTCTCTCTGTTCCTGTCTCTCTCACACTCTCACTCTGTCTCTCTCTCCCCTTTTCTCTGTCTCATTCTTTGCATTTCTTCGAGGTTCTCCCTCTCTCTCTTTCTCCCTCTCTCTCTTTCTCCCTCTCTCTCTTTCTCCCTCTCTCTCTCTCCCTCCCTCTCTCTCTCTCTCTGTCACTTTCTAAGCTTCTTTTTACTATGCGTCTGTCTTCTTCTCTGTTTCATCTAACTCTCTTTGTTTCTCTTTGTTTCTCTTTCTCTCTCTTTTTCTCCGTCTTTCTATATATGTCTCACTCATTGTCTCTTTCTTTGTTTCTATCACTGTGTCTTTCTCTCTGACTATCTCTTTCTATCACTGTTTCTGTTTCTATCACAATATCTCCACTATCTGTCTCTCTGACTCTCTCTTTCTATAACTGTCTCTCTAACTCTCTCTATATCTACCTCTCTGTCCATCTCTGTCTCTAACTCTGTTTCTATCTTTGACTATCTCTGTCTGTGTCTCTCTGACTCTCCGTTTCTTATTCTCTTCCTATCTCCCTAATCATCCACCCAGCTCTCCCCATCCTCTCTTGTATTCAATATCTTTCTTTTTTCTAGTCTCTTTCTCTCCCTCTTTATCCTCTCCTCTTTCTCCTCTCCTCTTTCTCCTCTTCCCTTTCTCCTCTCCTCTTTCTCCTCTTCCCTTTCTCCTCTTCCCTTTCTCCTCTCCTCTTTCTCCTCTCCTCTTTCTCTCCTCATTTCTCTCCTCATTTCTCTCCTCATTTCTCTCTACCTGCCGCTCTGATCATCTCAATGATTTATTCCAAATGTCCGGACAAAGTAAAACTTTCACCTTGTGTCCGGACAACTTTCAAACTGATGGATGTACTGATCCAATATACATTGCTCGAACATGATCTCAAGGATGTCACAGCTATAATTTATAATAAGTTGATTTTTGTTAAAGAACTGTATCCTAAAAATTGATTCTTAAACTTGATATCTGAACCTTTTTTTTTTTTCTATAAACTTCAAACTCAGTTTTTAAAAAGTTTTTGTGAATCATGCCAGAATCTAAATTTATAACATTATGGTTCGAGATTTGAATTTGAATTTTTTTAAAGCTCGATATTTAAATATTCTATTACGGTACTATCTCACTTTTGCGTATTAGAGCACTGTACTTCAGACCTTTATATATTATATCTAGACTGGATATCGAAAACAAATTCTTATCCCCTATTGATCACTTCACAGACCTATATAAAGAGATTTTTATGTACGTAACTCTTTTTCTAGCTGTAAGGGAAGTCGCCCCAATCAATCGTTTCTGTCTTAGAATAAGTAATGATCTTTAGTTTTCAAAGTTTAGAAATATTGCAATACCATTTTCTCTGTATTTAATTAGAACGGGGCTATTAACCACAGAACTATATATTCACGCAAATATATGAAACAAAGCAATTTCCTGTTAGTTTCCATTGAGATAATGTTTAGAAAATCCTAGGTCGAAATAATTCATGTCTGTTGCTTTTAATCATCTTATGTACATTTAAATAGATTGATTACCAAGATCTTTCTTGATTATGTATCTAAAAATTGCAAAATAATAATTAGGAGACGAGAGTACTCTTATTTTTGATGTTCAATTACTAGATCTAGATCTAAACATTAAATTATATGTTAAATAGGTTAGGGTTGGAAAAAAAAATTAACCTATCTACTTTACAGCTTTTTTTTTTTTTTTTTTTGAAATTTTTTTGTTTTGTCGTTTTACAACATATCCATATCCAGTCTAGATATAATATATATATATAGGTCTGTGAACTGTACCTTCTGCAGAGTAGTTCTTCAGCTTAATATTTTACGAATGTAAAGTTTGTTTTCGATACAAGAATTTTGTACTGATTTTGATTTTTTATGAATTTCGCAAATTAAGTACAATATTTTGTAAAAAGATGTTTTAATTATGAGATTATATAAAAGGGGTAGCCCATAAGAAATCAGCATAAGAAAACACATAACATTCACTCATAAGCACACACACAGGTCAAAGTTCAGTTAATTAATGTCTTCATGATGTCAGCGAGCAGTTTTTATCATATAATGCAGTGTTTCCAAAACTGTGTTCCGCAAGGCCTGAATAGGTGTTCCACGATCTACTGGAATAATTAACTAGTAGGCCACCACGTGAGGTAATCTCTCTTTAAAAAATAAGCAAAGTGTTCACTGATATAGTGTATTCCCCAAGGGGATGGGTTTCAAACGTGTGTTAACGTTTTTGTAAGTGTTACATACTTTTTCCCCCTATTTCCAGTCCCTGTGGACACCCTATTTGACCAGGACTTTCTGCACACGCCACACACCGGCGTTTATCACATTCTGGTGAAATCAACGTTGGTATCGTCAGTTAGGAGAGAAAGGGTTAAATGACTTTTTAAAAAGTGTATTATAGCTGATATTCTATGTTTTCAGTCACGGCTACAATGCTTGGAGAGATCCACAAAAACCGACCCAAATATTGGCCAGGCTGTGTAAAGACAGTAAAGTGGACGGACCCTATTACCAGCCAGGCAAGGTCCGAGTGTCCAACAGAATTTTTACCGCCCCGATGGAACTAGAAGACGAAAATGGTAAAAAACAAAGCCGTTAAAGATTTATCCAGCCCTATGTTTTGTTTAGTAGACATACAAATATATTTCTAGGATAATCGTTACAGCCGTTTTCGAGATCCTTGTTTTTTTTTTAACCAGGGATGAAGAAGGCCACAGACGAGCACTTGGCCCTGGCTGCACTGAATAACTGGCATGAAATTCCGAAAGTGGGCTGCCATTTGGTTCCAGAACACGTCGAGACCAGGCCACTGTTCCATCCAGAGAAGCCTGGAATAGAACAGGTCAGTGCGCGTAGATGGGCAAAGGTCAAAACGTATTGGCACGAGCACTCAAACATACTAAATAATGTTAGCACTGCCTGGTAGCCCTTAGGTTAGATTCCACTGGCGAGGGTATTGGCCTTTCTATGTATTTTTATTAGGAATGTTATGTTTCTCTGTAGACGATGTTTTTAAAAATCCCAGAGTGTCTCTGATCACATAATTATAATTTCAAAGGCCTATGACTTAATACCTACATGCTATACAATAATTATAATAATATGCAAATTAAAAGAACCGAAAAAATGTATAATTACTTTTAAATATATAAAAATATTTCCAATTTTTTTTTTATTGCGTGTCCCATTCCTAAGGTTTGAAAAAAATGTGTTTTTGACAATGTAAAATAAAATATTTGTTTTCTGTGTTTATGGCAATGTAATCTAAAAACAAATATAATAAGATAACTGAATAAGGTAACTAAAGAAGATAGTGAACTTAAAAAATCTCAAGCTTGAGCATTTCAATTCATGTGGGATGTATAAGGAGTTTCACCGTGTCCACAGCAGGAAAATAGGACAACCATATGAACTCGGAACAATTTCTGGGATATTACTTGTCGTGGGAGAGAGCATGAAATTTGTTTTCTTTGTTTTAGACAATGTAAGACCTTTTGAACTTCTAAAAAAAAAAAAGTGTTTGCGTCGAAGTACAATTTTACCTTCGTTATATTGCTAGCTTACACATTCCGTATAGTGGGAAGGCGACCAAAGGTTATGTCTCTTTCTACTCTCTCTCTCTCCCTTCGCTCTCTCTCTCTCTCTCTCTCACACACACACAATTGTTCTTCATTAGAAATGAGTTCGAGACTCCGTATTACCTACTTACGGTTAGAATGGAGAGGGTGAGAGGGCGTTCGTGTCCCTCGGGTTAAGAAAAACTGATCTCAGTTCTAGGCTCTAAGATTATACCGATTGTATCCCTTGTATGCTATTTATCCATGTGATCAAATCTAATGATTGTATGCCTCATTTGTCTTCAGGGTAAACTGGAGATGTTTGTTGACATGTTTCCAATGGACATGCCAGCCCCTGGACCTCCTGTTGACATTTCACCAAGGAAACCCAAGAGGTACTTTTTTCAATTTCTACTTTGAGAATACCATGTTGTTTTATTTATTTTGTTTCCATGCCACTCAGAGGCGTCACTAGGGGGAGGGGGTGCGGTGGGTGCGGCCCGCACCGGGTGACACCCACTCTAGTGACGCCACTGGCTACACGATACATATAATGCTGTCAACCCTAACCACGATACTTCTCCATTGCTAAAGGCCTACCTGCTCCAACAGCGATAACAAATAAAAGGCTCAGGTGTAAAGTAACGTGCCCTCCCCACTTCAGCGAATGTGGGGGCGGGTCGATACAATTAGTCATTCTAATAAACGAATCCCATTGTATCTTCACCCGGTGGAAGTTATCGCTAACACAATATTAACACAATATTAACACAATATGTGTGTATGAGGCTTTGCACCTGTTATGGTGTGTGTGTGTCTGTTTCTATGGTGAAAGTGGGGAAAAGGTTAGCGATTGGTTGCGAATGATGCTAGATATGTGGCTTTGTCGTAATTGGTCTTAGGACAGACGACTCCAGAAGGTAAGACGTCGAGAATTATATTTGTTAAAAAATATTATTACTCAAGTCTATACATTTATTTTATCTCATACCAACTTTATTTTTTCTATACTATAATTAAAGCTTTATTCAGTTTTGTTCTCAAAAGAAGTTATTTAAGTTATTTCAAGTTTTACAAGTTAAAATATAATACGCCTACTGCGGTTTAGTTGTCTACCAGCAGTTAGGTGCTACAGGTCTACAAGCGTCCATAAGTAGTGTAACAATCCAAGTTTCTGCTTTACATTATTTCTGTAACTATGTTCTTCTTTATATTGTTTAGAATGACCTAATTAATTAGGGCTTCGCGTTGGTCCCCGTAGAAAGCCAGGTTCGCCTTATATTGAGATATCATAAGATGTAGTCTTGGGATTTATAAATAAGTATCCCCTTCAGACCTTGCGATGTACAGGACTGACGACGTAAAGGCTTGAGCCCTCAAGTTCGAATTCAAGTTGTACACATTTCAATTTGTTGTTATAATGCAATTAAAAAGCGATCACGGCAACATTCACAAAGATACTCCTTTCTTTATCCCCCACCTCTTCACTTTCCCACTTTTCTTGTTCACTGACCCATGTTGTTACATCCACAGCTATGAGCTCAGGTGTATCATCTGGAACACGGATGACGTGGTCCTCGAGGATGATGCTTTCTTTACCGGGGAGAAGATGTCAGACATTTATGTCAAGGGTTGGATCAAAGGGTCCGAGGACATGCAGTCCACTGATATACACTACAGGTCAGTTTACGCTGTCGATTTACAGGTTCCCGAGACATAAATTCAACATACATGAGTTAAATAAATGTTCGAATCCCTTAGTTATTAAGTATTAAAGAGCTTATATCATGTCGTTCTCTCTGTTTGTCTCGTAAAAATTTTCAACAAGTTATGTCTCCCATACCCATTCTCGGATCAAATTGAAACTTTGCACAATTATTCATTGGTGAAAACAATGCATGGATCAATAAAAAAAAAGTAACCAATTAGTCAATTGATTACTGATAATTAATTACTTTGTTTGATACCAACAAGAGAAATTAATCCTTCAGTATTTAGAGATATGGCAAAATATGTTTCCTTAAATAACTCTACATATTTTTTCTCCCACACTATTTCTTGTAAACACTTATTCACTGTACCGAACTAAATACGAATAAATTTTTAAAAAGGAATTAATTATTTTATTTTGTTTTGATATAGAACAAGTAAAATAATTTCGACATTATTGAGAGTTATTGTTGTAAATGTGTAGTTCTTTCCCTTAGATCCTTTTTTTTTTTTTAAACAGTTTTCGTATTTTGCTTGTTAATTATTTCGGCCTTTCCTAGAGTCTAGACTTGATTACTGTTCTTTTGTTGTTGTTGTTGTTGTTACTCCTTACTGTGCACACACCTGTGCATACCTTGCCCTACTGCCTTACAGTGCACACACCTGTGCATACCTTGCCCTACTGCCTATAGTCGTTACAAAAACCATTTCTTGAAATGCAATACGTTTTGGCCAGTGTATTTTATTGAACAGAACTTGTCAAGGTTTTAACTTGAAGCTTTGCTGGACATCATGGATAAAATGCTTCTCTCTTATGGCCTACTCTATTAGTCTACTTGAATGAGTGTGCAATCAAGCGTGTAACATTGTAAAAGCCTTACTTTTAAATACACATTATGATGCCTTTACTTTTAGGACCATATTGTAATACCCTTACTTTTAAATACACATTGTAATACCTTTACTTTTAGATATACATTGCAATACCCTTACTTTTAGAACCACAGTGTAATATATATTTATCTAAGGGTTTAATCTATCTAGAATGTAAAATGCACTAAATTAATTTAATTCAACATCTGGCCAGTAACTCATATAAATCATTTGTTAATCGTGTAAAATTTTAGTATTGAATCCGCAGTACATCATCATGACGACACCTTGCTTACCATTGGACTACAGAACCAAAACGAAAATCTTTTAACGAGATGGAATTGCATCAAAATTATTTTGTAATTGGGGCATCATAAGGTTATAATCCGGCCCTGTATAAGGAATCACTCCAGTACATAGAAACATGCCGGAATGTTGGAAATGAACACACAAAAAAAAAGGTCTTACTTTGTTAAGTTTAGACAAGAGAGAAAGATAAGTCCCAAGACTAATAAATCCAAGCTGGGTGAGGTGGCTAATTGTCCAGTATTTGTTGATCTGGCTGCCGCAGTGGCGGGGAACAGGGGGGTGCTGAGCAGGGCGTGCAGGGATCCAGCTGCCCGGAATCTGTCACGGGATGTTTTCTTAAGAGGAGCTACTTTTTGACCTGCTACGTGGGGGCGCCACGACTGGAAGGGAGAGATGTGGGCCGGAGGAGAATTTTGTTTTCTCCGATGCATGGTTGACTTGAGTTTTCCTGGCTCCTTGGCTCACCGCCCCAGCGCCCCATCTTTCAACGCTGTTTATCAGTCATGCATGAGTAGGCCTCATCGTGTCAACATAAAACCTTACTAAATGCCATGGGGATGTGTTGCTATACACTAACAGACAATCCATCGGCGCCTGGTTTTTTTTAATTTCATTCTGTTTAAGAAAATTGCTTTTTAAAACAGCATCTTTCTCTCTCTCTCTCTGTCTCTCTCTTTCTAACTCTCATTTTCTCTCTCTCTCTCTCTCTCTTTTACACCTTCTTTCTCTGGTTTTCTCTCTTTTCTCACAAATATTGCTCACCTACTGTGTTATTAATTTGAGATTTAATACTTGAGTATTATTTCTTAGTGCCTAACGGCGCGGACGCTGTCCAGATATAAAATCCAGGGTCGTAGCTAGAAATTTTCTATCGTTTGAGGGCACGGGGGGCTTGACCTCTTTGGGAACCCCTGCATTTTGCGTAATATTTAATTTTTAATGTAAAAAAACACTCATTTTTAAATTCTCCTCCCCCACCTTAGCTACGCCACTGATCAAATCCCACCCACGTCCAAAACTAAAATTGGAACAGAGCTCAATGGACATACTAATCAAGTGTGTGTATAAAAATATACGCAAAATGTTGACCTCCTTTAGTCGTAGAACGACTATGGTTCATCTTGTATAGAGCAGTAGTTGCTCTCGAAATGTGGGGTTTCAGAGAAAGATGAAAATTTTATACAATTGAAATAACTTCTTAGCTAATAGCCAGTTTATCTTATCGGATAATTTGAAAAGTAATCTACTCGTCACGCACTACTGCTTTGTGTATTTATTACGTAATATTCTAAGGCGACCTAAACCAAATATTTGAAGACATTATTTACTTGGATATTCCCGACTAGGTATTGAGCCCTGTTGCGCATATTCAGATCCCAATGACAGATCCATACTACTATAGGAGCACCTTAATGAAATATCCAGAAACAAGGAACTTCAACCAAGGTTTGAACAAGGAGACCACAAAACGAAAACAGAGTCCAATTTTAGATCCTGCATTACGAGCCATTTTAGAAAAGTTGCTGACTGCTTTCCCGTCTTGTTATTTGGTACAGCGTGGCTTCATTGCCGATACGAATCTCGTCACAAATAAAAGAAACCGATTAGAAATTTGTTCTCGTGGAGATTTGCGGCTACTACTTTAAGGATATAAATACACTCATAAGATATCATCTACATCATCCGACTCATACTTTTTTTAAAATAATTTTTTTGTTGTTTAAATGTAATCTCAATAAACATTCCTTCAACAAATCATTGTTTGTTTCTTTTGGTGGTGGTGTTTTACAGTTCTTACATATTTACTGTACATTTATGTAGCTTTTTCACTCAGGGGTCATTGGAAAGTTTTGACTGTATAAAGCGGTTCACTAGTCAAAAAAGTTATAGAACCGCCGTCGTAAAGGAACTTTTTTATGTGACCGTAGAGTCCTGTTCTGGAGAGACATTCCAGTCCACACATAGGAGCCATTTGCTAAGGTGGTAGATAGGGGTGCACCGGATAGTCGCTCAGGCCGAATATCAAATTTTACTATCCGGTCATATCCGGCTCCGGCCGAATATCAAAAGGTACTATCCGGTGCACCCCTAGTGGTAGAGCAACCAGCCATTTTTTGTTAGTTTGGTTCACTACGCGCTAAACACATTATAGGGATAAATACTATGGTACAAGAACGTAAAACTGTAGGGGAAAACTTACTAAAGAAAAAATAAAAGTAAAGTTTAATTTTAGACCATGTGGGCTATAGGGTAGATGATGTAAAGGTCATGTTGCTGTGGCCAACGGTTAACTAGGGTGTCATGTGGGCAGCATAACGACCAACTGCCTTTACTGTTCCCGAACTAGAATAGAAGACTTAAAAGTAAGACACAAAGATAAAGGCACATTCCTCGTCCCATATGCTAGGACAAATTTGTACAAATACTCCTTCTTCCCTAGTGCTATTAGAGCATGGAATGGGTTGCCTGAGCCTGCCAGGAAAACTAGTGATTTGGCAGAATTTAGGTCATTGGTTAATATGCACGACCTAATGCATGACGCGTAGGATGTAATCATCTTCTTTTTTGAAGTAACGTCTGTATTATATAAGATAAGATAAGTAAAGTAGCAATTATACATAAAGCAATGAACCATAACCTTCAAATATAAAATCAAAACCTCAGAAAATACTCAGAAAGACAAAAGATAAAGGTACATTCCTTGTTCCATATACTAGGACAAATGTGTACAAATGCTCCTTCTTCCCTAGTGCTATTGGAGCATGGAATGGGTTGCCTTAGTCAGCCAGGAAAATCGATGATTTGGCAGAATTTAAATTATTAGTTAACATACATTACTAGATTGACCTAGGAACACGTGTAGGACGTAATCATCTTTTGTCAGGTACCCATTACAGCTGGGTGGACTCAAAGGCGTCCTAAAGATCCCGATATTAAAAATCCCAGTCTTCACCAAATTCGAACCCCTCCGGTTCAAAAGGCAAGCGCTTTACATTACAGCCACCGCGCCTTTACTATAGAGAAACATAAAGGGAAATTCTCTAAAGGTAATAACTTACTTGAGTGAAAACTTACTTAAGGTAAAACTTCAATTTACTGTCTGTTAAGGTTAGCAGTAAGAAGCTTTTACTTCTGACACCCATCTTGATCTGTCGATATTAAAATTTAACAAAAGTCATCAAAACCACTTCAGTCCCAACAAATGCCAAAAATTCGTAACTGATCTAAATCCTACAATGCCTACTCCCTCTAGGGAACACACTTTTCCAAGATTTCATCCAGCGCTTTCTGGAGATTTTCTCACTTGGTAGACACTCAAAGTTGAAACTGGCTATTCTGATAATTACGCGTACTTGGCAAAGCCTATTCTGATAACGACTCGAAGTTGTCAAGTCCTTATCCCAAATTTTATGGTTGGCAAAATGTAAGTTTTTTGTTTTCTGACTTATCTTTTTAGAAGCGTTAAGGTCTCTCTCTCTTTCTCTCTCTCTCTCTCTCTCTGTTTAAAATAAAAATAAAAAGTATCAAGAGAGAGCTCTCGAGATAGCCGAAACAATATAAGTCGAGATTACCTCGCTATTATCTCAACACTTGAGGGTCTAACCTCACTGTCTGCTACCAGATCTACAAGCTCTGGAACTTTTCTTTGATATCTGGGTTCGCAAGTTTGACTAAATAGACTAAATAGTTCACGCGTAGGAAGAAATTATTGCACCTGTTACCAAAGCCTTTCTCATCTTTCAAACCTGTTCATAAAAATAAAATAAAAAATACAAAAGTCGTTAGTGCTCATGCGCGTGTGAGCGTAAAAGTTTTGAGTGCGCAGGCGCGAAAGTTTGCGTCATTTACGTCTGCTATTATTCCAGCAGACGTTTGTATGTTTTTGGAGAGTTACGCCGCCTAATAGTCCAAACATCAGATTGGCTGAATGTCTGTAGATCTAGTGTGACCTGGCAGTGCCCTTGCCTTGTTGCGGGCAGAGAGATGTTATGACAGATCACGCGAAGTCAGGTCTCAGCGTGTCTTCAGTTTGATTGGCAGAGCAGAAGTCGATAAATTCAAACTATCTTAAGAAAACAAAATGTCCTGGAAGACGAAGATGGCTAGATAATCTGTAGCAAAAATACATATTTAAAATATCATGGCCATATGGATACGATCACACCAGCAATCACAATGACATTGTTATGTAAATATTATTGCTGCTTTGACAGAGTGCGTCTTCAATGCCCCTATATCAGTGTTTCCCAAACCTTTTCCTTAAAGCAGTGTTTCCCAAAGTGGGGTACGCGTGCCCCCAGGGGTACGAGAAGAGTTTGAAGTGGGTATGCATCAATTAAGCTTCTCCTTCTCATTGCTGCAAATTTGTGTTATTTATAATATAACTTTAATATCTATTTTTTATGAAGAATTTTATTTTTTATTTATTATTTTCGAATTTTGTCCTTTTTTGTGTGTGTTGGGGGGGGGGGGGGAGTGAGCGAGGGATACTCAAAGTTACGAAAATTATTGAAGGGGTACGCATATGTTGAAAGTTTGGGAAACACTGCCTTAAAGGAACACTTCGCGCATTCGATGTATTTAGCGGAAACTTTTGTTCAAGTAGTTCGTGGAATACCTATTTAGGCTTCGCAAGGGGTTCTGCGAAACACAGTTTGGAAAGCACTGCCTTAAATCATGCTCAGTTCTCTTTGGGCCCATTGTCTTTTGTGAAACGTGTGTCCCGCGACCGTTTTGAGAACCCTCCAACTGTCTCTTTCAGAGGCCATCTGCTGCCAGCTACTTTCATCTATGCCGCGGAAGGCAAAATGGCGCCTGAGTTGATCTTTATTATGCTTATAGATGGCACCTCTGTAACGCCGTATTTCTACGCTCGCCTAAAAAAAAATATCGCCTACGATATTAACAGCTATAGTAATAATAATCCATTGAAAGAGGTTCTAACTAAGACAAGGGACAGAGGAATGGGAGAAAGACGGTCGACGAATTTTGCATGGTGCCCCAACGGTCCAACAGACTAAGGGATAGGTAGATTTGCGTATATCCACTAAGCATGTCTGTCCATTAATGAATCCAAAGATATACTCTTTGATTTCAGATCTTTAACAGGTGAAGGAAACTTTAACTGGAGATTCGTCTTCCCTTTCGACTATTTGGTGGCCGAGGAGAAAATAGTCATCTCTCGGAAGGAGACCTTGTTCTCTTGGGACGAGACCGAGTCCAAGATTCCAGCCAGGCTCAACATGCAGGTCTGGGATGCTGACCATTTCTCTGCTGACGATTTCTTAGGTTAGTTTCAGTCCTAGCCCATAGTTCAAAATGGGATGTTAGACGCTTGGCTATGTACTTCATTCTTTGTTGCTTGATTCTTTAAATTCACTTATCTCTGACCTTTTTACATTGCTTATCTGAATTCTGTAATATTGATTACATATACATGTTATATCAGAATAAAACATTACACATCCGAGGTTAGGGGTCGTCATGTTTTGTTTCATATATATATATATCTGAGTATATATATAGCTAATTTAGTTTATAGTAACTCTTGATAACATATCAGCTACAATGTTCAGTTCTCCCTTTATATCTTCTATCCTGAAATTAAATTCTTGAAGTATTAAAAACCATCTATATAATCTTCTAATCTTTTCTAATCTAATCTAACACTTTTCTCCTGCATAAACTTCAACGGTTTATGATCACATAATAATACAAATTTATTTCCTATAAGGTAACTTTCTTATTTAGTAACCACCCACACAATAGCTAAGGCCTCCCTTTATATAACACTGTATTTCCTTTCAGCATCTGATTACATAAATTATGGGATGTAGTTTTCCATATTGTTGCATAAGGCAACCTCCTATAGCATCACCAGAAGCATCAGTAGTGACAAAAAATATTTTATTCATGTCTGGTAATCTCAATATTAAATCTGAAGAAAATATTTCATTAATCCTATCTATTGATTTAATACATTTTAAATTGCATATTACTTTCCTAGGTTGTCCCTTCTTTAATAAATCATTTAAAGGATTGACTATCTCAGCTAAATTTGGCACATACTTCCTATAGTAGTTTATCATTCCTAAAATAGATTTGATTTGTTTCTGTGTTGTTGGTATCTCTATATTCAAAATTTTCTTAACATTATCTTCAACAGGACAAATAATATTATCTTTAACTCTGTGACCCAAAAATGTTATTTCATTTAATCCTATTTCTACCTTCTCTGCTTGTACAGTTAACCCATGGTCTTTAAGTAATTTAAATATTTCTCAAACTCCTTTTATATGCTCTTCCCAACTCTCATGAAAAATACAAATATCATCCAGATAACAAATTACATTTTGTCTATGGCCAATTACAACATTCATCATTCTATTGAATGTAGCAGGAGCATTTACAAGTCCAAAACTCATAAAATTCCACTGGAATGTACCATATGGAGTAATAAAAGCTGTGAATGGTTTAGCATTATCAGTTAAAGGAATTTGCCAATATCCCTTTGTTAAATCTAGTTTAGTAAATATTTTTGCATTAACTAGCTTGTGTACAATATCATCTATATTAGGCATAGGATATGGATCAAATTCTGTGATCTTATTTAATTGTCTGTAATCCACACATAATCTAATGTCACCATTTTTCTTCTTTGCTATCACAATGGGTGATGCATAGGCTGATGTTGATGGCTCAATTATCCCTATCTTAAACAAATTATCTATTTCATTCTTTACTTTTTCCTGAAGATGTAAAGGAACTCTATAAGGTTTCATGTATATAGGTCTATCACTATTTATTTAAATGTCATGTTTAATTACATCTGTTTTACCTGGTAAGCTAGAAAAAATTTCTTTACAATCATTAATTTTTGGCTACTCCATTTATCGGATTAAAAGTAGCATGAAACTCTGGCTTAAAAGAAGTATTGGAATTTCAATTAGAATTGGTATAAAAGTAAACAAATATGTCCTTAATTTACTGTATTGATATCTATATATTGTAATTATGAATAATGCGTTGTGTTATAGATAGTAGGCTACCTAATGGAGATTTTCATACATGGCGGAAAATTAATAATCTAGATTCTAGAAGTATCTAGAATAGGTCTAGGAGTATATAGAAGTATCTATAATAGATCTTCGGACTTTTTCTTGGCTTTTTTTTTTAAGCTCTACGCTAGTATTTCATTTAGTTCTGGAAAAAAATAGTAGTCTATTCGTTTAATTGTAGGTGCTTTAACTTTGGATTTGAACCGCTTCCCCCGTGGCGCCAAGTCGAGCAAGCTGTGCACCTTGGACATGCTGAAGACGGATGGCTCTGTGCCCCAGATGTCCCTATTCAAGCACAAGAGAGTTAAAGGCTGGTGGCCCTTCCACGTGAAGAATGAAGGCAGTGAAGAGCTAGAGTTAACGGTAAGAATGAAGCAGCGAATGGATAGAGTTAACAGTAAGAATGAAGGCAGCGAATGGATAGAGTTAACGGTAAGAATGAAGGCAGTGAAGAGCTAGAGTTAACGGTAAGAATGAAGGCAGCGAATGGATAGAGTTAACGGTAAGAATGAAGGCAGTGAAGAGCTAGAGTCAATGGTAAGAATGAATGCAGCGAATGGATAGAATTAACAGTAAGAATGAAGGCAGCGAATGGATAGAGTTAACGGTAAGAATGAAGGCAGCAAATGGATAGAGTTAACGGTAAGAATGAAGGCAGTGAAGAGCTAGAGTTAACGGTAAGAATGAAGGCAGCGAATGGATAGAGTTAACAGTAAGAATGAAGACAGCGAATGGATAGAGTTAACGGTAAGAATGAAGGCAGCGAATGGATAGAGTTAATGGTAAGAATGAAGGCAGTGAAGAGCTAGAGTTAACGGTAAGAATGAAGGCAGCGAATGGATAGAGTTAACGGTAAGAATGAAGGCAGCGAATGGATAGAGTTAATGGTAAGAATGAAGGCAGCAAATGGATAGAGTTAACAGGTAAGAATGAAGGCAGCGAATGGATAGAGTTAACGGTAAGAATGAAGGCAGCGAATGGATAGAGTTAACGGTAAATACCTAGTTGATAACTCAATCAGTCGCCTACCAATGACTTTGAGCTGATCATTTGGAACACACATCTTGCCAGTGTTACAGAACAGTTCTGATTCATTTCTGGACCAATGTTTGCATTATAATTAAAGATTTGATTCAGTCATCCGCATCACATGAGTCCCCTTAATCGATGTTATTTTTTAAAAAAACTTCCATTTTGCATTGGACAACAGCTTTATCTGTGCTAGGTATGGAAAAAAAATACAGGTTGCAACTGGTTTGGCGGGTCATGTGAACAACTATACTCATCATTAATCTTCGGAACTTAATCCAATGTCTTTGTTTTTTAGTGGCACTATTGAAAAGAGCTAGACAAGGACAAGTGCAGAGCTTTTTACATTTTTGTGAAGATTTTTGGCATAGTTCTACTATATATATATATATAGATATACATAAAACTATAAATATAGATATTGATAGATAGATAGATAGATAGATATATACATAGATACATAGATAGATACATAGATAGATAGATAGATAGATACATAGATAGATAGATAGATACATAGATAGATACATAGATAGATACATAGATACATATATAGATATATAGATACATAGATAGATACATAGATAGATAGATACATAGATACATAGATAGATACATAGATAGATACATAGATAGATACATAGATAGATACATAGATACATTAATACATACATAGATACATACATACATAGATACATAGATAGATACATACATAGATACATACATACATAGATACATAGATAGATACATACATAGATAGATACATACATAGATACATAGATAGATAGATACATACATACATAGATACATAGATAGATACATACATAGATACATAGATACATAGATAATGATTGCATTATTTTAACAAGATAAAATGGTGAATTAAATAAAAGTAAATAATGTTAAGTCCTAACTAGAGCACAAATCCTCTGACTTAACAATTTCCCGTAGCTGCATTGCTGGAATTGAAGAGAGCATAAAGTATCAAGTGAGCATTGCTTCTTGAAGAAGTTACGGGCGGTCGTTCAAAAGTGAATATTTAATGCCAGATTCTCCTGCTTGAAGACAGGGGGGAGGGGTGCCAGCAAGCAGTGTCAAACCATAATGAAAGCAATACGAAGCGCATACCACACGACTAGGCATTTCTGCAAGACCAGCAGGTTTAGTCAAATAGAATATCACAAGAGAGGCATTGTGATATTAAAATATTGAACCAGTATAGTAGTGACACGATGGATGATACATCCAAAAAAAAATGAACTAAAAGTCTTTTCTCGTGAATTGAGTGTAACAAGCTACAACATTGGAGATGCGGTGGCTGAGTCGTAAAGCGCTTGGCTTCCGAAACGAGGTATCCCTTGTTCGAATCCTGGTGAAGACTGGGATTTTCAATTTCAAGATCCTTATGACGCCTCTGAGTTTACCTAGTTCTAAATGGGCACCTGATGAAAAGTAGAGTCGGTTGGTCGTTGTGCTGGCCACATGACACCCTCTTTAACCGTCGGCCACAGAAACAGAGATGACCTTTACATCATCTGCCCTATAGACCACATGGTCTGAAAGGGGAATTTTTAAAAACTTTTACTCTATGTCTCGGGTTCAAATCCCATCACCAGTCAGTGTTTCTCTTGATGTGTTATGAACCGATCCCTGACAATACATCCACGCTTTTCTGCACATACGCCTGTCATTGAGGCGTACAAACTTATACACCTACACGATACCTCACACACACACACGCACACACATGACAGACTGTCTTATTAAACTCTGTACACGAGATAACTATCTCATCTCAGGGGAAACTCTTCAAAAAACAGAGGAAGAAAAAAAACAACGATAAGCTGATTCGTGAAAGCCCAGGAAACTTACCTTGAGATTCGCTGATCTCAGAGATAAGTCCTCCATCTTTTCACCCACCTCCCTTCCCCTGCTTTGCGCCCCCCCCCTCCAGGTCTTAATTTGACAGAAGTTATCTTGACGGCATCTTCGTTTCCTGTGGTAGAGCCTTCATCGCTGTTTCTTGAGACTTATCAGTTGGGGGCCTCCACCTTGGGAAGGCACCTGCAGGGTTTGAGATTCTGGCCAACTATATTCTTCTCTTTGTTTAGCGTACATATTTGTGGTGAATAATTACTTGAGGAGACCCATCTGCGCTGAATTATATCGTCACACGTACCAATCACTTGATATCTTTATATCTGTTAAGGGGAAACTGATTTTTTTTTTCCAATTTGAGTTATAGACACATATAAGTTCTGTTTAAAAGTTGTAATAGTTATTATTATACCATGCGTTATTTAGATGCTTAGAAACATTTATATTTGATAAATTTGTAAATTCTTCACACCTAAAAAAACAGCGAAAGAATGAGATTTTGTTTTTAGACATTGCCTACGTCACTCTCCTCTAGATCTAACCAATCGCATCGCTTCAAAATAGGTCATTCTTACATTGACTGCTTGGTTAAGTCTAGTCCATCGGCTATGATACTTATGAAAGTCATTGGTAATGATACTTATGATAGTCAATGGTAATGATACTTATGATAGTCATTGGCAATGATACTCATGATAGTCATTGGTAATGATACTTATTATAGTCATTGGTAATGATACTTATGAAAGTCATTGGTAATGATACTCTTGATAGTCATTGGTAATGATACTTATGAAAGCCATTGGTAATGATACTCATGATAGTCATTGGTAATAGTCCCACACCCCTTTTTTACTAGATCGATAGAGCTCTATAACTATCAGGATCTAGACTCTAGATTTAAAGTGATATCCGATTGATTTAAATAACCTGGTCAGACATACATTATATATAGATCAAGCCTAGTCTACTATAGGGTATCATCAACATAGCTGACGTCACATAGACAGTTCCCCTTTCAGACTTTTTGGTCTATAGGCAGACGATGTAAAGGTCATCTGTTTCGTGGCCAACGGTTAACGAGGGTGTCATGTGGCCAGCACAACGACCAACCGCCTTTACTTTTCCATAACTATTGTCAGGTACCCTTTAGAGCTGTGTGGACTCAAAGGCGCCCAAAGATCCCGAAATTAAAAATCCTAGTCTTCACCAGGATTCGAACCCGCGACCTGAGCTTTACAGCCTCACATAGAAACCCGGTGAAAAACTAACTGTTTTAGATGCGCAGAAAAATTACGTCACAAAAAAACATCGATTGCTAAGTTAATATTGAAAATAAAATAAAAAATAATATATTCATTATCTGTACGCCGAAACACATTGCATCAAAAATTGTCAAAATTGTTTCTTTTATTGTTTGTTCCATCGATATAGATAATGAAATCACCAACTTTTTCATGATTTTCCCCCCCTTCCCCTTCTGAGCTTGAAACGTCATTGGGATACCACCGTTGACTGTATTGCAACTTCGCTTCTCTTTGCTCAAACATTTTTGGCTGTCCCTCAATGTCTCCTTCTTTGCACATTGTTTGTTTGTTTCGCAAGAAGACAACATCGAATCTTGATAGGAAGCAATTTTTTGGAGTGCTACCTACTGGATAGTTTTTGGGGGGGGGGGGGGGGGGGGGAAATGGGATAATCTTTCTTTGGTGTGGTAGTCCTGTAAGCCTAATTTACTATCACGCATACAAAATTAAACGTGTTTTAATATCGGTGGATGACTATCTGATTATTGATATATCACGTTCTTTTTTCTTTCTCCGAGAATCTACGATAAAACCTAGTTTTTGTTTAGCGTTGTATTAAATATTTTATTTTAATGATTCCCAAACTGTGTTCCGCGGAACCCTTGAGTTCCGCAGGGCCTGAACAGGTGTTCCAAGAACTACTGGAATAATTAACTAGTAGGCCGCCACGCGAATTGACCTCTCTCTTAAAAAAAATAAGCAAAGTGCTCAGCTAAGTACTCTGAATGTGCGAAGTGTTCAGTTAAGGAAAAAGTTTGGGAACCACTGATGTATTGTTTTAAAGTCTATTCTTTCTGTAATGGAAGAGGCTTAGGTTGAAGCAGACGTGATCTATTTATAGTAGTTTTATTTACGTCATTGTTTTTTGTTTTCTTTTTGATATTCGTTTGTTTTTATTTTTATTTTTGGTGTATTTTATTCTCTCCCCTTACCATCATTCCTGTCCAGTTCTTCCTCCAAACAAGGAACATTCATTGACCGGCTCCGGATTGTGTTTCCCGCCCGACTGTCACTCAGGGAATAATCTATCAAATGTTATTGCACAATTCCGAGAGCCAAGCACTGGCGCGCTTTCTAATGCTCCAGGCGACATTCTGTAGATTTGATTGCTGCAAAGGGGGCTTTTCGACTTTTGCTGTTGCACGCGTAGAGGGAATAGAAAGAATGCTCGTAGGCTTGTTTTTACAAAGCTTACATCAACTCTGTCTGTCTGTCTGGTAAAAAATTTGAACATGTTTTCTTCCATTTCCCATTCTCGGATCAAGTTGAAATCTTGCACAATTATTCATTGTACCTGACGAAATATGAAACAATAAAATAAAATATAAACCAATTAGTTAATTAATTATTGGTGATTAATTATATTATTTAATATCAAAATAAGGGTAATAACTACTACTTAATGAGAGAAGTGGATGTATATATAGATTTAATCCCCTTATTACGTTTTGAAACGTTTTTTTTTCCCTCCCACTTCGATTCGCGGATCAACTTGAAATTTTGCATAAATAGTCAAAGTCAATGACAAAACACAAATCAATGCAAAAATTGACCAATTAGTTAATCAATTAGTATTAATTACTTTTTTTTAATATAGCAGAAAGGGAGCTAAACCCTGCCATTTTCAGATAAATGGCAGTAATTAACGGTTCTTTCCTTTATATAAACTTGTTTGTTTTTTGTTATGATATAAGCCTGTATAACAGGAGTCAGTCTACCAGTGATAAGGGAAGACATTGTTTTTCCATACGTCTGGCCGTTTCGATAACTGTACGTATGTACACACTGAACTCTCTATAAGAAACAGGCATTTTGTTGCTTTCTAATCACTCTGAACTTACTGTGTAGACCATAAAATGGCGGAGCCTATTTGTTGTGCTGTATACGGATGATGGCTATTACATTATTTCGGAAAAATGTGTTTAGATTAAAATAGTATTACAATGTAGAGTCGGTACAAGATTTTAGACATGGGATATGTAGAAGTATGGCGGCTCTGTGAGTGATATACAGAGAACTTAGTGAGAAACCAGGGGCGGAATGGTTAAATGGGCATTCGGGCAAATGCCCGGCGGGCCGGTATGGCCACCAAAAGCGCCTCATGTATGCCACTATGTGTTAAATTGTTAAAGCTTTTATGATATTCTCTTAGAAAAGGAACCCTCTGAGAATCGTGTAAAAAAAAATCTTGTACGGAATCTACATTGTAATACTAATTTAAATTTATAATTTATTGTGTATTTTTTGTTTCTATTTCATTTGGGGCCACCTTATTCACTTCGCTTAGGACCTCCCTATTTGCTTCGCCTAGGGCCTCCCATTACCCAAGGCCGGCCCTGCCCCCACAAACCCCACCCATACTTCCCAATATGAAAGATTGCCTTCTAGTGTTGCTACGATATAAATTGCCATTCTTTGTATTATTTTACCTCTAAACAAGCAAAATAGAAAAAAATACTTTAAGCAAAAAAACAAAGCTTATCAATGTATCAATTAGTTAGGTTCAGTCATGTCATACAATTTGTAATATATCTAGACTAACAATAAAACAATCTGTGCGATTAGAAATATTATTATTATTGTTTTTTTTTGTTTTGTTTATTGCAATTTCATACTTTTAGCGTTCTCAATACGCTATCATCCTATCACTTGTCTGGATCAGTTGGAAAGGAGAAGGTGGAGAACGAACAGGGTATTTAATTCAGCTTATACCACCTCTTCAGTCACGTACTATTTCTTTTCTCTGTTTGAAATACCAAGCAAAATAATTTATTACCAATCGTTAATTAACTAATTGGTTAATTATTTTTTATCGATTCGTGTGTTGTCATGTTAAAGAAATAATTGCGCAAAATTTCAGGCTTGATCAGAGATTGGATGTCGGAGAAATAATTTGTACAAAATTTTGGCCAAATAGACAGACATACAAACGGACAGAAAAAGTTGATAAAAGCTTTGTAAAAGAAAAATTTAGCAGACGATCAGGAACGTTCAGAAGAACGATTGAACCAAGCAGGGTTCTTCTTGGAATATGTAGGGAACCGTCGACTTCCGTCCACCCTCCTTGTTCGTCTGCCAAGCCACAACGCCGCACATCCGGTTTAGTAGCGCAGAGTCAATATTCTATTATCCAACCCATTTGCCCACGGCACGTCTGTTTTCTCTGTCTGCCGGTCCCCTCTCTGCTGACCAATAATTAACATCCCTGGTAGCCAGCGGTCAAGCAATTAATGAAACATCCTGTCCTAGTTAGTTGGCGGTAATTGACAGCAGGGGAAGTAAGCTTGAGGGGGGGAAGGAGGGGGGCGTGTTGCTGACCAACTCTGACCGGTATTGATCTCAGATGCACATCGGTATGGTTACTCACTGCATAGAGATACTGGAAATCGATGGACCCAAAATTAAAATGTGCGCTGTAGAAAATGGACAATAAATACATTTTACTTTAGTTGCAATGCTCGAAACAATGCACTTTTTTGTTTTGTTTCTGATTGTTGGCTTCTCCTTATTTTTTAATAAAAATATAGATTTAATAAATAATATGTATTAATAATATATTGATTGGTTTGTACTTGCGTTTATTTTTTCCCCTTACTTTGCGTTTTACATAGGTTTAGGGTCAAGGTCATTTTAACATTTAAAAAAGAGAAAGAAGGGCTAGAAATTTGGTTCGAAATCAAACTGGACCTGGACAATCGTGATACCCATAATGTCATCAATTCAGGGAAAGTATTAAGGTTACAGATGAAGTTTTTTTGTCTAGGTTTCTATTAATGTCACAGCGATAGGCTTGTTAGTGTTTCTATTAAACACAAGTTTTTTTCTTTTTTCCTTTTTATTTTAATGAACCATTGTTTTAGAGATAGAATCGTCAAAATTCAGATTAAGTCCGAAAAACACAAAAAAATTGCATTGCTCCGCTTTGTGGGAAGGATTGAGTTGAAGATGTCAAAGGTTTAAGTTCGTATGAATACATTAACCTTCCAATGTGATCTGATCCTCAGGGGAAAGTAGAGGCGGAGCTACATCTGATGAGCGCAGAGGAAGCAGAAAAACACCCGGCAGGTTTGGGAAGGTCTGAACCAGACCCTCTGGAGAAACCGAAGTAAGTCTTGCACGCTGGCCCGTTAGCATCGTTGTTGTTGTTTTCAAAGCTTATATCTTCTTACTCTTTATCTCTCTGTCTGTCTGGTCAAAAGTTTGTACACGTTATTTCTCCCACACCAAGTCTCGGATCAAGTTGAAACTTTGCACAATTATTCATTGGCGTAGAGACAATTAGTGAATGAATAAAAAACAAAACAATTAGTCAATTAATTACTTGTATTTAATTATTTACATTCATACTAACAAGGGAAAGTTATCCTTCAGTATTTGCATAATTGCCTAAATATGTGGGGTTTTGTCCCCTTAGATAGTTGAACACGCTATTTCTCCCGCACCCATTCTCGGATCAAGTTGAAACTTTAAAAAAACATGAATCAATTAAAAAAATGAGCCAACTAGTAAACTATTTTTTTTTAATTATTTTTCTCGCAAAGCAGGACGTTCAGGCGACAGGATTTCGATGTTTCAGAAAACACTAAACATTTTTTTTCATTTTTTACATTTCAAAAATACGATATCGAAAAGGGAAATAACTTTTTAAATATAGTTATAAGTGTGTAGTTCTTCACCATCGATAATCTTTATTATTTTTATTTTTTTATTTTTTTGTTTTAAAAATGTTGTACCACTCTCTACCGCTCTGGTTCTCTCTCTCTCTCTCTCTCTCTCTCTCTATTCCTCTCTCTTCCTCTACTCTCCCTCTCTCTGCTTCTCTTGTTCAGACGTCCGTCCAGAACAGAAGATTATGACGTCCTACCCAAGACCTCGTGCTGGACAGCGGGTGGAGGGGTAGCTGTTAGGGGCTGAGGTTCAATTCTTTTAAAAAATGAATTACTGAATTACGGAGTTTAAAAATTAAAACTCAAATATTATCATTTCCAGGAGCGGATCAAGAACTTTTGAGTGGGTGGGGGATGTGCAATTTTTTGCAAACCCTAACTCTTGTAAACCTCGACACTAGGTATAAAGACACACATATATTTTCAGTGAACCACAGAAAGGGTTCAATAATAGCATTTAGAATTGTGTTTGTCAAACTTCGGGGACGGCTCCCAATTATAAAATTGTTATATATAGCGTATATAAATTTTATTATGAGTATTTTTTTCTTCGCAAATTGTGTAATTTCTCGAATTAAAGACGCCTTTCTCCCCCCCCCTCCCCCCCCCCCCCCCCCTTAAGGTTAGGGTCCATCAGGGGAGGTCGAAGATTGCATCTAAATCCCACCTTGTAACGAGCTCCATTTAATTTGAGGTCAGATGCATTCTCGCCTCCCCCTCCCAACCAAATTCATGTGGATAACATACCAGTGTTGGAGACGGACAAATATTAAAAGTATGGGTACAATATAAATAATTGATACATTTGTTTAGGAGACGTGAATATTTTTGTAAACAAGTTGTGTGATTTCTCTACGAAAATTCGCACCTACACCCTCCTTCCCTCCAGGATCTGACGGTGCCCATATGGTGAAGTGCCCATATTAATTTGACTCCCATGGAATTAAGACGTTGAAGCAAGCTAATTATCACCAAAATCTAATCACATTTAAAATTTCGTTTCGTTGTTTTTTAAATAAGCAAATTTTGTTTTTATTTTTTTACCAGTCGCCCAGATTCCTCTTTCATGTGGTTCATGAATCCTTTCAAGTCTCTCCGATACATCCTGTGGCACAACTACAAGTGGATGATCATCAAGCTGCTCCTGGTGGCGCTGCTGGTAGCCCTCCTCATCCTCTTCTTCTACTCCATGCCAGGCTACACCGTCAAGAAGATGTTCAACGCCTGAGCAGCTCTTGACTGTGTCTCGAATGGGGCTCACTGTAATAGAAATGGGTGTCAGCTAGCGCACTTCAACAAGACTGAGACGCCAGCGCTGGCGGGATTAAAACGGTGCTGACAACCGCATTGATGACAACCATTGTGATAAGAACCACATTGATGACAACCACGTTGATGACAACCAGTGTGATAGCAACTTTTAAGATGGTAACCATTCCCTTCAACAATTTTGTTTAAATACGAAAATCGACTCCATAATGCGAAGTGTTTTGTTTGGTTGTTTTGATGACATTTTGTGTGCCAACTATTGTCAACTGACATAACATGACATGACATGCCAGCGACCCCTCCACCTTTTAAATTTTCTCCTTGTTTAGCCTAGAGCCATGTCATCCCTCGAAGACAATCGGAACTAATGTTACCTGGATATTGGAACCAAGAAAACGTTTCAACTCTCGCTCCTTAAGGGAGAGAACTGATCAGCTTTCCGACTTCATTGTGTATTCGTGTCTCCATGACAACGCATGACGTCAGAGAAAGGAAATTGTTGATTTTTTGTTTGTTTTGTTTTTATTGAATGTATTTAATGTCACTGTCATGATTCAATGACATATTTAAGATGACACTGACACATGAAAAACAAATATGTCTTATTTATAAACGTGATTATGTACCGTATATATGTTGAATACGTTTTTTTTTCTTTATAACAAACACATTGATTTTTTCATCAAAAATCGAGCCTGTGTTTAAATCCCAATATATTGAGTTTTTTTTTATTTTGACTTTTTTTAACGCTGTTTGTAATACACCAGGTATCTTGGTTAAGAAATATCTTATAGAAACAAATTAAATGCTACAGCTCAGACGAGAGTCCACTTTTGTTGGACGGTACTCTAGGACTGTAAGATTAGGGTTCCTGTCCTTGTCTTGTAGTTATTCTATATCGTGTCGTTTGTTTCCTTGAGGCAAAGGCGGTGCCCTTGGCGAGTGTCGTATCAGGCTACGAATATTTGTACCATTGTCTGACGGTGGCAAATTATACTCTTTATTGCGTGACCCCAACCCCCAAGGCGATGTAGATCTATTCGCAACCTCAACAGCCGCCTCTGGTCGAGGCGATCTTGCTAATATTTCACTGTAACACCCACTTTTGTTTCCAAAGGCGAAGCTTCTGATTCACAAGCCGAGTGCATAGCACCATGTAATAGTCTTGGTGGGAGAAAATGTTTTGAACTCAAGTCAAGTGGTTAAGCTGATTATGCTTGAAAACTGTACCACCACTGTGCAATAGACTTGTATAGACCCTAGCCCCTCCCCCGAAATAAAGAAAAATAAAAATTACTTTTAAATACATAGAGTACCGCGTGGCTAAATTACTTTAAAACATTAAGACATGTATATAATTTAGATTTTGTATTTTACATACCTATACTCTCAAACAGAATTACTTGAAATTTTGTGAAATGCATCTTAGCAAAATATACTCCCGAAAGACATAGTTCCATAAAAAAAAACATAACACTAAAAGCTTTTACCATAGACATAAATAAATATAGACTGGCCGATTAAAGAGTTTTATGAAACGAAAATTTGTGACTTGCAATTTTGTGTACTTTATTATACAGCATTTATGAGCAGTATAAAAGTGAAGTATTCATATCGATTTCTGCCATAACCTATATAAGTATTACATTATTTTCACACATTTTTTAAAAATCTCTAAGAATAAAGATCATGCAATTTTTCATAATTCGGAAATCCGAATACAATAGATATACATGTTTTCAAGTAACATGAAGTTACTTTCTTCGGCCAGTCTATATTTATTTATGTCTATGGCTTTTACACACAAGGGTCAGCGTTTTCTTGCTATACAGAGAGAGACAATCCTTTTCGTACCATTGCCGTCCCTTGCAGTCTCCCCCTGACTTTTTAAAATTGTGATTGTTAACCTAGTTGTGTAAATATGAATATGAATACTATTATTACATTTATTTATTCAATGAGCGTTAGTTCAATAAACCGTAGCAATATTTTGATGTTACCATCGACGCAATGCTAGGCGATGTCCCAGTTTTGGAATCATAATTTTTTAAATGACGAACAGCTTATGCTATTCTGTATAAAAAGGAAAATAAAATTCTCTTTTGGCTCGAGGACTTACCAAGATCGCAGTACTTTACGGGGATACGCAGAACCTGCTGTTATTTTTCTGTGACAATGCACTCCTCGTGTTACAGATTGTATATAAAAAAAATTGTTCTTCAAAAGTAATTTTCAATCTAAAGCTGATGGGTCTGTGATCAAATCATCGTCCATGACCATACTCCGATTATTGCTTTGGCGATATGTTCGCGTCATCAGAGGTAGGAGGAGTATGGAAGAATATTGAAAACCTGGGCACGCAGCTGTCGGGTCTAAAGAAACAACCATTGCCCGTTACAGTTTGGGATCGGCGTGGCAAGGCTCTACAAGAATGTTGCACTGAGTACTTCCAGCTACTCATGGATCAACAGTTCCTGATTTTTTCTTCAGGGTTGTCCCCCAAAGTCTGGCACGATAAGTTGCAAATAAGCTGAAGTGTTTTTGTTTTTTTTTATGGTTTACTATATGAGTGAAAAACATATTGTTCCCATATTCAGAAGACAACTTTGTTGACCCTCAATACTTTGTTAACATGTATTGGATATGACGTTTTTTTATGAGTAACAGTATGAATCATGGCCTCTCACTTATTGACATTATTTCGCATAATCACATGACATTTGTGACACTGTGTCATTACACTATAACTAATGACATGTGTAGCACTGTGTGTTATGACATTTGAGACAAATTAATGTTTTACATTTTTTTTCAAATAACATGTATGATAACCTTGTCATCTTGTTGTTGATCTTAAATTACTTGCACATGTTAATATTCATTCAAGGTGGTTCAGAAATAATAATATAATGTTATTTTTAGTCTGCAAGTTTTTTTTTATAAAATAGTTCTTCTATGACACTTTGTAACATTTATGTAGATTGACATACTGTTGGTAACCACGATTTGAAAATGGCATGATATTTGTAACAAAATTTTTGTTTTCACTTCTACAGTAAATACCCAACTTTTAAAAAAAATTTTTTTGTCTTCATAAAAAGTAGCACTAACATTTCTGAAACAAATAAAATAATCTGCAAACCAAACATTCTTCTTTTAATATTCGTTGTTACCTTTCCTCCAATTATCTTGCAAGCTCTTGGTGGAATTACTGGACTGGTATTTCGAAATCAGCTCTAACGATTTTCCTAGAAATTTAACAGTTTATGTTTGGGGGAAAAATAAGTACCTCATTTGGTACACGGTGTAAACTCTGGTTTGACTTTTTAATAATATAATCCTCTTAATATTAAATTTGGCTGACGTCTTTTTATACAGGGCTAGGCACTGGACTTTGTATTCAGAAAAGAGTTTGCTAAATAAATAGGCGTACATGTATATGCACGTGTAGTTTAGACATTAAAACGTTGGACCGTTCAGAAATGAGCTCGATGTGCGAATTCATTGAGTGCGCACCTTACACTACTGAAGTATCACAATTAATCATTAGATTGAGAAATTATAGACTAAAGGGGTTAATTAAAAAAAAAAAAAAAAACTATATTGTCACTGTGATAAAAAATATAGACTGGCCCGTCAATGTCCTCACTCTATGAAATGGTATGTCAATGTCTTCACTCTAATAATATTGATAATAATAATTTAATTTATAGAGCGCTGTTAACAAACAAAATGTAAGCTCAAGGAGCTGTGATAACATTACAAACATAAACACGAGAGCTAAAATGACAAACGATTTTAAAACATTTTAAACAGGTAGGTGTCTTAATGTTCTTCTTGAGTTTACGGACTGGACCGTCAATGTTCTCAATCTATAGACTGGCCCTTCAATGACTTCACTCTATGGGCTGGCCTCCCAATGTCCTCACTCTGTGGATTGCCTCTTACTTTATGCTAATTTCAGTTTTCGGCTAGACAGTTTTCATAAAGTTTCCCTTTTAAAAGCTTCCGTTTTCAAAAAGTGAACCAGTATTCTTGTGTTTGAAATTAGCAGCACTAACACCTCCACCAACCCAGTTATCAAATTAAAAAAAAAAAAGATATAATGCTTTTTTTTTTTTGGTTCATAACACATTCACGTGATAATCTGCGTGATTATATCGACACAAGTCACGTAACCAGATCACGTAATTAAAAAAAAATCACCTGGCATTTTTTAAAGAGGACACACTAAAGTACGCGGAACGTATTGTTCGCCTGCTCCTGTGAATGGCCAAGCAGACTATCTTCTGTTCCCTGTGGAAGATGAAAGCCGGCCTTGCACCTCGTTAATAATGCATTCCCGCCTTTTTTTTCTTCTTTCCATTGGGCAGACAACTCGCGTGGCGCAGAGATAGAAAAATTAATTTCCTTAATGATCCGTCTTTTCTCTTTTTTTCTCTTTTGTTATCTTGAGGTAACATAATGCACCCTCAGGGGGGTGACCTACATCCGGGGATGTTTGAGGCGCCCATTTTCTCCGAGACCTGTGCATGTTGGAGTCTAGCCAAAGTGGTTCTCCAACTATGATGCACCTAATCAGTATAAAGAAACCATACCCACGAAAAATTTAAGAAAAAAATATTAATTGTATTTTTTTTTTAAAAGTTTTCAGACCTCTTATCAGATTAAGACAATTATCTTTGGAGTTTTAAAAAATCCCTGGTATTTCCATTTTCAAATAATCCATAATGGTAAAAAAAAATAATTAAAAAGATACCAACTTATAAAAACAACACTAATAAAGATGTTATTTATAAAGATTGGACTAATAAAGATGGTATTTATAAAGATTGGACTAATAAAGATGGTATTATAAAGATTGGACTAATCAAGATGGTATTTATAAAGATTGGACTAATCAAGATGGTATTTATAAAGATTGAACTAATAAAGAGTGCGCTATGGCACTGATAAAGACAGCAGTAACCACGATTGAACTAATAAAGATGGTACTTATATACAGGGCACCAATGGAGGACACCAATACAGCATGTATTCAAATTTATTAGGTCAACCGCGATAACGTTTGAGAAGCACTGACTATCATCTAGCTATGTTAAATCCAGAATAGTGATTTTATATACATTTATGAATATTCATTCTCAATTTCTGCCAACTATGTTTCTGAAAGCCGACATTTAAATGTCTAAAGTACACAACAATCAATTCCTTGCGCTGAAGCTACTTACTAACATTTTTTTGTTTGTAACTCTCTTTCATTCCATTTTGTTATCTATATTTATTTATTCATTAATCCACTGACATACCACTACATCTCTAACTTGCCTTGGACGAAACAATACGAAAACCTAACCAGTTATTATTTTCCGTGTGTCTAGTACAACCAAGGCAACTTTTACAATCGAAACCGCAGTGGTTAAATTTACAAAAAAAAAAAAAAAAAAAAAAAAAAAAAAAAGGTTCTTTGTTCGCAATTTCAACCCATATCAAAAAATATATTATAATTCCTTCCGTTTAAAAGCACTATTAAAACTCTTTATGTACCAACATTTCTCCTTGGAGCGAAACTTGATTTTGTAGACATTGTATAAATAAAGCAATAAAGTTTTATTTCTAAGTAAAGTCTTAATCTTATCTTTTCGTGATTTAATTTTGCACGTTTCGATTTTCGTGACGCTGAACACTTCTCGTAATGATGTTTTGGTGAGTTTGGGGGAGGGCTATTTAAGGCGGGTGGTTCCAATCAAACGTAGCATATAGTAGAATACACCGGCAAGAAATGGGGGACGTTTTGAAATAAGGGCGTTTTAATTAAAAGTGCAAGAAATAAGGGGAGAGGTACGGCCAGAGTACTGTGAGCAGTTGCAGGGTGTAATAGGGAAAGAAAACGTAGAGGGTATCATATATTTAGAATAAGAACTGTAAAGCACAAGAATAGGCAGATAGTGGGGCATGGGGTGGGGGGGGGGGAAGAAGTAATACTCGAGTATACGGGCTCGTCCAATTTCTCGTAATTAGCTGGCCAAAGGAAAATATGGGAAGGGTTTAAATTTATTTAATTATATTCTTATAAGTAAGAAAAAAAATGGAAGGGTCCCATTGCAAAATAAACAATATATAGCTTTCGGAAACAAAAGAAAAGGCAATGGGCGAAGTCAGTGGTTAATGTTTGTGTCTATTTCTTCACAGATCTAGATGTTTAATGTAATTCTGCTGAATGCGTAGATAGTTTTCAGTCAGTATGAGTGATTATCCTTAGATCATTGTGATTATCAAATGTGGTCTTACTATTCCAACTGGAGCGAGGCACATGTATTGGCTAGTTTTAATTATATTTATCAAATACAAATTTCAGGTATAAACAAAATCTTTATTTGAGGTCTTTCAATATTTTATTTTTTAAAAATCGTTTTTTTTTCTTTTGTACATTAAATGCCTTTTTACTTTTAGATTATTAAATATTATAATACCAACTTTGGAACAGTAAATTGTCCCAATATATATTTTGTAAATTGAATGTTTATTAATGGCAAAAGGAAGGATCGTAATTCTCACAGTTCTCATCATGTTATGAGAACGGCAAAAATAGTTTGGAACATAGATATGAAATCTATCATGACATAATTGCATTACATATATGAGATGTCCTTCATCGGTCCCTTGACTTTCACCTTAGGAATGCAGCGACAGTTTTGCCTAACCAAATCTCTTCCACTTCCCAGGTTAGCAGCTGTCCTTAGCGGCCAGACTATTCTTGTCCAGCCTTTCTTTGGACGAGCCTTTCTTCGTGCTCCCTCCACTGGACTTTGAAGAATGACTTTTGACAGTGAGTCATGTCTTACACTATGATAGAACCAGCTCAACTTTAGTGTTATCACAGTGCTGAGTTGTTCCTCCACTTTGCTAGCCAGAGTGTTGATGTCTAGCACTACAAACTCATTTGCCTTCTTTTCCTGGTATATAATACCCAACATCTTTATGTAGCATTAATTCTCAAAGGCATGAATTATTCTTTCAGCCTCAGTTGTCTAACTTTCACAACCATATAGAAGTACAAAAGCCGCTAGCGAAGACTATAGTTTTAATTTTACTAGGAAGCTGAGGTTATTTTTCCAGAATTTCCAGTTCGCTCAAGATGCTGAGCTTAGGCGGGTGTTTATCTCTTTTATTGCTCCTTCATCTCTGGTTGTTTTAGCTCCTAGATATTTAAATGAGTCAATCCTTGGCTGTTCAACTGTATGCAACATTGTGCACTACCTCCACCACAAGTTTGTATTTTGCTCTTTTCGGCACTGATTTCCATACCAACCACTCTAGCTGCGGCATCCAGTTTTGAAGATCTTGTACCTGGTCTGCATTTTCTTCAATAAGCTCTATATCGTCTGCAAGCCTGAGATTGGAAATAGACCGCCCATTTATTGTCAAGCTAGGAGTAAATCCTTAAAGAGTTTTCCATCTTACTATGCTCCAAACTATGTTTTAAAAGCTGGAGAGAGAATGCATTTTTTGCCGCACTCCTGCGAATGTCCTAAAGCAGTGGCGTAGCTACGGGTTTAAAAAACGTAATATTTTTTTATTTTTTTTTTGTAAATGTAGTACTTAATATGACCTAACTTATTTAAATTAGCAATACAATTGTAAACAAAAAAGGTGTTGTTTTCTTTTTTTACAAAAAATCTAAAACCGTTTGCATAAATATGTTAACAAAATGGAAACTGTTAATCTCCCTTACTAAAAAGCCTGCCGTTTTTGTTACTATTAATAGTACATGGGTTTAAAAATGGTGTATTTTTATTTTTAAAAAACTGCTTGTATAATTGATTTTAAATATTAGATTTCTCGCTTTCAGAAAAGAAAAAAAGTAGCCTTTGCATCACAACTTTGAAAGGTCTAAAATATTGTGATGTCGTATTTTCAATATCTTTTCTAGTTTACGAGATCTAAACGGGACGGACGGACGGACAGACCACACAAAACTAACAGCGTATATTTCCCTTTCGGTGGCCGCTAAAAACCCGCTGCCGATCACAAATGTTTAAGGCATAAAAGAAAACTTAAATCTGCCACCGTCGGACAACGTTATGTCGTCGCTAGCTTAGGCAAAATAATGTAGGTTGCAGCCGGAACTGCATAACCAAGTGAAATAATGTACTCATGACTCGAAAAAAAGCTTAGTATGCTTTATGCCCAATGCGGCCCTTTGGAGAACCGCCAAAACAAAATGCAAAGTTGAGTTTGAAAACTTGAGGTTCTTTTTTTTTTCTCGCGAATTGCGAACATGCGAAAACCGTGTCTTTGCAAGCGCCTTAGTAGTAAGTGGGACGCAACGGATACGCCCATTGATTTTAGCCACTGATACCTATTACAATGAAATGAAACGTCTGTTCTCTTCTCATCCTTTCTCTCTCTCTTTCTCTTTCTGTCTGTGCGTCTCTCTCTCTCTCTCTCACACACTCTGGAACCACTGTTTTGTTTGATCTATTCTGCGCAGATAGACTTATGACTTGAATTGAAAGACTCACTATATTACGCCCCACCCCCCTGATCATCACAAAAGAAACACACTGACACTCCCTAACGATCAGATCGTCTGCTAATTGATTCGTGGGTCTTCTCGTTTTTTAAAAAGCTGGGAACGTATAATCTTAACTTTAAAAATGTCCATCGCATTCTGGGTCTGCCTTTGGGTTGCCTGTATACAATTTTCGCTCCTCTGTTCTCTGACATTTTTTCAAGGCGGCTGTCCAACGTAATCTGTTGTTTTTTTTTTCTGTCGCTAACGGTGGGACTTCATATAATTGATATATGTCATGGTTAGTGCGTGTCTTCCACCCTGTATAGCACCGAACCAAACCTATATAATAATAAAGACATTGACTTCGGTACCGAATATTAAGGATGTGTGCATTATTTCACGCGACAATGCAGACTCAGCTGCTACCTGAATATTTTGAAACATCTATTGCAGGCAATCCCGAAGTCCCCGGAAATGGAAGCATGTCTGTTGTGCAGTGTGCGTTTCCATGGCCATGACGATGTAAGGTTAACTTTTTCTTTTTTTCGGCTGTAGAGTTATTGATAAAACCACAAAATGGTCTGTCAAACTTCGTCCATATAAGTCACTTGGTTACTAGTTAATTTTATTCTCAATGTTGCATAAAGAAAAGACATGTATTTGTAAAAAGTTGTCTGCTTTGTTTCTATATATATATCTTCTTTTAAGTTGATACTATGTATATTTTAAAAAAGATTTATTTAAGTTTGTTTAAATAGAAGTCTGTTGAAGTTAATTTTAAAAGTTTATTTCAATTTAAATCGACTACCACTTCATCTGTTTAGTTATACTAACTGTTTGGAGCTACAAACAAACGACCGAGCATGGACTGTGTCAATAGGTGTCCACGATACCAACCAAAGTACTCGACTCCTTCACACAGATCATTCATCATAAAACCAACACATCCGATCAAGCAATCCTAGTAACTCCCCCTATCTATACTACCCCCCCCCCCCCCCCCCGTATAATCCTAGCCGACATTTTGCTAACACAGTGTACGAAATTTTTTTTCTCTCTCACCAGTAAGTCAGCCACGTCTTGACATTTTATAGCGTTCGAAACGCTATTATTATCTGGCTTTAAAACGTCACTTCCCCTCAATCCTGATTGGTTTGGACGCCATTAAAGCTTCCAAATAAAATCTTCACAAGTCCTTTTTTTTTTCTTTTTTTTTTCCCCCTCTTTTTCCTTTCTTCACTCTACTCCACAGGTGGAGAATTCCACAAAGGTTCCAAGACTTTTACAAGTGTTTCCAACTCGTTGTCTAATCTACAGGTGGAGAATGTCGCGAGGGTTCTAGAACTATAGACTACGCGTGGCCTCATTTTGAGATTGAAATTTTTGAAATACTTGAAGCGTTGGGGGAATTCCCTCATTGATCAAAGTCAAGCTGGAGAGAGAAGGCATTACAAAAGGTGGGCTGAGTCAGAAACGCCTGAGATATGGAAATGAAGGTCTGACGATCATCCCCTAACATTCAGACTCAAATTATTTTTTTTTTTAGATTAGTTCTTCATTTTAACTCTCTTGTTTATGTTTGTTATGTAATCACAGCACATTGAGTCAACAATATATTTGTTAACATTGTTATATACGTGAAATTATTATTATTATAAGTTATTATTATTAGCTCACTGCCTGGTCGTGCGGCCGTCTCTATGGTCCCGTGTTCATATCCTGCCCGCTGCCATTCCCCGTCGTCCTGCGGGAGGTTTGGACTAGGAAGTAGATTATCTTCCACCTGAAGGTGCATCCAAAACATGTAGAACAAGGAACTGAGTTTAAAAAAAAAATTTTTTTTTTCCCATCAAGGAATGGACAGGCCAGACCAAATGGAAGAGATTATTATCCAGACAAAAAAAAATTATAGAGGAATGTTGAAAGTCGACAGATCATGTATGGTGCCCCGAAGGTCCAATAGACTAGGGGATAGACGAAGGTGCCATGACAAAATACAGAGCCCAGCTAAACTACAAATAGCAGTATTTTGTTTTCTGTCGGTAAATTATTATCAAAGTCAAAGCTTTCTTCAATTATTTTTTAGGTACTACTTGTGACATTATGCATATGAACAAGGACGAACGGAGTTTTATAACAAGCAAAACAGACAAAAAACTTAATTTAAAAAAAAAAAGTGTATCTAAGGGGAAGAACCACACAATCCCTGGCACATAACGAAATAATGCATGAATAATCTTCCTTTTCTCTATATAAACTAATTAATTAATTACTATTTAATTGTTAACTTTTTCAATTTATTTATGTAAAGTCCAACAAAAAATAATGGTGTAAAGTCTCAACCTGATACGAGAATGGGTACAGGTGTGAGAAGCAACGTGTTCAAAAATTGTACCAGACAGACAAACAGACAGACATTGAGTTAATATAAGCCTAAAAGCTTTCTAAAATAAAAAATTAAAGAGAGAAAATACTACATTGACAGCAGTAAAAAAAAATCATTTATGTATGAAAGGATAGATAACTCTTACTTCTAAGTAGATTCCTGCTAAAGCATGTTTATTTAATTTTTATAAAAGTGGATAGTCATAAAGTAAATTTATACAAAAGTACTTTATGTTGTAGAAATTTTGTGCAAATTAATTTATAACAAAATAATTTATATAACAGTAAGCTATAAAATCCCATGTTAAAAAACGAAAACAATAGTTTGTAAATTATTGATTCAAAATCGAATCCAAATTTTACAAAATATGTTATGTGATGATTTGAGTTGACTATAAGAACTAATTAGTAAAAGCACATTTATGATATGGGGGATTATTGTAATAAAATTCAAACTGTCAGCACATCTATGATCCATGTGTCTACAGAGAAATGACCCAATAGTCATAAAGCTTGAACAATGTCAACATTAATCGTTGTGAAAACATGAAACTTGCTGTTTTGTCTTGTGTGCTTTTGGCAATGTAATCTTCTACAGATTTAACAAGAAAAAAAAAAGTAAATTCAGAAAAAAAAAATCAAAAGACAAAATACCTAGATCAATTTAGTTTTTGACTGCGTAGATTAACATTTATACTGCGATGTTCCCAACTGTGATTCAGTCATAATTTAAAAACCCAGGAAACCCAATCTGTGACATCATCATGCTAGGCAGACCAATGTAAAACTAGTGGGCTCCTCTTTCCAGAGGGTACAAAACCTTCAAATGTATTAAAGGTAAGGTAAATCTTTGGAAAGAGGCATGGAGGAAGATGGTCGACAGATCATATGTGATGTCCCAACGGTTTAACAGACTAGGGAGTTGGAGAAGGTGAAACCTTTGATCTTTCTTTTAACTTATGAGAAGCAAATTGACCATTAATCCCGAATGCAAGCAAATACACACACACATACATTGAAATGTAAAACAAAACAACAACAATAAAAACGTGAAAAACAACCCACAAAAACAAAATGAAATCAACATTTTGAAATCTTTATCTTGAATGATTGTTTTAAATTTTATTTTACTTCTCTCATTTTTTTTTTAATTAAAGTTTTAAAATTCTTTATACAATGAATACAGGAATATGACATGAGCAAATCATATGACATTTGTGTATGACATGTGTGGTGGTTCAGGTCTACGAGAATAGAGGATGGCACCCAGTCATAAGAAAACAATATATATATATATATATATATATATATATATATATATATATATAATAGATATCATATAAAAATACAGAGAACATAAAAGAAATATACTTTCTGAAAGCGAGTGCTGTCCGCTTTCAATTCTATTAGGTTCAGACCAAAATAGTGAACTACATTTTTAGTACAAAGACTATTTCTTTACTAAAAGTAGAGTACACATGGCAATAATACAATATTTTTGTTTTTTAAAAAGGTAAATATTTTAATTAAAAGCCACTATTTTTTTTGTCATATGACCTACTTTTTTTATTATGACAAACATTTATTGAACTACTTCCTTAAGTGACCCACTTTATTTCGCCATGCAAAGCTGAAGCTTAAACGTTTTTGAGCCTAGTATCTAGAAGATTTATTGTTGGCCAGGTTTTTGAAAAACATGGAATACTATTAAAATGTTTTTGACCCGATCCACTTTCTTCAATCTCTTCATTTGGCTGCCTTTCGAAATGGCTGAAAAACCCAACTTAACTATTTATACCTATAATTATTTTAACACCAATCCTTTTTTTTGGGGGGGGGGGGGGGTTCAAAAGCCCAAAAATTACCAACAGATAATGTTTTGCAGAGTGATTCCAGCACAGACCAATAAATAGATGAAAATAAGAAGAACATAAACTAGAGCGGACACAAAGTGCAGTCGTGATCTTGAGTGGAGGACAGAACAAAATAAAAAAGTTCCATAGATTTTACAATCTAATCCAAACTCTTGCTATGCGCAGCAGAGAAGCCATAACGGAAATGAAATGACTGGTATGAACAAAAATGAAAAGGTCCAAGGTCACTTTAAAAAAAAAAGAGAGGTTAAAGAACTCACTCTGTCCCGGCTGTTGTAGTAATGTTGGAAACGAAAGAGCAAGGACACCAGGACACCTGATGATGTGCTGCTTCAGGACTGCATCCATACACGAGGACCAGTAGTCCATATATATATATATGTATCAAAAGACTTCAGCTGATATATTAATATGTAGGGATGATGTGACATACCATTCATCTCTGCACCATTTTTGTTCAGGCCGTCCACATCAGTGTATACTCTAAACACCAGCAATAGGATAAAGACGTAGACATTGTTTGAAAGCAATAAGCTCATCAAAACTTTTAGTGAAACTGACTCTCCTATTAATATCTTGGAAACACTAGCACTTCAATTCAACGCTAGTGTGTACACGTGTGTGTGTGTGTGTATATATATATACCACAGCCCCACCCCACTTCTAGTGAGTGTTGCAGCTCCTATTTCAAACGCAGTTGCTTCATTTCAATGTTCAATACAAATAATTGAGTTCAGTTTCCAAATAAGATAATGTGATGTATCCTAGTTTACCTTATTAAAGCTAGATCTAGACATTTCATCAAATTAAAAAACAAACAAACAAACAACTTTTAAGTATTTGTAAAAAAAAAAAAAAGAAAAAAAAACATGAAAAATAAATTTTACAGTTTCAATAGTCATAACTTTAGTCAGTTCTAAATACGTCATAACTTTAGTCAGTTCTAAATACGTCATAACTTTAGTCAGTTCTAAATACGTCATAACTTTAGTCAGTTCTAAATACGTCATAACTTTAGTCAGTTCTAAATACGTCATAACTTTAGTCAGTTCTAAATACGTCATAACTTTAGTCAGTTCTAAATACGTCATAACTTTAGTCAGTTCTAAATACGTCATAACTTTAGTCAGTTCTAAATACGTCATAACTTTAGTCAGTTCTAAATACGTCATAACTTTAGTCAGTTCTAAATACGTCATAACTTTAGTCAGTTCTAAAATACGTCATAACTTTAGTCAGTTCTAAAATACGTCATAACTTTAGTCAGTTCTAAAATACGTCATAACTTTAGTCAGTTCTAAATACGTCATAACTTTAGTCAGTTCTAAATACGTCATAACTTTAGTCAGTTCTAAATACGTCATAACTTTAGTCAGTTCTAAATACGTCATAACTTTAGTCAGTTCTAAATACGTCATAACTTTAGTCAGTTCTAAATACGTCATAACTTTAGTCAGTTCTAAATACGTCATAACTTTAGTCAGTTCTAAATACGTCATAACTTTAGTCAGTTCTAAATACGTCATAACTTTAGTCAGTTCTAAATACGTCATAACTTTAGTCGATCTTCTCGAGTATTTCGTCTTTTTTGTTTTACAAGTTTCCAGTAGTGTTGACGTCATTCACAATGTCTTAAACATGTACACTTTCAGCTTGTTCACCAATACTATTACGTCTAGACATACGCACAGTTCTACAAACCTATCGAAAAAATCCGCCAACCCGAAACCAGACAGATTTACACTGCCTCCCCCCCATATTAAATCATAACTACAAACCATGGACTCTCATACTCTGGAGAAGAATTGCTTCAATAATTGAATGCAAACTATTCCATACACAGAAACATTTCATTGGCTCAACATTATCACACCCCCTCAGAACTACTGGAGAAGTAATTGCTATCGAAAAAGGAATAAATATACATTTCTATAAATAGACTTTCATTGCAAGGGGAGGTAAATAGACTTACTCCTTGACTCAGAACAATCAGAAATAATGGTTTATTTTGCCCATTAATTAAAAAAAAATATTATAAAACAAAATAAAAAGCACACAGCTAAATATGTTAATATCAGATAAAAACATAACAAATTAGTTATGTCACTAATTTATTTCATGTTGTAGGGTCAAGAAATCTTTGGTTGTTAATAGAATCTTTGGGGAATGAAGTTAGCGATTAGATGTCCTTGAACTTTAACAAAGGTCAAGACTTGACCCAGTATATACCTCAATTTTGAAATTTCCCTATTAAGCAATGCAGACGACTATGTCATGAGGCCTCTCATTGTGACTACGTCCTGAGGCCTCTCATTGTGACTACATCCTGAGGCCTCTTGTTGTGACTACGTTCTTAAGCCTCTCACTGTGCTACAGTGCCGGTAGGCTGTGATGTCTTCCACAGTGATGTGAAATGTTCTGCACGTAGGATGTTGAGTGATGTCTGACATCAAACATCATTTAGTATCACAACAATAACAGCAACAACAATGAGTTTAAAAAGAACAACAACATAAAAAAAAAAAACAACTTCTTGTCCAATTTAAAAGTTGCTTGCTGTGTGTGTGTAGTCTGAGCCGATTTGTAATGAATCAATGAATCGAGTGGGAATTATGAAATGATTTGTAAGTGATGGATGATCTGAATTGTAACAGAGTTCGAATCATGCTCTGATTTGTATATGTTGGAGCTTGAATCATGAGTTTATGTAACTCTCTCATGACAATGAATCACAAGTAGATTCAAATCTCTGATGATGTTGAATCACTCATGAACCAGGAAACACTGTTCACTTGATATTTGAAAAGGAGTCTGATCACTGAGTTGGTTTTGTAGTTAAATCAGCACGCTGTTTCAGTTACGTGTTAAATTCCAACATGAATCACAATGAATCGAATCAGTCTCCATCATAACAAGGTTAAACACAAACTATACTTTACTTCTTAATGAATGCACACAAAAATGGTGGTTGGGGGGTGTAATGCAATAAAATGACTCAATTCCAGCTTATGGCCAGACTGGTCAGAAAGTTTCAGGCAGAGGTCCAGCTGGTCACTTCACTGACCAGATCTTAAAACATGTATAGTCACAAAGAATCTTGTCTGGGTTTCAAAACTGTTTCACATCCAGGCACAAGCGAAGAATGTACATTCAGAGTTTTCTGTTCAATCTTTCAATGTTCCTCGTCTGTTTGGGTGAGTTTGAGAAAGTAACTCCACAATAATAAAACAAAACAAAAAAAAAAACCAAAAAAAAACTAAGCAGTGTGCCCAGGGCAGAGAAGTAGAGAGCCAGCTAGAGATAGTTTAAATCCAGGGCATGGTGCAGAGCAGCTAGATCGGAATGGTTGGAGATACGCCAAAATGGCCAGTTCATCTGGGAAACACAAAAGAAAGGAGTTACACAGACAAAACAATCATACATTCAGTTTACATCGTATGTTAAAAAAAAGTCTAGACACTATTTTATATGACACAAAATAGAGTTTAAAATCAAGTTTATATGTTTTTGAATCCAGCAATTAAATTTTTTTTTTTTTAACCTTTAAACTCTACTTTCAAAATTGAAAACAAAAGACAAAGAGTTTGGTTGTGGATATAATGGACAAAACAAATAAATAATTCTAGTATTTCGAAAAGAAAAAAATTGGATTTTAAAAAGAAAGTTCCAAAATGAGAGCAAAGTTCCTAAAGTCAAAGTTTAGTTCCAGAAGGCCAATCTTAGTTCCTATAGGCAAATCTTAGTTCCTAAAGGCAAATCTTAGTTCCAGAAGGCCAATCTTAGTTCCTAAAGGCAAATCTTAGTTCCTAAAGTCAAAGTTTAGTTAATAAAGTCAAAGTTTAATTAATAGATCAAAGTAAAGTGCCTTAAGTCACAGAAAATTTTTTTAAGATAAAGTAAATTTTTTTTTTACAGACTAAGGAAAGTTTTTACAGACAAATGAAAATTCCAACTAAGTAGAATTTAATCAACAATTCTGTCCACTTAAAGCCAACAAATGTTGAGTGCAGCCCCACCTGTTTAGAGGCAGACTCCTCGTCTCTGCCATCCCCCACAACAACGTAAGTACACTTTCTGCCAAATCTGGACACAATTCTTTCAAAACAACTTTCTTTGCCTGGAATAGAGCAGAGTTCAAACATTAGGAATTCTATCAATTAATTCATGTACATTTTAAAATGTATACACTAAAATCTGCTAAAAGAACAGTTGTGAGTTATTCATTCTAAGAATGAAAACCAATTTTATGTTGTACTAATTAGAATATAACTCTACAAGTCTTCAGAGAACTAAATTGGATATAACACTATTGTGAATGAAAAACATGAATAATGAACTGTGACACTTACCTATCTTAGTGGCACTGTAAATGTTGTCAATATTGAAGACGCCACCCAGGCCATACAGTAAGACCTTGGCCAAGGCGGGCACCAACTGGGTCGTGGTCACCAGGACATTTACACAGTTCGGCCTGCCAGAAAACAGAATCAAAGCTGACTTAATGTTGAGATATTATTTTAGATAAACATTGAGACCACAGCAGAAATATACAGAGTGGAGGCACACACAAGACAAATAATTAGAGAACAAGGGGCCCCAAGTTTCATCCATATTTGGCAGGTGCCCAGTTTACAGTCCATCCCCCGCAGCCCTGGCCAGTTATCTGAGATGACCTAGCCATGAAGTAAAGCACTGAAAGATCACATTGGTTATTTCGCTCTACTTCTGGTGTAGTTTGGGTTTTTATTCTAAATTTGATAGCTCTTTAATGATTTCCACCTTCGGTGATTGAGAATTGGATTTCAGCTTGATCAGTCTGCAAGCCAAATAGCACCTTACACGAATAGTTGACAGATGCAAGTGAATTGACCTTAGTACATCTATGTCTAACAAACACACACAAAACTAATTTATTTCTATTAACTAATCCATGAGTTTGTACTGTTATACAAGTGACCAAAGGAAAAACGGAGGAACTCCTCAATGCAGTAATGAGACGAAAGCTGAGCTGGTCATAGTGTAAATTCACTGTCAAAAGTCATGTTTTAAAGTACAGTGGGGGGGGGGGGGGGGGGGGAGCATGGAGAAAGGGTCGACCAAAAAAAAAAAAAAAGCTGGCTGGACAACAGAATGGAATGGACCTGCCTCTCTCTTTATATTCATCTAAGGAACAGCTGCTGACCAGGAAAAGTGTGTGTGTGTGTGTGGGGGGGGGTTCTGTTAAATAAACTGCCACAGCACCCCCTACCACAAGAAAGTCAAGGCACAGTGGGGGGGGGGGGGGGGGGGAGCATAAATCAATATATAGCTAAATTACCCTGAACGTATGATTTTAAGTTACCTTACCTAGAATGTATTATTTGCAGAGACTTGAGGGCCAAAGTGAGCCAGGAGTCAGTTAAAGTCTCAATCTCTTGCCTCAGTTGTATCCACTGTTCTCTTTTCTGTGGACCCAGCAATCCTATGGATGGGGAAAAAAAAACTCAGCACAAAACACAAATAAACACAAGGATGTTTCCATACTTCCATAATAACATATACTGGCGCGATACCTGACATTGTATGTTTTTTAAAATTCTGTCGACAAAATGTATTGCTTGACATGCTTACTGTACATCATGTTAAGATATGGCTAAGACTCTACCTCATAAAAACAACGAAAAAACATAATCCCAAGAATCCAATTCCAGTTTTAAAAAATACGTAAAAACAAAAGGAGGCAACTATGATAATCCTCACGAGAGCAAATTATCATTGTTAACTCCCTTTGATGTACCTTTATAGGGAAATCTCAGGAAAACCTTGATAGTGAAATGCATTATCGCTAAAGCGTTGTTTTTTTTTTTTAAATTAGCTAAATGATTAATTTTGGGGTTGGGCTCTTACCTGCCACGTTGTTCCGGTAGCTGTTGTAAATCTCCTTCATCCGCCTGTACCTGAAGGCCAGCTTCCTCATCCAATCCACCCCTCCCCTCACTCCGGTGGCCATTGCGATGTTGGCGTTGTTGGCCGCCGCGTGGAATCCGTCATTGGCGAAGTTATAATTACTGTGGAAGATCACAAAAAAGGATGGTAAAAGACCAACAATAACTTTGCATCTACATTGTTATTGTTATAGTGGTAAGTAATGCTCTGATGTGGACAACTGTAGTCAAAGTAAATTTCTATTTGTTTCGACCAATAAAATTATCTTATCATATCAGCAAGCTCATCTCGGGACGGGAGCAATTCGAAAACAATAATATCGGCAAGTGAAATCTGCCCATGTGGAGTATCACCAGAGAATGCTGATCATGTTCTTCAAAACTGTTCTGTTTACCATGAAGCACGTACAAGACACTGGCCCCAAAACACCCCAAAAGAAAGAAAACTATATAAAGAGCTCCCCAGATTTGGAAACCACTGCGCAGTTCATCTCATGTATTGGTCTAGTCATCTGAACGCTCCAACATATAAATGAGAACAAGGAAGAAGAAGAAGGTGATATGCGATTTCATTCTAATGCCAGCCGTACACGTCAATGCTATGACGAAACAGAAAACACCAAAATGTGGGAGATGGGTGGACAGAGAAATATAGAGGCGCAGATTTTAGAAAGTGAAGACGGATCGGTCACACCATTGGAAAAGCTACCAACAACAGAGCCAGATAGGTCTCAGAGTGGAACCCCCAGTGCATAAGACGCAATAAGACCAAAAAGATCGTGGCGACGCAGTGGACTAGAAGAGGCCCTATGTTCCATGAGGAACGTGTTTTTACTGAAGCCCTATGTTCCATTAGAAACGTGTTTTTACTGAGGCCCTATGTTCCATGACTAAAGTGTTTTTACTGAGGCCCTATGTTCCATGACTAACGTGTTTTTACTGAGGCCATATGTTCCATGAGGAACGTGTTTTTACTGAGGCCCTATGTTCCATGAGAAACGTGTTTTTACTGAGGCCCTATGTTCCATAAGAAACGTGTTTTTACTGAGGCCCTATGTTCCATGAGGAACGTGTTTTTACTAAGGCCCTATGTTCCATGAGGGACGTGTTTTTTACTGAGGCCCTATATTCCATGACTAACGTGTTTTTACTGAGGCCCTATGTTCCATGAGGAACGTGTTTTTACTGAGGCCCTATGTTCCATGACTCAAGTGTTTTTACTGAGGCTCTATGTTCCATGAGAAACGTGTTTTTACTGAGGCCCTATGTTCCATGAGGAACGTGTTTTTACTGAGGCCCTATGTTCCATGACTAACGTGTTTTTACTGAGGCCCTATGTTCCATGAGGGACGTGTTTTTACTGAGGCCCTATGTTCCATGACTAACGTGTTTTTACTGAGGCCCTATGTTCCATGAGGAATGTGTTTTTTACTGAGGCCCTATGTTCCATGAGGAACGTGTTTTTACTGAGGCCCCTTTGTTCCATGAGGAACGTGTTTTTACTGAGGCCCTATGTTCCACGAGGAACGTGTTTTTACTGAGGCCCTATGTTCCATTACTAACGTGTTTTACTGAGGCCCTACGTTCCACGAGGAACGTGTTTTTACTGAGGCCCTATGTTCCATGAGTAACGTGTTTTTACTGAGGCCCTATGTTCCATGAGGAACGTGTTTTTACTGAGGCCCTATGTTCCATGAGGTACGAAAAGGAAAGATGATGAATATAGATACAGGTCAGATTTAATTAAACAAAAAAAAAAAAAGGGCGTAACTATTGTCAAATGAGGTCAGCCTCTTAGCACAGTGTACCTAATGCACCTCACTAGACTCACGATCTCGTCTCAATAGTCTCCCTCGCCTCGGGGCTCGCCGTAAAGATAGCAAAGTCTCACTTTTTTCTCGTTAACAGCCCTATTATAACCGCCACACACACACGCGCGCACTGGAAAGATATAAATCAGACCCGTAGATTCTGTACCTTCATTTGAACACCACTACGGGGAAAAAATAAAAGAAAAAAAAAAGGGGGAGGGGGGGATACAAAATATTGCAGAAAAAAAAGGTCCACAAAAGTTGTTTTTTTTTTTTTTTACTATGATGTTAATTAGGTTATGTAATCAGGTGTGATTAAGAAACAGTTGGAATGTTTCTTGGAAACATACAATAAGAAATACTTCTACGGAATTTTTCGACAGCCCAAAACATTAAGAAATTAAAAACATTCAACAAGAAACTCATTATTAAACGAACAAAAAAATGGTTCTGTATCTTCCAGCCTTGACCTAGAGGTAGACATCACCGCCATATTTAAACGTATCGCTTGATACTTTCAAGTTGGATTTCATAATATTCAGAAAGAGAGAAAGAGAGATTGAAAAAGAAAGAGATGGAGAGAAAGAAAGAAAAAAGAAAGAGAGATGGGGAGAGAGAGAGAGAGGGGCGAAAAAGAGAAAGATTAAACTTAAGTAGCTCGCCCTCTTTATATTTACGAGTGAGAGCCCCCTCGAGGGCGCAAATACGACCTCGTTAAAGCCTCGTTTAAAACAAGAGTTACGATCGCTGTGAGCTTTTGATTCCTCCTCCCCCGGAGGGTGAGTGAGATAGTCTGGAGAGATTACAGAAAGGTAGGAAATCCTTTTCTAGAAAAGATGTACTTGGGACCACAACTTCTGGAGGCTTCCATTGCTTCAAACACATAACAGTTACGCAGAGATATGTGGAGAATATTTTTTTTTATAACGGATATATAATTGGGGGGGGGGCGCAATTTACAGTATATCACTTATCCATACCGTCTTTTCAAACAAAGATTTGAAGTCAGTTTAATCGCAACGCAACAGGAGGAAAGAGAGTCAATCCCCTCTATTCCTGCTTTCTCTAGAGAGAGGGCGAGAGGTGAAGAGAGAGAGGCACAGCGAGAGGTGAAGAGAGAGAGGTGAAGAGAGAGAGAGAGAGGCAGAACGAGAGGTGAAGAGAGAGAGAGGGGGGCAGAGCGAGAGGTGAAGAGAGAGAGAGGCAGAGCGAGAGGAAGAGAGAGAGAGACAGAGCGAGAGATGAAGAAAGAGAGAGGCAGAGCGAGAGGAAGAGAGAGAGGCAGAGCGAGAGATGAAGAGAGAGAGAGGCAGAGCGAGAGGAAGAGAGAGAGAGACAGAGCGAGAGATGAAGAAAGAGAGAGGCAGAGCGAGAGGAAGAGAGAGAGGCAGAGCGAGAGGTGAAGAGAGAGAGAGAGGCAGAGCAAGAGATGAAGAGAGAGAGAGAGGCAGAGCGAGAGATGGAGAGAGAGAGGCAGAGAGAGAGGGGGAGAGAGAGAGGTGAAGAGAGATGAAGAGAGAGAGGCAGAGCGAGAGATGAAGAGAGAGAGAGGCAGAGCGAAAGATGAAGAGAGAGAGAGAGGCAGAGCGAGGGATGAAGAGAGAGAGGCAGAGGAGAGATGAAGAGAGAGAGAGAGGCAGAGCGAAAGATGAAGAGAGAGAGAGATGCAGAGCGAGGGATGAAGAGAGAGAGGCAGAGGAGAGAAGAGAATGAAATAAAGAGGGAGGAAGACCGAGAAAATGTGATTATAAATTATAAACAAGAACAACATTTAAAAAAAACAAACTTTTTAACATAAAAGTTTACATTAAGTGTAATTGTATTCATTCGTTTGGACCAGTCATGTGATTGAATTTGTAATTGGTCTAGATTCTAGACTAACAATAATAACTGTGCCATTGGAAATATTTTTTACGAATTGTTTTTTTGTTTAGCGCAAGTTCATGCTTTTTAGCAATTTGTCTAGACCCGATGGGACAGAAGAGAATATAAGTAAGATGTTAACGTAATCGCTTATTAAATGCATTTATTTTAAAAAGTTGGAACGACCTGAATTAGTACTCGAAGGCTCAAGCCTAATTAAACCTCATCAAGTTAACACCCTTACCACTGTGGCTGGGAAGTGCTTATGAAAATAAAATTAGGTTTCATATTTTATAGTTATCTGTTGTTAGTTTCAAACTTTAAAGCGGCCACCTATTTCACTCTGCAGCGTACACAGAGGACTAATTCAACTTATACCACCACATCAGTCAAGTACAGTTTCTTTCCCTTGGTCGAGACCAAACAAAATTATTTATTACCAATAGTTAATTAACTAATTGGTTAATTATTATTTTTTTACTGATTCTAATCTTGTCAGGTGAAAGAAATAATTGCGCAAAATTTTCAGCTTGATTGGATGTCGAAAAAATAACGTGCACATATTTTTAACAAGACAGACAGACAGACAGAGTTGACAAAAGCTTTGTAAAAAAAAAAGTGAATGTGAAATAAAGATTAAGCGTAAGTCTGAGTTAGTATGACAGAGAGAAAAAAATGACAGTGAGAGAGAGAAAGAGACAGAGACAGACAGACGGAAGAAGAACCTAATAGGTACAAACGATTGACATAACTGAGGTCAACGTGATAAAAATCTTCAGGAAAGAACTCGTGTAGAGACGGGAGAAACCTGTGGCGGAATGCACGCCGTGACGAATCCTCCAATTATTACACAAGATAAGTACACCCCGGAGAGGGGCGTGAGCCCCGGGTGGAGGGTGGGGTAACTCACGGGGTTATGTTGAGAAAACATTCACCCCTGGCCTCAGGTCTGAGGCTGGCGCCCAGCTAAACATTCGCCTCCGTTGCGCCGAATGTAGGAAGTAAACACGCGATCCGATTGGCCAGATCCCATCACGTGCGCAGAATGGGCTCTTGTAAATATTTAGCTGCAGGAAGTACCATCATTGCTGCTCACGGGTTTAGGGTGTAAACTAGCAGACGTGACCGTCGAAATGTCGAAGGTGTATCGTGAATGAGCATTCTCTTTGTACCGTACAGCTATGAAATTTTCATTCATAAGGAATTCTGGGATATGCCCTATCAATAAACACATCAATCAAGTACCATCTATATTAATGACGCAATTCAGCCGAAGTATTACTGTATAGATCGCAAGCTATGAAAGGGGAACTTAACTTTAATTTGACATTTCTGTATAAATTGGGTAAAGATCATCTGGAACTTTGATTAAATTTCATTCTAATCTATTGTTTGTAAAATGTTTTACATGTTTCGGATGTTTCTTCAGAGCTGAAGATAGTTTACTTCCTAGTCCAAACCTCCCGCAGGATGACGGGTGATCCGAGCGGGCAGGGTTTGAGCCCTGGACCATCGATAAATCTAAACGACAGTCCAGCGCGCAAAACCGCACGACCAGGTAGCCATCCTACACTAACACATGAAGCAAAGTCAATGAAACTTTTAAAAGCTAGGCTTACAGTATGTGACGAAGTATGCCAGTAAGTCAAGAGTCTGTGAACATACTAGGTTATATTTAAATTGAATATTTCTTGGACTTAATGCAACTTTCGGAAAGTAGTAAGTTGTTGGCGCAAACATCCACATGAACCAGTTTTACGGCGATGTACCGCCCCTTCCACTCAATCATCTTATCAATGTACAACACTGCAGGTGTATGATGCTTAAATTCTGTGATTAATGCTTATGGTATTCAAAAAAAAAAAAAAAAAAAAAAAAAAAAAGAAATTGGACTACATACCTGAGATCTTGACCATTGTCGTCCGATGACACGTCATCTATATGTACTTGATCACACTCCTGTTCAAAGAGAATAATGTAAGGTTTTAGTGTCAACAGACTTAGGCTTAGCAGAACAAAACCACCAAAGAAAAAAAAATTTAACGGACTTCTCAACACAACAACAAAACAACCGATATCCTCCCCCCCCCTCCCACACAAACTATGAATGACATCACCAAAACACAGTGGCGTAGCTAGGGTGGGGGAGGGGGAAATGTGAAAATCCACCTCCCGCCAGACCCCACTTGTGGGGGCCCCAAATGATGATAAATTCCTACGCCACTGCCAAAACTAAATGAACGGTACACAATTATACAACAGTAAATAAACAACAGACAGAAACAACAACAAAAATTGATGTTACTCCTTCGTGTGCCTGAAGGTTAGAGGGATAAGGTGAAGTAAGATGCTAGAACTACGAGCCTGACCGTCCGTGGCTCAAGCCTCCTCCAGCCCCTTGATTTTGCTCGGCCGGTCGGATCCACAGATACTGGCTTAGTGCCTGGGGGTGAAGATAGCAATAAGATAGAAAGGCTAGAAGGCCAATGACCCAACGCTTGACTGGAATGTCTGCCTTTATGTCCTACATTCATTATATAGACTATTCTAGACATTTATTCGTTATCAATACATCGACGAAATAATGTGAGCCGCCCTCCACCCGAAACAACTGTGGCGTCTTTTTTAAAGCCAGTCGCCCCCCCCCCCCCTTTCCACCTATGGCCACGACAACTCCAAGCTATTCAACTGTTAACTTTTACGGGGAGTCTGGTTTTAGTTCCTCAGTAGATGCTGGTGTTTGCAGTGGTGATGAACAGGAGGAAGTTGTGAACAAGTGCCCTTACCCCATTCTATTTTCTTCTCCCCTCCCTGATGGTCACACCTATGCCAAGTAGGTTGAGTAAAGCCAAAGAGAGCGGAAGTTGTTTGCTTGTTTTGGTTTTATACCAGGCGCCATGCTAGAGCTCATTGAATACACAGAGGATGTGGGACGCGATTCGGGGTATGGAGTCGGATGGGGGGGGGGGAAGGAAGAATGGGTAGAAGACTCCCTTCAGTGTCAATCATTTATTCCACCGCCCCCTCCCTTCCACCTTTTCCCCACCAAACCACCTCACTTCCTCCAGGAACTTTACCCTAAATAAGCACAAACCCATGCAAGCCGGGAAATCTCATTATTAAAAAAGAATTTGCCAGCTCTCGGCTCCCGGGCCGTTCCGGGGCCCACTCGTTGTTTGAACAGACGACTTAATAAAGTTGGGGGCATGGCTAGTCATGGCCGGGGCCAGGTCCGCTGGCGCGTCCTGGCAAACACACGCTTCGTATTGGGGCTCCCGACTCGCATGCAAACATTTCCCCCAGCCCTCTGCTTTTTTTTTTTGTCCGACACGAGCAGAGAGCTGAAGAGAGAACGGGAGGACATTGGGATAGAAGGGATGATGCGGATGGATTCCATTAGGTGGTCAACTTAATAGGGCAGGCGGGGTGAACGGCGATGGCAAGGAAGCCCCCCCCCCCCCCCACCTTAACCACCTATTGATCTGCTGACCAAGTGGATGGGATAAAACGTTTATTGTTCAAATCCCTCAAGGGTCATCCAGTGATGAGGTCACGCCATTCATAGCGGGGGGGGGGGGGGGGGGGCAGCTCTTTTAAACCAGGGTCAGCAAACTGAACTGCCTAAGGGTGTATAGAAGTCGAACTAACAGGTCAATTATTCTACCTTCAATTAGTTGCCATTAAGCAGCTTAAATATTATATAATGACCCCCTCCCATTAAATAAACCACATCAAAATGTGTTTTCCTAAAGATTTAGTGGATTCTTTAAAATCTGGTCACTGGAGATTTCCCTTAACAAAAAAATATCACCACCCCTCCTAATAGCGAATTAGTAGCCCCCCGAAAAATCGATTCTAGTCTGACCAAGAAAGATCGATTGAGAAAGCAGATTAAAGCTTCAACGATAGTTTTATAGATCCCGATCAACGGAGCTGTGTTTGAGATTATGTTCGTAAATTCCAGACTTTTGAATCATGAGACATACAGAACAGACAGAACAAAAACAAACAACGCCTTTCATACTGTAAGAGAAAGCATGACATCATCATCTCAAGCCAAGTAATGAGCACTGTGGAAGTGGCATCATGGAGCATTTATTGTGACTGGAGACACGAGGAGCCATAGTGCTACACTCTTCTTCTACTTCTAGCTGACTAGGCTAAAGGATATTTTCGTTATTCTTCTAGCTGGCTCTTTTTTTATGCTAGGCTGAAGAATGTTTCGCTTATTCTCTAGCTTTTTTTTTTTTTTCGCTGCTAGGCTGACTAATGTTTCTCTTATTCTTCTAGCTCTCTTTGCTCTAGGCTGAAGAATGTTTTGCTTATTCTTCCAGCTCTTTTTGCTGCTAGGCTGACTAATGTTTCTCTTATTCTTCTAGCTCTTTTTGCTCTAGGCTGAAGAATGTTTTGCTTATTCTTCTAGCTCTTTTTGCTGCTAGGCTGACTAATGTTTCGCTTATTCTTCTAGCTCTTTTTGTTCTAGGCTGACTAATGTTTCGCTTATTCTTCTAGCTCTCTTTGCTCTAGGCTGAAGAATGTTTTGCTTATTCTTCCAGCTCTTTTTGCTGCTAGGCTGACTAATGTTTCTCTTATTCTTCTAGCTCTTTTTGCTCTAGGCTGAAGAATGTTTTGCTTATTCTTCTAGCTCTTTTTGCTGCTAGGCTGACTAATGTTTCGCTTATTCTTCTAGCTCTTTTTGTTCTAGGCTGAAGAATGTTTTGCTTATTCTTCTAGTTCTTTTTGCTGCTAGGCTGACTAATGTTTCTCTTATTCTTCTAGCTCTTTTTGCTCTAGGCTGAAGAATGTTTTGCTTATTCTTCTAGCTCTTTTCGCTGCTAGGCTGACTAATGTTTTGCTTATTTTTCTAGCTCTTTTTGCTCTAGGCTGAAGAATGTTTCGCTTATTCTTCTAGCTCTTTTTGTTCTAGGCTGAAGAATGTTTTGCTTATTCTTCTAGTTCTTTTTGCTGCTAGGCTGACTAATGTTTCTCTTATTCTTCTAGCTCTTTTTGCTCTAGGCTGACTAATGTTTTGCGATGTGTGCCACAGATAACCAGTATGCTTTTCTCAGTTACTCCGCTCTGCCATGCAGAGTCTGCTGGACTGATAAAACAGTAGGGTCTGACAGAGGCCCCTATAACGAAGGCTTCGGTCTGACTGACTTGAAAATGTTGTTCAAGCCTCTGGAACAGTTCTAGCTAACACATAAAGCCCGAAGTACTCACCTCCAGGTCGTTAAAGAACAGATGCGTGTCTGCTAAGTTGAAGATGATTTCCTCCATCCTAAGCCCCATAGACATGCTTCCTTGTGGATCCTAAGAAGACACAAAATGTCTACAAGTTAATGTTTTGTTACGATGTTTTGGATCACTTTGTGGTTCTCTGTTAGGCCGTGACACTAACTGACATGCTATGGATCACGGGGATGTCTAAGTTCGAGATGAACAGAATTTCCAGTGTTACAGTATATAGTATATCCAAAGATAGTATCCTAAGTAGACAATATTACCTAAACACAATGCCCAGATGTAGACAATATTGGGGACTCGGTGGCTGAGTTGGTAAGCGCTTGGCTTCCTAACCTCGGTAAAGACTGGGATTTTTTAATTTCGGGGATTTTCAGGGAGCCCCTGAGTGCACTCAGTTCTAATGGGAGCCTGACCTTAGTTGGGTAAAGTAAAAGTGGCTGGTTGTTGCGCTGGCCACATAACACCTTGCTCGTTAACCGTTGGCCAAGAAATAGATGATCTTATCATCATCTGCCCTATAGATAGCAAGGTCTGAAAGCGGAACTTTACTTTTTTTAAAGACAATTTTACCTAAAGACAAGCTAAGAAACTTTTCTGCTTAATTTTATCAAGATTTGTCAAACGGTTTTCATTTCTATGCGAGACATACATGCCTTCCTATTTTTGCTTTATACATTAGATTATTAACCTTATACAAGTTATATTTTCTTGTGTGTATGGTTGAGAGGAACATTTCTTTACACAATTTTTTGGAGGGGTGGGGGAGGTTTCGACCCACAAAACATTGTTTGCAAGAACCATTTGCGTAAAAGCTCTTTTGATGTCTTATAAAAGTAACTTCTTATTGATTCCGAAGCACTGTTTCAATTCGGTTACAAAGCCATTTCATCATTCATCTAAACTCAAATGCATTTTATATTCAATGACATTCTTATCATCAACGGGTCAGTCCAGCGCAAAGTAAAAGCAAAATAGGGTGTGTGTGTGTCCACTGTAAATTCTGTCTACTGACCCTTAGCTAAATTAGCAATGCCGTGTCAGAACAGCAAGCCGTGACCCCGACTAACCAGGCGAGAGTGACCATCTGAGGCCAGGAGCAGTTTTCCATTACTTGGTGACAGCTCGGACGATGAATTCATTAAAAGGTGTTAATAATGGACATGCCGCTTAATGAGGCGGTGGACAGGGAATGGAGGCATGGTTGGCAGTTGGTATTTGATGGAGAGGGAGAGAGAGAGAGAGAGAGAGAGAGAAGCGGACGAGAGAAAGTTAGAAAATGAAGAAGGAGAGATACTGATCCAAGTCTCCAGGGACCAATTACCTAGATAGCGGGAACACAAACACATGGAGAACATACGAACAAAGAGAGAAGGGAAAGAGAAAAGAAAACAAGATTCAAAGAGACATAAATTACAGACATTTCAAATAGCATTCTTAAAATGTCGCTGAATTTCTTAGGGGTCCATAAAAAACAAATAAACAAAACAAAAATCGAATTGGCTAAAAAAAAAAACAAGTTTGAAGTCGGAAGAAAAAAAAAACCCAAGTCGGTGTGATGCTCCAAAAGACTTAGAGGGTGAGGTAAAGGTGATGGTAAAGCTGGTTGAAGAAAACCCAAGTTTCAAACGGGATGAAGAAAACCCAAGTTTCAAGCTGGTTAAAGAAAACCCGTTTCAAGCTGGTTGAAGAAAACCCAGGTTTCAAGTTGACAGTGAAGAGTACCATGGACAGCACACGAGTACACGCCGCTCGCACTCTACAGTTAATGAAACGTACTAACGCTAGAGGAAAAGAAGAGGCGAAGAGCCTGGTCCAGCGAAGTGTAGCAGAGACGGGGGGGGGGGGGGGGGGGATACATAAGGGAGGGAGAGTAAGCACAAGACAAGGGACACGTCCAGTCAGTCAATGAAAGGGGCGTGTCTCCTCCGTCCACGGCTAACAGTTATTGATCCTGGGAGTCCACACACAGGAGCCGCGTGTTTGGCCGGCAAGGTCTACTCCCCCAACCTTTAAGTAGAAGAGGTTTTTGTTTGAACGCCAAAGCACGGAGATGTTTTCCGAGGATGTGATTGTGTGCTTAAAGCATTTGCTTAGGGAATGGATTAGGCGACGGGGGGGGGGGGGGTGCTGTTTTCACTTACCGCCCCCCCCCCTCCCTTCTTATCGCAACTCAACCTAATTTACTAGCTTCGGCCACGTTTTTCACCCAGTCCGTTTCCGATCGCCATGCTAGCTGTGGACGCACGACTACAATCGGGCCCTGTGTGCAGCAAGGCAAGGTCTTCTCCCAATGCGTGCCACATTCTCAGAATCCTTTAATGATAAGCCAAAGGCTCCACGATTAAATTTTTTTTTTAGGTTGTTATGTTTTCATTAACCAGCTCACCAAATCGGAGTTCCCTTTTCCTAAATATTACAACATAGAGGTGTCAGCGTGTTTTATTTGAATCTAATGGAATCGCATCTACACAAGCTGATACCCATGCTTGGCTAGGGTGAAAAAAAAAAGAAGTTGGTAAAGCGATTTTATTAAATGCAATTTGTAAAGGAGGTGTGATGGCTTTAAAATGTTTAGGTTATAAATTTTAACCCAGATCCTTTTCCCTTGGCTTGCTACCATTGGACACCCGGCATAACACTAAAATATATTAATGTACTCTCCCTGTTTTTGTACACGTAAACACACACCAATGAGGCGCTGTGGCTGAGCGGTACAGCACTTGGCTTCTGAACCGGGGGGGGTTCCCGGTTCGAATCCTGGTGAAGACTGGAACTTTAGAAATGTAGAGATCTTGAGGCGCCTCAGAATCCACCCAGCTCTAAGGGGGTACTGACATTAGTTGGCGGTTGGTCGCTGTGCTGGCCACATGACACACTCATTAACCGTGGGCCACAGAAACAGATGACCTTAGCATCACCTGCCTCATAGATCTCAAGGTCTGTAAGGGGACACATTGACGTTCACTTGTAAACACACACGCAAAGAAACGAGTACATTACCATTTAATAGTTTGGTGTACTTGCTCGATATTCTTAATATATTCGAATACTAATTTATCACTTCACACTTTTAATTATGCATGTATTTGTTACTATTTCCTTTGTGTTCTACATTTATAGATCCCTTTGAGTATGTTTCTTACTTGACCTTACTTCAGCAACAGGCCCCACTTATTGTCATTAACATAAGCTTGTGTGGTCAGTCAAAAGCATTATGGTTTAGCCAAACTTCTCATACAGATTCGATTATATGAAAAGGTTAACTTCCAGCGATTTTTGTACAAAGAAATATGAAAGGAATCGATTGCGAGGATGCTAAAATCGCCCAGTTCGTCTGCATTGCCCGTATCTTGAGTAATGGACCTAATGTCCATTCACTTTCACCAGCATTGGGCTCCTGGGATACGGCCATGAGAGATCAGACCGGAGAGAAATGCCATTGTTCGATTAGCCGAGTGGACTAATGGGAAAAGTCAAACGCTTGATGGACACCAAGAAAAAAAACAACACAAAGAACAAAAACTTGCCAACGTCAAATTGACTTTAAGGCAGTTGGCAGCAATATTATTAGCAGAATCAGAAGTGCATTAACATTAGCAGCAAATATAGAGTTGAAGCTAGGTGCTGAAACAAATGTGATACATACATATATTAAACATAATTGAATAGCAGCACCAAGTTTTTAAGAGAGAAAGTAGTGAATTAAATACTAAAAAAAACAAGGGACTGTTCCTACCAAGACTCAGGACCAATGTCCATGGACATTCCGATGGTCTAGAGGTTAAGTTCGCTTAGTGCGTTATCGCTAGGCGGTGTTGTCGATTCCAGGGTCACTGGTTCGCGCTTTGGTCGGCGCAGTCCCTTGTTTTCGTAGCATTTAATTCACTACTTTCTCTCTTAAAAACTTTGGTCCCTGGTGCTGCTGTTCATGTATGTTTAACATTAGCAGCAGAAGCTGTGTCGAAGTGTGACGCAGCTGAAGGTTGACAGAATCAGCACCACCAACGTTCTCTTTGAGTTCTATTAATAGCCTGCACGATGTCGCAAGAAGGAAGGAGGCGACAGGACAATGAACCATCTTGTGTAACTACGCCGCAAGGTTCACCGTGAAGCCTTATATTATGGCGCGTCTGCGCTAGGTCTCTATTCAACACAATGACGCGACTAAAAATGTCATTATTAAAGGAGATGCAGTCGATGCAGATGACGACATAGCAGACTGAGCCATCGTTTCTGGTGGGACTTCTTTTGAACACCTTTAATCACTTTCACTGCACAACGACAAACATCCAAAACCTTGTGTTACAGAGCAGAAGATATGAACTGATCGCTCACTTTTGTTCTACCCGTTCGTATGTCGTGATGATGATGTACTCAGAGGACGGTCCTCAAAATAATTCAAACCTCAAGTAGTTTACTTTCAAAAGATATGACGTATAGAAATACAAGTCGCAGCCCAAAGTTTTGTTATAGCTTACCCATTGAAACAATAGGCTTGTGTTACTGACTGTCATGTAATGTACGCCTCAAGGTCTCATAGAAAAGAACTTACATGAAATAGTCCTAGAACAAAAAAAAAGTTCCCCCCATTCTTACCTAGTGATCTATAGGGAAGATGATGTAATGGTCATCTGTTTCTGGTCATCGGTTAACGAGGGTGTCATGTGGCCAGCCTTTACTTTTCCCCCAATTACTGTCAGGTAGCCATTAGAGCTGGATGGGCTCAAGAGACGCCTTAAGGATCCCGAAAGTAAAAAAGAAAAGGTCTTCACCAGGATTCGAGCCCGGGACCCCCGGTTCGGAAGCCTAACACTTAACCACTCACCCACCAAGTCTCCTAGTCGTGGTATTAAAAATGATCAATGTAACACATTTTTTGGGGTCTAAATATTTCGTTTATGTATGCTGTGCATAGTACAATTTTCTTGAAAATGTGTATGTATATTTTATTGCGTTACTTTTTTAGTTGAGTCATTGTGAATTTGTGCGCATGTTTAAGACTTGATCAAGCGGCTACTGTGCACGTGTGGACATTCTAGTACATTGATAATGTAAAGCGCCCCCTCCCCCTCCTTTTATTCCTCCCAAGATAGAGTAAGTGTGTGGGTGTGGGGGGGGGGGGAGGCGATGTTTGATTTGGTCTATTTCCAGTCTGAGTTCGTGAATTCTTTTCTTGAACAGACGTCCCGGAGCAGCGGCAGAAGTCTAATCTCTTTCTTTTGCCACAGTTCACCGCGCAGTACCGGTACGTGCCAGAGATAAATGCAGAAGGCGACCCAAGTCAGGGAGGGAACTCCTACCCCCCCCCCTTTACTCCTCAAATCCTTTCGCCCCTGCACTCGAGGTAAACAAACAACAAAAAAAGTGAGAGGCGAATGAATGGGAGTAACACCGCGATGTTGACTAGAAGAAAACACGAGAGAGAGAGAGGGACAGAGGCAGAGAAAGACATTGGGAAATATAGAGAGAGTGAAAGAGAGACAAAGAGAGGTACAGAGAGAGAGAGAAAGAGACACAGAGAAACCGTTACAGTGTGACAGAGAAAGGGAGAGAGAGAGAAACAGAGACAAAGAGAGAGAGAGAGAGAGACAGAAACAGTGAGAGACAAACATAGACAGAAACAGAGAGAGACAGTGAGAAAGTCAACAGTGAGAGACAGTGAGAGAGAGAGAAACAGAGAGAGAGACAGTGAGAGAGAGAGAAACAGAGAGAGACAAAGACATAGAGAGAAACAGTGAGAGGGACAGAAACAGAGAGGGACAGAGAGACTAAGAAACATAAAAAGTGCATGATGGGAAAACAAAACTTGATGTGTACTTGGAGCAGGGAAGGGCACTGGCCTAACAAAAGAGGGGGAGGGGGAGTAATGGTGTTGGGCGTTCCTCACAAAACTACCATCTTTTACCATCATCTCTTCACATGCAGCTGTCAATGTCCCAAGCGAAGCCTTGTTTATTGTAAGAGAGAGAGAGAAAGAGAGAGAGAGAAGATTGCTTAGAGGAGGGAAGGGGGCGCTCACCAATAAAGAATGAGATAAAGAAAGCCAGTGAATGAAAGGATAAGTCCCCGAATACGCCCCGCGCCACTCTCTCTATTGTTATCTGGGGGGACCAAGAAGCCGCACGATTCAATAGAGTCAAGTTTTTTTTTTTTAGTTCGAGTTAAGAACGTGGTGGAAGGGGGGAGGGCCTCGGGCCACCTCCCCGTTCCCCTTTCCTCGTGCTTCCCAGTTGTCTTGACGGAAAAAAATTGTTAACGATGCTTTTTTTTTTTTCTTTTCAGAGGCGACACCAAAATGTCTTTTTGATCAACTCACTTCATTAAGTGCTCTGCTGGGATGGCGCTAGAAAGAGAGTTGGCTGCCCCCAAGGGACGATGTTGCTCCCCAACACGATCGTTTGCTAGTGACTTTGATAAGCTCCGCACTTAGTGTTGATACTATTGAATGAGACTCACAGGGCGGTTACAGAAAAAAAAAATACAGAAAGAACGATACGTACGAAGAGAGATTGATACCTTGACAGACTATATAGTATATAGAATCGACCATTAGTTTGGAACGGATTGATTTTAAGTTATGTAACAAGAAGATATGTCGATTGCTCAACCAATAGATAGATAGATAGAGAGCTAGATAGACGGACGGACGGACAGACAGACAGATAGATAAATAGATAAATAGTTGCAGAGCAGTTTCTCATGCCTCGGATACATTACACCACTGGCATGTCATTTCACACAAGAGGCGGTGACATGAAGCCTCTGATAATTGTACGACGGAACGATACCGCTCCCCCTCCCCCTTTTTTCCCTCCTCCTTCCCGTCAAGCCATCGTATTAATTTTTTTGTAAGTCCAAACTCACGCTTAGAACCCGAAGCCTCCAGCACTTGACACTATATTATCAACGGTATGCCCTTCGTTCCAGATCCTAATGGTAAAGTCATCAAGAGACTAGCCTATCATGGCGCCCCTGCAGCCCCCAACTCAAGTATAACCACCGCTCCCACTCCTTTCTCCAAACAGTCTACTTTCTTCACTCCTCTATTACCTCACCCCCTCTCTCTCTCTCACACTCTGTCCCTCTCCTCAGAACCCTTTTCCACATTCGTCGCTTCCCTCTCGATGGTATTTCTACCAACCAAATTCTGTTTTCTTTCCATTTGCAGGCTGAGGGCAACCTCGTGTTCTCCATGATGAAAGAATTGGTGGCAAAAAGAGGTGGGTGGGTGAGTGAATAAAACAGGGTGTAAGAAAACAACAGAGCAGATCTGAACTTTAGGGAGCCAGGTCTGTCCAAATCCATAATTTCTATAGAAGTCTATCATTTATTTATACACATGTACGTAGCTATCCTTTCAAAAAAAAATATTTTAAAGGTTTATTTTAACAAACTGTTTCGAATGTTATTGACGGAGGCCCGGGGAGCGGGAAGGACAGGGTGTCAAAATCGGCTCACGAAGTGCTTTTCACAAAATGTGCCTTTATGGGCTCCTTGCCCTTAGAGTCTCATAATGCAACGAACACTTTAAAGTAAATGTGAAAAAGTTTTGTCTGTAAAGCGTTTTATGTTTCACGGTGTAAACCAAGTTAGTGAATTCTCGATTAATGAAAAAAAAAATCTACAGGATAAACATAAGATTTAAACAGAACCATTTATTATCTGATTCGGTCTCAATGGTGAGCGGGTGTATTATCTAGGTTCCACTGAATAGGTGATGAGACTAAAAATTGAGAGTAACTTAAAGAAAATAAAACAACCAAAACTTTAAACTGAATCAAGGGGCCTGGGGGGGGGGGGGGGGTGACTTAGCGAGCTCAGAACCAAGAACCGGCTAGAGACAGGAACAGCTGGGAAAGAGAAAAAAAGGTAAATCCCTCTTTCGGCGCTCAGGGGAGATAAGATAAACTTCATCTTCTCGTCTGCTTCTAATTAACGTCAACCATGTTGTTTCATTAATTGTTGTGCTTGTCAAATAATGGCGTTGAGAAAGAATAATAAAAAAAATTATAGCAACAATTAAAACAAATCCCCGCTCTCATAGCGAGAAACAAATTGAGCTCTTTATTTTCAGAAGGTCTCTTAAGCTCTTATGTCTTCAACGTATTATACGCGATTTGTATTCAATATTCCAAGCTGTGAGTTGACGACATTGGAGATTTTCCATAAAATAGAATCAAAGTCATGAATAGCAAGTATCATGGTGTATCCGGTGTATAGAATACAAAAGTGTTGAAAACTATACATTTTTAAAACCATAGAATTGTTTCGGCATTTTTTGAGAGAATCAAATTTAAAACATCAACATGTGAACAAAGGGGACATTACTCTGAATAACGAGTAATATAAAAATGTCTAAATCTCGAAGCCGAGTTGAACACGACAGAGACGCACTGTGAAGATATTCCTGTTTGTGCGAAGTCGCCTGCAAAGTCTGAAGATTAATGATCGCAGGCAAACCCCAGCCGTGACCTACATGCTTTGCCACACTCTACGTGTACCGTTAGAATAATGTATGCAAGATGAGAAAAAAATGGATTTGTTGAATTATAAAGAATTTCTCCAGACCAACACTATAGACTACTAGATAGGAACCGAAGCGGAGAAAGAAAGAACACAAAAAGGACGACTGATTTTAAAATATGACATAAAAGCTTTTCTTTTAGAGACTTTGGACCCACTACTTATGATTTGTTCTTTGATCTGCTTCGCTCTGGTCAACATTTCATCGGGCCCTTGTGCCGTCCACGGTATCCAGATCTGTGCCAACAATGGGAAATCTCACTTTAACCGGCCTATTAAAAAGCAATACAGAAACTCAAGGAAACCTTACAGGGAATTGTTATCTAAATAGGACAAGCTAGATTTAAGTTAAAGGAAACACGATCCAAATGTTTCATTTTAAGAACCAAAAGCCTAACTTCAAATATTGGTTGATGATTAAGTTAATATTGAAATATGAAACGGCTTTTTTTTTGTTGTTGTTGAAGACAGCTAATTCCAAAGATTTGTAATCCTACATGTCGCGATTGTTTAGCTAAGGGAAAGTAACCCCAGTGGTAGGACAGACGAGGTGCTTCGTCACAAGTCGGAGTAGTGGTTCCTTGACATGGAGACGGGATACTATGAAACTACGCTGAAGAGATGCCACACACTAGGGTTTGGAAAAGAGTTTTCCATACAAGTGGCGGGGTGATCCGCCTCTAATTGTCCACGACGCACGTGAGGCGTTAAAGTCAGTGCTAACTGCCACGTCAATTGGCGAGGCGCTGGAAGACATTCCATAAAGTTGAGGCGTCAAGTGAAACGACCCCCCCCCCCCACTCACCCCCTTTTGCAAACCTAAAGTGACGTGACAACTAAAATGTCAAGACAAATTGTCACAACCTTTACAAATGTCCAGTTCTTCAAGTCTCGCTCCCCCCCCCTTTCCAACCCAAGCAACCCTTTATTTTAGCCTTCTCTTAATTGAAACCAACAGCTCCCCACCCCTCTCTATTTCTCAGCTCCTCCTCCTCCCAAGAGGCTGCCCGCTATTTCACGGGGAAATGTTTGCAATAATTATCAAATCGTTTCCGTGTTACCAGTTAGCCCCAAAACTCGGACCGGCTTGGGGGGGGGGGGGGGGGGCCGTCCATGCCAATTTGGCCAGACGCGCCTAGGGACTCGCATTGACAGAAAACAGCCGACCTTCTTTCCCCCCCCCCCCTCTTTGACCGACGTTGCATCACTGGACATGAAGTGACCATTGGAAAACATCACTGCAGATTAAATGAAGTGACCACAGCATTTCCCCTCCCGTCGCGCCCTGTTTCGACATGAACAAAGACACTGACAGAGACAATTGGTGGCACCGCAAGAGTTGCAGCAAACAACAATAATAAAACTTTCTCTCAGCGTTGACGAGCACATTTTAAAACGAGCAATTCTTAACTAACAAGTTTTTTTTTTAGAAGTGAAATACTAAGTATGAAAATAAAACGCAATGAAATATGCTTCATCTAGAGTGTACGTGTGAGTGCGAATGTGTGTGTACTTGTGTGTTTGTGGGTGTAAGGAGGAGGGTTGGGGAGTAAAAGTAAAAAGGCACACTAGTCGTCATACTGCCTGGTCGTGCGAAATGCGGGCTGGACTGTCATTCGGTCGTCCCAGCGGTCCCCCAACACTGACCTGCAACGACGCAACTTGTGGGAAGTTTAGACCACGTCACAGGCCAGAATGACGTGGTAACAACGAGCCCACAGGTTGCGAAGCCGCATGTCAGTGGCGAGGCCTTCTGTAACGAATGGTCTCGGTCCAACAGACTACACTATGAATACAAACAGGTTTACAAATACTGGCAGGAATACAAACACAAGTAACACCATAAGGTTCAGTCCCTGGAATACTCCACGCCCTATTTCCAGCACTTTACAGGCCATGGTGGAATCAGGATTTTCGCGATTTGAATTTTTTTCGAGCACTAAGCATGACAGCCGTCAGAGAAATACATTGACGAATTCGCTGAGGTAATCCAAAAGGATTAAAGAAAGTGAACTGAATGACCTTACTCTTTGTTTCAATGAATGAACTTCGAGACGTTGTTTTGCCATTCAACGCACAGACCAGAGAAAAACCTGAAGACACACATGCCATTAACTCATTACTGCCTGATGTTCCGATCCTCTTCGTTTCTTACACACCTGCTATTTTTTGTTTGTCGCAAGAAGTTAGGCAGAAATGAGTTATAGATGGATTTAGAAAAAAAAAAATTCCATCCAATTTTTTGTGTGTTTAATTTCCCTCTTTTCCCTAAGGTCCGTAATGCATTGTTCCCACGTTAAGGCACACACACACACACACATTCGGTCCACTCCATGATGTTCCCTTCTCCCAGCGGCCTGTCCCTGAGCGCCTGGTCGTAAAAGACCTGAACTAACAACGTGTAACTCTACACCTTTTCCTCGTCCTCTCATTTCCTCTCTGCGCCACATCCATCCCGCCCCCCTCTCGTCCTCCTCCCTTCACATCTGCCCCGCGTCCCCCGCCTAGTCCGCCCCCAGATCGATAGTGGATGGCACTGGACGAAAGACAAATCATAATGATTTCCCCCCCCCCCCTTTTAATTTTTTTTTTTTTTGCTTTGTTTTTAATGACAAACTACTTTTTATGAGGACGGCCATTATCATTATAGGGAACATCGCTTCGTGGGGGGAACTCTATGCATGGCGTTATCATGGAGGCTACACAATGCATTTACTGGAAGACAAGCTTTATGTACCGTTCCCTTTCTGGTCACATCCTGCTGATATCTTTTAACTCTTTCTCTCCGTAATTATTTACCACATTCTGGTGGAATCAACGTTGGTATCGTCAGTTGGGAGACAAAAGAGTTAAAAAGACAACAGTCCCTTAGGGAACTCTCTACGTGGCGTTCTCATAGACTCTATACACGGGAATTTCTTTTCGCATGTATAGTGTACTTAGTAAGTTTTGCGTCGCACTAAAGTTGACGGAACTTTTGAACGCGATATTTAGTGACAAGACAGATAGTGCGGACATTTGAACGCAACATTTAGTGACACCACAGATAGTGCGGGAATTTGAACGTGACATTTAGTGACACCACAGATAGTGCGGGAATTTGAACGCGACATTTAGTGACACCACAGATAGTGCGGGCATTTGAACGCGACATTTAGTGACACCACTGATAGTGCGGGCATTTGAACGCGACATTTAGTGACATCACAGACAATGCGGGCATTTGAACGCGACATTTAGTGACACCACAGACAGTGCGGGCATTTAAACGCGACATTTAGTGACACCACAGACAGTGCGGGCATTTGAACGCGACATTTAGTGACACCACAGACAGTGCTGGCATTTGAACGCGACATTTAGTGACACCACAGATAGTGCGGGCATTTGAACGCGACATTTAGTGACACCACAGATAGTGCGGGCATTTGAACGCGACATTTAGTGGCACCACAGATAGTGCGGGCATTTGAACGCGACATTTAGTGACACCACAGATAGTGCGGACATTTGAACGCGACATTTAGTGACACCACAGATAGTGGGGTTTAGTTTGTTGATTTCTTATTTTATTAAGATGGCATAGTACTTCGAGGCGACAACATTCATTATCGACAGAGACTCGATTCTGGATTAAACGTTATTTAAATCGTTCAGAAGTCTAAGACTCAGTCCTTTCTACTTGTTGTTCGTTGTGCTTTGCCTGTAGAACTTGCATTAGTTGAGAGATACGTCTGTACAAGACACTCAAAAATCCACTGAGTGATTGTCTAAGTCAGACACATCTCTAATATCTCTTTAAAAGCCAAGCCACCTCGTAAATTAACATCTCTAAATAAAAAAATAAAGTGTTCCGCTAAATCCTCAGAATGTGCGAAGTATTCTGTTGAGGGAACTGTTTGGGAACCACTGCACTAAGATATATTGCATCATGACATCACACTATGACACCAATCTTTGCCATCCAACTGTAATACGTGGCATCAACAACTCTTTCTTGGCATATATCTTTCTCAACTAGTGACAAAATGTCCACCCCCCCCCCCCTACTTTCCCCGCACATAGCAGACAATGACAATACAATTTTTTGAAGGTCATGTGTCAGAAAGATATTAATAGATAACAAATGATTTGAAAAGTCGGTGAACTGAATGCCAGTAAGCCATTTGTATAGCAAATTTCAAGGGAGTTCGTTAGAGCCTTTTTCGAGATCCGTGTACAGGTTCCTGGTTTTGCCTAAGAAGAATCTGCAAGCCATTATGTCCAATTCATTAAAGAGTTTAATACATTAATGTTCAGGAACTTTTAGCGCACCATCTTCTTTAGTCCAGTCTATAGACCTACCATTAGAATATTAAAAAGTCTAGTAGATTTATACATTCGCTTAACCAGGATTCTTTCTCGAAAAGGGTGGGGGAGGGGGGGGGGGTAAATTAATATAACATTCATTAGTAATTAAGAGTGAAATAATCGCTCTGTAAGATGCATAGTCTTGAAAAAAATAATCTTTTTCTTGTTTTTTAAAATCCAAATATAAGCAAGTCAATAGGTCAATGTCGCTTAGGAAAATCTGCATTTATCCTCACCCTCTTGCCTGCACCTTTTTCAGTCTTAAGTAGGCGAAGACCATTACTGGTGGCTGCCGGACAAATAACAAGAACGTAACTGTGTGTCATTGGCAGGCTCAAACCTCGGACAGTGACAGTTGTACAGTACGCTGGCGACCGCCTTCAGATGTACGCGAAGATGTTTACTTATCGACTACGTGGCCCTAGAATGACGCCGACCTCGCCCTCAACATATGAATGATCTATAATATGCACTGTTAGGCTACGCCCGGCTCCTTTACCACTCCTGGACGTTATGCCAGAGAAGAGAGAGAGAGAGAGAGAGAGAGAGAGAGCGGGAGGGAGAGATGGAGAGAAAGTATTAGGGACAATGGGAGAGACAGAAACGGGGATATTCCATCATTGCCCAGTGAGCTCTGGGGAGGAATAGCGCGTGTAACGTGAGCACACTCGTGGCCCGGACCACGTGACATCTTCATTTCCTTGCTCATTTCCCGGTATCTATTTCGAGGGCCAGCTCGCGGCGCTTAAAAGTCCCTATGGATTTTAGGCAGGCAAACAGACAAGGGCGCCCACATCAGCGAGCCCTTCCACCCCACGGCAATAATTACATGAATGTAGAAACATACAGCAGTGCCATCCTCACCCCCCCCCCAAAAAAGTCTCTCTCTCTCTTGTACTACTCACTTTCTGTTTCACTCACTTACTCTCTCTCTCACTTTCAAACCCTATTACTCTTATTCTCAATCATTATCTTTTGCACACTGCAGAAAGACCTTCTTTTGGGGGCGCGTGCGCGCACACCCACACAACATACATAATACACACACACAGCCTGCGTGACGCATGCACACACACACGCACACACACACGCCGCCCGAGAAAATGGCGAGATAATCAACGTTCTCGTTTTATCCTCTAAAGATGGCGGAATGACAAGAGTTAAAAAAAACTACAACAAACATGACAGAAGACTAGGCAAAGGTCAGGACAGAACACTGTCAAAGGTGGGCGAAGAGAGGCGAAGGAACGCTCTCAAAACATTGACCAATAGATCAACTGGCTTTGGAGAGAGTGCGCTTCTTTGGCCTATAAACAAATCTGATGTTGACGGGCCCTTAACTCCAAAGCTATAATTATTCTAAAGAGCCTCGTGCAAATAGCCAGGCAAAAACAGTTGAGAAACAAGTCAGTCAGATTGCACCTCGAAGAAAGTATGTCCGCCAGTTTGCTTCCATTAGTTCGTCTAATTTTGGACACGGCCTCCTAATCATACTAATGCTTTACTATCGCCCATTTTCGAACATGATTTAAAGAGACAATAACAATGAATTACGCCAGTGGAAAAGCTAAAAAAGAAAAAAAAAAAAAAAAAAAATGAAAACGCTAAGCTAAGCAACAAGGACAAAGCCAAGTTGCAATGAAAAGCGTTTAATCACATTGACAAGCTTGGTGACAATGAAAACGCGAACTGGTAATGACAAAGTTAGATGAAACACACCCATGTAGATACTAAAGTGACAATGACTAATCTAGGTGACAGTGACTAAGCCGACTATGAGGACTATACATTCTTCCTCACCCACAGCCTTGATCGAGGCATTTACAGAACGAAAAATAATTTTGTTAATCTTATGTTTTGGCACTAAATTATACATTCGCTTTGAAGTGGAACGATGACCCCACGCCACCTCTCAACTTCCCCGTTTTCTTTAGCTAAACCAAAGAATGTTTGAGAAGCCTTGACAGCCTAGTGCTTCCTAGTCTATCCAGTGAGAATGGAAGGACTTCGTGGCGATGCAAAGGCCGCCTAATTCAACACACAATTTTTTGTGTAGGCACTAATTTAGCGCCGTTTTCAATGACGTCATTTCGAGTACTCTATATGCCGAAGCTTTTCATTTTCTACGGCAGCGAACATCGAGGCCCCCCCCCCCCCCCCCCTTACCATTTTTAGCTCTAAAGCAGCAAAAAAAAAAAAAAAAAAGAGGCTCGTTTGCTCCATTAAAAAAAATTATTTAAAATGTGTGTGTCCAGTAATAGCCAGTAGCCGAAGGGTCAATAGTTCAAAGTAGCAAGGGCTATCAGCACTAACATATACAAGCCTCATTGTTGCGATCCATCAGATACTTAACTAAGTCATACCCCGTGAGCCAGTCAGTTGACAAGCAAATACGAAAAGGTGAATGTGTTTGTGTGTGTGTGTGGGGGGGGGGGCGGTGATGTTGATCATCTTCCCTATGACGACCACTCCCCCAAAGATGGTACTTACCGTTGTGCTCGGGAAGGTAAATGGGAGGGGGGAGAGGTTGGAGGGGGGATGAGCGAGGGAGGTGATGGCGTTCCACCTGTGTTTACATCACGGGACGAGTCTGTGGCTCCGAGGGCACTAAATGGCAACTGTGTATCACAAGGGTTCTAGAGATGACTGGGCAGAGATAAAAGGCAGTAACGAGCAGGCAAAGGTCTCGTTTGATTTCCTGATTTCAAACCAAAAAGAGGCAAGGGAACGGGGGATAACATACGCTGTTGTTGTGACTCTTTGGATCGGTAAAAGGGGAGTAACTCTAGTCCCAACTAAGACAAATAAACAATACACTCGGGTCAATGAGGCGTTCTACTGAAAAATAAAAATAAAAAACACGCTTGTATCTACAGCAACTCTCTGCCTCTGTGGCGCCCTTTATCAAGCCCCTCTGTGGCGCCCTTTATCAAGCCAACAGATCCTATTCCGAAAAGTTGATGATTACCTATCAAAGCAATGTTAGCAAAGCAATTTGATTTCACTGCGGATACGTTTAAGAAAGTCTGGGAAAGGAAATGGGGGGTGGGGGTGGAATTGAGATCAAGTCATTGGCAAAAATGAAACCCACCAAGTAACCAAGCTGAAATTAGTGCAGAATATACAGTAGTAGCATTGTTTTCCTTATTGTGTATTTTATATTTTTAATGATATGTTTTGGGGTGTACTATTAAACTTAGATATGAAACGGATTGTAGTATTGGTATATTGGAAGGGACATGTAGAGTGAGTCGTGAGTCTATACACTATAGGTACTTTTGGTCATTAAACAGTTGTACAAGGAAATACATTTGGTCTTTGTGACTATATATATATAATATAAGAATAAACTGGATATTTCTAATAAAATATCATACTCTCCCTTTGTCTATATTTAGAATTATCATAGGCCTACTACATACCTTTAATCGAGACCATTCGTTATAAAAGGCCTGATCACTGACCTGCAACGTCACAACTTGTGGGCAGTTTAGACCAATAGCTCGTTGCTACATCGTACAGACCTGTGATGTGGCAACGAGCTTTTGGTCTAAGCTGCCGATAATATGTGACATTGAAGGTTAGTGTTGAAGCCATCTATGACGTTTGTTCTCGATTTAATGCATTGTATTCATGTAATGTCACTCATGCAATGTCGGTTCATGAAAAATAGAAATTAAATCCTAAAAAAAAAAATTAGGTAAAATAATTGTCTGAATGAGAATGTATATACATATGAGTAATGTTTGAAGCAATAATTCAAATTTAAGAAAGTTACGCAAATAAGGAACATTTATTGTAGGTACTGATATGATACCCAAACATGAATAATATAGACACACGTAATGGTCAAGGAAAAGTAATTCCTCACATGACCCAAACGTGACCTATAAAATGTGCCAACCAAGGACGGTGGTAGCTTAGCATTGGGTCTCAAACGCATGTGCCACGCCAAAAGCTGACAAGCGACCTTCGAGGTTGAGAAGCGCGATAGCTTAGTTGAGGGGATGATAACATCTGCAGCCATATAATATCATTTTCTAAATGGCCTTTTTTCCGAAAAAGAACAAATAAATAATAAAACTGTAATGTGAAACCTTGATTTGCTATTGCGAGCTACAATCTAAATATATTATTACAATGGTTTTAGTGGTGAATACCTCCTTGTATTTTTGGAAGTTCAATCTGATGATCCAATATCCAATTTGCCTCCCAGGGACTTTAGCATTGGTGATAAATCAATAGAATTTCATCTTTCAAAAATGGAAAATTTTCATTTTCCAAGTTGGAATCCTAACACTACACGTAACTACAATAACTAGGCTTCAAATTCAGTATAAATTCCAATTAGTACTTGACATGAAGCTTGAAATTTATAGACTCAATAAACTGAATACAGCCCTGATAGAATCTCGTCTGATCTATTTATAGTCAGAAATTGAAAATTATCCAAGCTTATGTCAATGGAAAACGAATTATCTCCCTACGTTATTTACTCTTCTGTGTAGAAACTCGAAGCTACTTGAAGCCAAAGTGTTCTCTAATTGGAGACTAGGACAAGCAAACAAACAGCTCCTCACCTTGGTGTATCTCTGAGCGTAAGTTCCGGTCAGCAAGGAGTGAAAGATGATGATAGTCTCGTCTAAATCCCAAACGAAAACCCTTTCTAGATCTGACTCTGGGCCGGGCGAGGGCTGGGTTCGACTACGACCCCTCGACCGAGAACCACCCCTGGCTCCTGAAAAAAACGTGAGGGACAAACATATAGCTTATTGAGTATGCTATTACAAAAAGTCATTGTAAAAGTAGTAGTAATAAATAATTACTATATTGAACAGAAACAAACAAAATAATGATAATAATAATAATAATAAAAATAATAATAATAGAAAAACAAGATTAGAGTTTGTGTTTTCACACAAACTCAGAGATGGTCCCCGAAGATTCCAACCACTAGTCATCTGCTTGGTAAGCACTACAGCATGAATATCAGAAGTTATGAAGTACAAAGCATCAAACATAATTGCACCTTGCTCCATGCAAAATAAAAGTGTGATGTGCGAAAGTGATGTCGACGTGATTTCAATTAGTAAATAGTTTTAAAAAGTGAGTTTTATTTTTATTTTTTAAATTTAAAAAAACGGCTTACATATTTAATTTGAAAAACAAAAAAGTTCGTTTTTATAAGATAAGGAGTAGCCGTTGCAACTAAACTTTGCAAGGTGTATATTATCCTGAAATCGGATTATCTTTTCTAGTTATTAGGATATTAACGTAACAAAAGGACCGACGGACGGACAAGGCTGCACAACAATAACAATGGCTTTTCACCTTTTTGGGGGCGGCATTGAACAGGAATCGGGGAGGGAGGGGAAAGGTGGGTGTATACAGGGACAATATGACACCATGGTGATGTGTTGTCTACGTGACAGGATGACAGAATAGGATACCCAGAGCCGATTACCAATTCTTTGGTACCGTCTCTCAACGAAGAGTCGTTATGAATACATATCTGCTTTAAAAAAAATAATTTTATAGTTAAGCGAATGTAGTGGGCATTGGTCATAGGCAAGCAGTCAACAGCCAAGCCTTGGTGACACCACATATATTCTAATGTATCTACTTTTTAAAAAAAAAGTCTAGGCTTGAAAAACATCCTTTACTTGTAACAACCGCCACTTACATGTCCTAAAAACATTTTCTCCCGTCAAAAACGGATCACGTTCTTATAATTTTATGTCCCTCATTGGCCTGTGTGTGTGTGGTTGGGAAAAAAAAAGGGGGGGGGGGGGCTATAAAATAGAAACAAAACGCAACCAACATCAACAATAGGCTAAGCACTGCGTTTTTATTCATAATGCTAGGTGCTGGGATAAATAGACTTGTGCTATAACCTTATTAGACTAAATCAGTGTTTCCCAAACTTTTTCACAAACGGAACGCTTTGCGCTTTCCGAGTATTTAGCGGAACACTTTGCTTATATTTTAGAGAGATTAATTCACGTGGCGGCCTACTAATTCATTATTCCAGTAGTCGTGGAACACCTATTCACTGGACTAAATTATTGGCAGAGATTATTAAAATAATATGAAAATATTTGAACAATATATTACACAAGAAAATTAGAAAATGATTGTTGGACAGATTTGTGTAAATTTGATATTGGAAAATGAGCAGTCAAATGAAATATAACCGAAAATTTGGTCTTAACTCCACTGGTCTCAACTCAATGTATTATTTACAATAATGATGTAAAAGATATTTTTGTTCTTATTTGCTTTCCTTATGGTTTGCTCTTCTATGTTTTTTTATAACTGCGTTCTGGGTTTAAATTTATTCTACAATATTATTTTAACTATAACAATAAAAGGATTTTAAACTACCTATGTATATATAGTATGGGCTTCAAAATTATGATATAATGGGCTACGTGAAAAGAAGGTTGAATAGAGGAAAGGAGATTAGAAACAATATGTAGAAAAAAAATAATTTAAAAATTCTCATATTAATTAACGGAGGTTGACTTAATGAGAGATGTACGGACATACAACTTCGTTAGAGCAAAAAGATATTATCACTGCGCAGGTCCAAACTAAATAACTTATAATGGTATTTAGTGTTACAATTGGAGAATTTCACGTTTAGCAAACGGCAAAGACATTTTAAACACAGATTTATAAAATAGGTCAGTGCGCAGAGAAAGTAGGTCATCGGAAGTTTGAATCCCCCTATAAGACATACGGATACGCCATGCGCAGTAACTCAGTCCGAAGTTGTGTGTCCATGCACTCCTATAATGTTTAGCTAAACAAAACTAAGACACATGTAAAGAAGGTAACGCCATGATTGGCTTACTTGGACTATTACCGTTTTCTTTTAGAGGTGGAGACGGACTGGTCAAGCTGTTGTAACTGACCTCTGGCGCTACAAGGGAGTACACACAAACAAAAAAAGAAGTTAATTGGGGAGAAATAAAAAAAATTGACAAACCGTTTTTTTTTTTTAAAACAAAGTTTATATCAGCCTACTTTGTCTGTCTGTCTGATACAGTGTACACGCTATTTCTCTAGCTGTCCATTCTCGGATCAAGCTAAAATTGTGCACAATTATTCATTGTCGATGACAACACATACATCAATACAAAAAAAAAATAAACCAATTGTTTAATTAATTGGTGTTAAGTAAGTACAATTGTTTTAATATAAAAAAAAAGGTCTGAGGGCGTAAATCTTGCAGCATTGGCACTATGGCCGTAATTGCCGGGTTGTTTTCCTTATATAAGCTTAGTATTTAAAAAAAGGATTTTTAAAAAAAAAATCGTTAGTTTATAGAACTTTTTGTTTTCTGATGTTAGATATGTTTAATTTTATTCGATAATACTTAACAATGGTAATGCGTGGCCAGTATAACTAAAAGCCGTGCCTGTTTCTTAAAATAAAAGTCCACTAACGCAGTTTAGTTTATTTCAAGCACAACTTTTGGCCAAAAAAAAAAGTTGTAGGAATTGTTAGCTAAGATGATAGAGCCCCGGGATAATAACATCAGCCTAATTTTTTATTTTTTATTTTTCTTCAGACCTACGAAAGAGAAGAGGAAGAAGAAGAAGAAGAAGAAGAAGAAGAAGAAGACGTCTAGACCTAAATAAATGAACGAGTACAGCACTTTCAACAGACAAGAGGCAATACACAACAACGCACACACAATAAAAGTATGTAGATCTAGGCCCATGGGAAGAGACACACACCAGAGATATAACAATGCACAAGAATATGATTGAGATTTTTAAGACTCAACAAGGTTGACCCTTAAGAATTCGATTCATGCAAAAGCCCAGTTCCCCTTTCAAAACTTGTGATCTATAGAACACACGGTGTAAATGTCATCTGTTTCTGTAGGTTAACGAGGTTGTCATGTGGCCAGCACAACGTTGCCTTTACTCTCCCCCCCCCCTCCCAACTAATGTACCAATTAGAGCTGGGTGGACTCAGGGGGGTGACCTAAACAAAAAAAATCCCGAAATTAAAACAGAATCCCAGTCTTCACCAGGCGCTTTACCACTCAGCCATCACGCCCCCGATGATGTGATTAGGGGTGGGGGGGGGGGGGGTCAAGCATGATGTGACTTACACTGAAGTTTTTTCTAACTATTTAGACATGACTTTTCACAGAGAAAGCACTTGACCAGGAGGGCACCGGAAACGCTTTATAAGCTGACCTATATCTGACGACTAAAAAAAAGGTTATTCCTAGAATAGTTGGCAACTTAACTCAAACCGCACCCGCCTTTAAAAAAAAAAAAACAACAACTCAGCAACGCCACTGCATAGTAATGAGCATCTGCAAAACTCTACGGAGGCGGAGGCGCGGCGGTTGAGCGATAAAGCGCTTGATTTCCAAAACCGGGGGTCCCTGGTTCGAATCCTGGTGAAGACTGGGATGTTTAATTTCGGGATATTTAGGCGCCCCTGAGTCCACCCTAGCTCTAAATGAGTACCTGACATTAGTTGGGAAAAAAAGTAAAGGCGATTGGTCGTTGTGCTGGCCACATGACATCCTCGTTTACCGTGGGCCACAGAAACAGATGCCCTTTACATCCTCTGCTCTATAGACCACAAGGTCTGAAAGGGGGACTTTACTTAAAACAATAAATCTACATAGTAATAAAATCACATAACATTAGACAATCACATAACATCAAGCTATTAAGAAAGATCGGCGTATCACTTAGCGTATAACAATACATTTTCAATACGTTTGTGCCCTGCTACGCGTGTGTGTGTGTGTCTGTGTAGGCATGGGCGGCGTGTGTTTTTATCTTCAATATTCTAATAAACGTTATTTTATAAGCATCCAAAAGAAAGTTTGCGAACTAAAAAAAAACAACACTAAACAAAACTTCTTGCAATCTGTTTCAAATTTCACAGGAATTCGTATCGGCTTAAATTATTATTATGTCTGTCAGAAAATTATCGGCGTTGGGGTGAAAACTTTGGCACCTACAGGGCGTAGCTGGTGAGGGAGAAAAACTTTTTATTATGGAAATCGTTATTCAATGGCAACAAAAAAAAAATCCTCACCACAAAAGTTCAAAGAAAAGAAACACACACACAAACGGAGAAGGAAGAGTCACTGTTGCCAGCATGTACACACATACACAACAGGAAAAGACACGGACACACTCCAAAACGAAACACACACGGACACAGCTTATAAGACACGCACTCCCTTCCCGCTCAAAACGAATATTTTAATTACCATTAAAAAATACAAAAACAGCACAAGAATAAAAAAAATATTTAAAAGAAAAATATATTAACAAGGGACCGAAGCTTTTGTGAAGAGCGGAGTCTAACAAAGGAAATTATCTGTAACCGGATCCTCCATTCAGCCAATGGGGGCCCGGGTCTTACAATACGGCATCGGTACGTAAGCCAATGGCTAGTCTCATTAAAGCCGAGCCACGTGATAGCCAAGACAGAAACGATGCCCCGCGGGAAAAGGAAAAGTCTGGGGCGCACCCAACAAGATCTACGTAGGGCGCGTGCACAATAAAAGCTTTCCGGGCACATTTAATCTATTAAAATAAAACAATTACTGGAAAGAAAAAAAAACCATTCCAGGGGCGGAGTGAATGAATACGAAAGAGGGGGTGAGGCAAGAGAAAAGAACAACAGAAGAATATATTGCCCTTCAATGGCAACAGACGTGAGATTTGCATAGCTACTAAATCTAGAGAAACATTGGGTTTTTCGTCTCAACAGCAGAAATTGAATTCTATTTCTGACAACAGCGAAATACAATTCCAAACGTTCACTGGGGTCAAGTAAATAGTCTACAGAGATGAAAACAGAAGTTTCAACGTTGGGGACGCAGGGAGATCTAGTCACAGGTAGAGATGACAGATCATTGTTTCATTGGAACTGAGACTGTTACCGAAAGAAGCTGCGCCCTTGGAAAAGACGATCACTTACCCATCCAGAATAAAACAGAAGCACAAATGCAACGTGCTACAAGATGTGTTCAAGTCTGCTCAAACCAGATCGGGAGGCGGGAAATCTGAGTTGGAAGCGACAATTTTAAATTACAACTCTCTAGTATGCGTTGATTTTTAGCGCCCCCGAAAGGAGAAAAGACGCTATTAGTTTTGTGTGGATTGTCGGTCCATCCGTCCCGTTTACGGTTTATGTCTCGTCAACTAGAAAAGATAGGGAAAATCCGACATCATAATACTTTAGACCATTCAAAGCTCTGATGCAACGGCTACTTTTTTTCTTTTCTGAAAGCGGAAAATCTATTTTTTTTTTTCAAAACAATTTTTTTGTTACATTTTCTATTGCTAAGTTAAGTAAGATATACTAACTACTTCATTGATACAAAGGAAATTTTTTTTTTAAAGAGAAAAAAATTGTTTAGTACGCATATAAGTTGGACATAATTTAAAACAACAATTAATAAGTAGCTTTTCATATTATCGCGTGACTGAAATTCATTATATGAAATTGTACACTTCACTGTAGGAACTTTTTTTTTTCGCAAATGGTTTTCTCTTGAGGCTTTGAATAAGACATTGACACTTCACTGTAGGAACTTTTTTTTTTCGGAAATGGTTTTCTCTTGAGGCTTTAAATAAGACATTGACCCTTTACAAAACAATTAGATCAATTAGATAAGTATTATATTAATCAGTCAGGCCAGGTTCGCAGCTAACTTCATCTTCACTTATCACTTGGTCTGCGGGACCGTTGGGGCACCATATAAGATCGGTTAACATTCTTTCTCCATTCTCCTCTGTCAATTGTCTTTGATAAAATTTCATTGTGATGTTCTCTCTGAAAATATTGAAACCTGCCTATTTACCTACGAGGGTGGACCACTTCGGGAGCCCATTTGAGTTTGTGTTTAACACAAACTATCTTTGTAACCTTTTTTTAATTTTTTTTTCATATTCTATGAATAGCTTGCACTTTTTTTTTCATGGTCCTAACGTGATAGAAATGTGGTCATAAGATACCAGTTGAAAAAAATCAGTAAACAAAAATTGAATCATTTAAAATTTCGTACAAACAAGTATGGCTGGTTAGTTAAGTTGATAGAGCGTGACGCTAAATAGGCAAATGCGTGGATTCGATCCCCGTACAGGACTATGTTTTTTCAATGACAAATAAACTATGAATGTCTAGTTTTACTATATTATTAGAACATAAAGTAGGGATTGTTTTTTATTTTTATTTTTTTTATTTTGTATATTACGTGTTTTTAACTTCCATTAAGCAGTATTAGTACAAGAAAGTATGCTATTTTTTTAGATCGAGATTTTTTCGCCAATGTGGCAGAGTTTATAAGAGGCACACTGACTTCCTGTCTTGTTATGCTTTAACTAAGCGCCCAGAAAGTGTTGTTATTAGTTATAAGTGAACAACAGAACAGACTGCCAAACCAAATCTGCAGAAATGCAATTGAAATCAATCCCAGGGCGCTTGAGATAGATAAGGGCAAGAGGGAGAGTGGACATGTTCAGGAGGACAGGTCATTCGAAAGAAACGATGGCTGAATTCGAAGGAAGTGAGGGGAAAGGAAGGGGGAGCTGGGGGGGGGGGGAGGGGTCTACAGCCCACTACAAGCCCATTAGTTCATCTTTCGTTAATGCCAGGTAATTACCAGCATCTGTCGAGGGGAGGGGGGCCGCCCCTGGGCAGCCATGGCATCAGAACAGCACGTGCCCTGGCAATTACACAATAGAATTGGAGGAAAGAGAGGGGGAAAGGACTGAAGGGCGGGTTTGCATTGGATGATGAAAGGTCACTTTGTCACCTGTGACACACATGGCCCCACTCTACAAGGACAGGCCAGGGAACGCTAAGGCCAGCTACATGGAACAGGGACTTTTTTTTCCCCTGGACCATCATTGAAAACAAGGCACAGCAGGTGTAATAATGAACGTTTTTGAAACTCCTTGACTACATGCTTAGAACTGCTAGATTCGGATATTTTTGGGGTATAATTACAACAACAAAAAAATACGGATAATAAAAAAAATTCCACGAAAAAAAAGACCAAGTTGTGGCTGGGGTACTAATTCTGTTTTTGTTTCGTCCTGCGTGTAATACTATTTTTTGATTAGGTCTACTCCTTTTTTTTTAAAACAGTTTGTTTATTTTTGTTATTTGTTTTTTTTTTTTCTAAGACTTACCACTTCATTTGTGTCTTGTTTTATTTTCAGGTTAAAACTCTTCAAGAAGAAGTTAGTTGTTTTGTTCAATGTGAACTTATCGAGATTTTGAAACATGTACTTTGAACTATTTCACACCATGACCTTGACCTTTACCTCATGACCATGACCTATCGGTCAAACACCTCCGCTAAGACCATGACCCTAATTTTTTTTTTTTTTTTTTTTTTTTTTTTTTTAGAAACCAATATGCCAAGGACAAACATTTACCCTGACCATGAGCCCCAGGACATATCAACTAAAATGGGGGGGGGGGGGGGGGAATTGGATTAGTGATTTGTTTGTAACAGTGTCACTAAAACCTACGTTTAGATCTAGAGGTAAGACACTGACCTGCTACACTGGCTGCCGTGGTGGTTGACGGTGTTTCGATGAGCTGGTACGTCTGGGTGGAAGGCACTGGTGTCGTGGGAGGAGGGGCGGCTGCTGATGTGAGGTAAGGGTACTGGTCGTAGTAGTTGCTCCCGTAGCCGTAAAAGTCCTAAAAAAGAGAATATAAAGACAAGTGAGTATAGTCAGGGCCGGATTTAAGTATGAGGGGGCCCGGGGAAATAATTTTGTGTAGGCCCATACAGTCTTTTGAAAGCTTGAATAAAGATCCACTTCTGAATAAAAATACTTATATCTAAAAGCATGCTTAGTCCTAGAAGAAAGAGATATTATGGAGTGCTTATAAATTTCACTTTTGATTTTTTCAATATTCAATATGCATATATTAGTTTTAAAAAAAGTATGTATTAGTCTGTATTAATTTTAAAATAGATTTTCAGCTTGAAAATGTGCGCGTGCATGTCATATACTTAAGTAATGAAATCAATCTGTAAAGAAACATACAACCACTGACCTATATATATTATACCTAAACTGGAAAACGGAAATAAATTTTTTTCCCATAATTATCAGATCACAGACCTATATATACATATTGTTATGTACGTAACTCTTTTTCAAGCTATAAGTGAAGTCGCCCCTAATCTAGGAAAATCGATCTTTTCTGTCTTAGAAAAGTAATGATCTTTAGTTTTCAAAGTTTAGAAATAATGCAATACCATAAAAGTGCGGATTTAAAATATAATGGGCTATTATTAGTATTAATCACAGATCTATATATGCATGCAAATTTATTATATAAAGTCATTTCCTGCTAGATTCCATTGAGTCTTGAAAATCCTAGATCTAAATATTTCAAGCCAGTTGATTTTAATTAACTTAAATTTTAGATTATACATTTAGATAGATTAATTACCTACATCTTTAAGGATTTAGATTATTTATCTAAAAGTTGTAAAATAATAATTATGAGACGAGAGTGCTCTTATTTTCCATGTTTAATTACATAGGTTAGGGTTGAAAAAATACAACACTTTACTTCTTATAACTACTTTACAAAACAACGCCATGTTTCAACTTTTATACGTTTTTTCACGACATGTTTGTGTAGTGTTATAGACCTCCATATCCAGTCTAGGTATGATATATATATAGGTCTGTGCATACAACAAATCTAGTACACAACAGCTTCATCTCGTTAATCTTTTGAAATGGTCACAAGTATTTATACTTAAAACATATGATATCCTCAAGTTTAAGTCACGACTACAGTCGTATATATATATATATATATATATTGACTATTTCTATTAACGTGACAGGTATGATAGAGTTAAAAGTGTTACTTCTTATAGGGGGCATTCAAAGAATGTCGGCCTAGAGCCCAACAGTACTTACATAAGTGTTAGTTGTACCATAGGCCGGGCTTCCAGTGGAGCCTAAGAAGAAAACGTAATCAAACAATTAGTTAAAGACTCTCATTGTCTTGAAGTTTTTTTTAAAATAAAGAAACACATTGCATCCTAAGTTTACTTAAAAGAGGCTGAGTCGGATTCGTCGTCTCCACATGAACATATTAAATAGTCTTCTTCTTCTAGTCAGCTTTTCGCTGAGTGGTAGCAGGGTCTGCCTAAGGTGGATTAGGAAGGGGCATTCAAAGAGGATATACATTAGAGATCCTAATGTATAGAAATAGATTTTCCCCCTCTTTGTAATACAACGATTGACCAAAGATTTGGGTCTCTAATATTACCAACAAAACACAATTGTTAGCTGTTTTTCTCAACATCTTCTCTATGGCCCAGGGGCGTAGCCTATAAAAAACGACCCAGAGTTCGAATCCAGCTCACTGCTATCCACTGAAGTAGGCTTTGTTCAGCCAAGGGCATGATTATCTTCTTCTCTGAAAGCACCTCTTACACAAGGGAGTCAGCCAGTTCTTAAACTCTTGGTATTTCTGCACAGTTCTGGTTGGCTAATTCAGGCTGGTGAAAGGAAGCTTTGTTCGCTTGTGCTGGCCTTAGTGTTCCAAGTGCGACGCACAACACTACTAGACAAATGGTTGGCGAATGGAGTTAGTCGAGCCGAAAGCATTGTTGCAGAACTATTAGATAAATAATTTTTCCACATGAATTTAAGCCACAAACACAAACGTTCCCAGCTAGTTCCAGTACATTGCAAGACGAGTGTACGAACAATATACAAGACAACATAAGCCTCCATGGCAGAGCGCGGACCACGGTATGATCACTCACCTGAATAGTAGCCCTGGGCAGCTGGTGTGATCTGTGAATAGCCCAGTCATGTAAGGTGGGACTGACCACCTGGTTGCTCGCCTGCCCTTTGATCTTGGCAGTTACTGTTGGACAAGACACAAAGGGTTAAAGGTCAAGAAGGAACATGGAGATCTCGCCTATGGCTGCTTGACCAATTGTAATTAATGATGGTCGCTAACAGATGTTAAAAGTGTAGAGGACAAGGACCCGGATTAGGGGGAACTGTGTACTGTATGGAGGGGTACACCAGTAGAGATAATTTCTCACACCTAGCACTCTTTTAAAAAATGGTGAGGGTCTATGTCATGGTGTGGGTCTATGTCATGGTGCGGGGTCTATGTCATGGTGTGGGTCTATGTCATGGTGTGGGTCTATGTCATAGTATGGGTCCTATGTCATGGTGTGGGTCTATGTCATGGTGTGGGTCTATGACATGGTGCGGGTGTATGTCATGGTGCGGGTCTACGTCATGATTTTGGGTCTATGTCATGGGTGTGGGTCTATGTCATGGTGTGTCTATGTCATGGTGTCGGTCTATGTCATGGTGTGGGGTCTATGTCATGATCGTCCTCGTTAAACCCTTATTCTATTTCAGTTAGAAAATTTAAAAGTGTACATGTACAATAGAGAGAGAGAGAGATAGAGCAAGAAGAGAAAAGTGATGGAGATGGAAGGAGAGAAAGATAAGAGAGAGAAGAATGAAAAAAAAACATGAAAGGGATTTAGCTGAAAGAGAGGGAGAGGGAGAGTGAAGTGCGAGAGAGGCGAAAGACAGAAGATTGAGAGAGAGAGAGAGAGAGAGAGAGAGATGGTGAATGATGAGAGAGAGAGAGAAGAGAGAGAGAGAGGAGAGAGAAGAGAGAGAGAGAGGAGAGAGAGGAGAGGAGGAGAGAGAGAGAGGAAGAGAGAGAGAGAGGAGAGAGAGAGAGAGGAGATAGAGGAGAGAGAGAGAGAGAGCAGAGAGAGAGAGGAGAGAGAGGAAAGAAGAGGAGAGGAGAGAGAGAGGAGAGAGAGAGAGAGGAGAGAGGAGAGAGAGAGAGAGGAGATAGAGGAGAGAGAGGAAGAGAGAGGAGGAGAGAGAGCGAGAGAGGAGAGAGAGAGAGGAGAGAGATAGAGGAGAGAGAGAGAGAGGAGAGAGAGAGGAGAGAGAGGAGAGAGAGAGGAGAGAGAGGACAGAGAGGAGAGAGAGAGAGAGGAGGAGAGAGGAGAGAGAGGAGAGAGAGGAGAGAGAGAGAGAGGAGGAGAGAGGAGAGAGAGAGAGAGAGGAGAGAGAGAGAGAACAGAGAGGAGAGAGAGGAGAGAGGAGAGAGAGAGGAGAGAGAGGATGGAGAGGAGAGAGAGAGAGAGAGGAGAGAGAGAGAGAGAAGAGAGAGAGAGGAGAGAGAGAGACAAGAGAGAGAGAGGAGAGAGAGAGAGGAGAGAGAGGAGAGAGAGAGAGGAGAGAGAGAGAGAGGAGAGAGAGGAGAGAGAGGAGAGAGAGAGAGGAGAGAGAGGAGAGAGAGAGGAGAGAGAGAGAGGGAGAGGAGAGAGAGAGGAGAGGAGAGAGGAGGAGAGAGGAGAGAGAGGAGAGAGAGAGGAGAGAGAGGGAGAGAGAGAGGAGAGAGAGGAGAGGAGAGAGAGGAGAGGAGAGAGAGGAGAGAGAGAGAGGAGAGAGAGAGAGGAGAGAGAGAGGAGGAGAGAGAGAGAGAGGGGGGAAGAGGAGAGAGGAAGAGAGAGAGGAGAGAGAGAGGAGGAGAGAGAGAGGAGAGAGAGAGAGGAGAGAGAGGAGGAGAGAGAGAGAGGAGAGAGAAGGGAGGAAATAGATTAGTGAGAGGGCAGTGGGGCTGAGTAAGGGAGGATAGGAAGAGCGGCCTCGAGAGATCGGTGGGAAAAGAGACAGAGAGAGATGAGCGGTACACAGTGACTACGTGTTAATCATATAAGTATTTGCGTAACGTCTGCATTGAGAGAAATCGGAAGAGAAGTTGAAACAGCTGCTTAAGCTCACACAGATCTATAGACCGACATAATCCTTTTGGTCACAAACTATTGACCAGTGGATGGCAGACATACAAACAGCCCAACCCACCCCCCTTCTCCTCTTCTTCCTCCTCTATTTTTTTTTTCGGTTGGGAGAGGTGAGGGGAGGGGGCCAAGGAGGTAAGAGGAAGAAAGCTATTCTCTTATGATGTTCACGCTCTCTCTCTCTCTCTCTCTCTATACTGTTTCAATGGATAAAATGTTTTAAAACAGCATGATCTACAACAGGCTTACATTCTTTTTAAACAATAAATACAACATCATAGTAAAAGAAGAGAAAGCAATGGGGAGAAATGTTGAGGCGATATAAGATAATATCAAGAAGAATTATAAAAAAAATACTGAGAAATTTCGAAATACACTGACAATGATAAACAGTGTCAAGGACGCCATATTGAAATATCCCTTTAGCCTAGTAAGTAACAGACATTAATTTAAACGAATTATCTTCAAAAGTGTATTGTACAGACTGTAAAACATGAAAACATCGCAAGAACTTCTATGGAGGCTATGGTGTTAATTCCCCAATACGGAGCTCTAGATCAAGTCAGTGATCGTTCCTTAGTTTCTCGTTTAACACAATGTCCTGGCCAACTGGACTGGTGGACTTGTCTCCCATCACACAATTATACATATATATACATATATATACACAAATGGAAATGTTCGATTTACACGAGCTCACACAAGTGCCCATGACTGTTGACGTCACGCGCGCTTTTGTTTTAGCTTTCTTTATTACAAGAGATGTGATACATACATATATTAAACATAAATGAATAGCTGCACCAGGGACCAAGTTTGTAAGAAAGAAAGTAGTGAATTAAATGCTACAAAAATAAGAGGCTTCGCCAACCAAGGCTCGAACCAGTGACCCTGGAATCGACAACACCGCCTAGCGATACCAGAAAATGTGTTTACTGAGCACCTAAAGGCAGCACAGAAAATCTTCTCCCAGGTACCCCCCCCCCCCCCCAACTGGTCCACAAGTGAGATTGGACCACAGCGCTCTGAGCAAGCTATAAGCATGAAAGTAGCGCTATATAAAAGCTTATAATTTAAATTTTTAATTTTAAAGGGTGGATAGATAGAAAGAGATAGACAGTCAGAGAAATGGAAATAAATCCGTTTAGTGGGAGTGGGTCAAAATCAGATTCCACGATTCTTCGATCACCAGCGACTAACCAACCAACTTATTGAGAAAACAAAAAAAAAATAAAAGAATGTAAAATCAGGAGCGGTTCTGGAAGAAAAATAAAATGGGGTGGGCGATGTGTTACAGGGAGGGTGTGGGAGACGGGGGAGTTTATAATGTGGAAGCATTTTAAGTCTGAATTTCTACCCGACGACATTTTAATACCAGGCCCATGTTTTGACAGACTGCGCGCAAAGTCTTGAGGCGACAGCGGGCCCGTGGGGCAGGAAACCTGGCTGCCACAGTGTCGACAGAGATAGCGTCTATTGTCCGCGGCTATTGTGAAAGCATTCAAACGTGGAACAGCGCACCATTAAACGGAAAATAGATTATTTTTTTTAAACACTGATAGGACTGGATAATGAATTACATTAATGCTGGAAATTTGATTTTGTTATTGTTCCTTCTGGCCGAGTTGGTCTCCCCCCCCCCTTCTCTCCCTACCCCCTCTCTTTCACACTCAGGGCTTTAAACACTCTGAAATACAGAACAACTAACTGCAGATTGTGCGGTTGTAGTGTGCTTATGTGGGTGTGCGTGCGGAGATCTTGTGTGAGTGTGTGAGAGATGTAATAGTGTGTGTGCGCGTTTAAAATTTTACAAAAAAAAGCAACACTTAGCGAGGAAATGGTCCCGAAGCTTGCAGTGTGGTTTGATGACTTGACAACAGAAGTACATATGTGAAGCTAAGTGATGAAACAATGAATGATGCATAGATCCTACGTATAGAAATGGGGCACTTGGGATCAAATGGTGAATTAAGGAAAGCGAAATAATGGACACGAACCACTGACCATCCGATTCGACAACTTCACCTAGCAGCAGCACATTATAAGGCGAACAAACCGCCTGCAGATTTTTCGATCGGTAGTGTTAAGTCAGTTACGCTGTTCTCTTCAGTTGTACTGAGGGGTACTCAAGTGTTACGAAAATTGTAACAGGGTTACAAATAGGTCAAAAGTTTGGGAAACACTGTTGCATACCATCAAAGATAACTCCAAGAAAGGAGGGGTAAAAGGGGGGGGGGGGGCAACCAGTCAGATTGCCTCCACATAGACAGCTCTCTAGGCTTACCGTTAAGCCCTCAACGTGGACAACACCGAATGGTGGCTGCCTTTTCCGAACTCAGTAGACGGCGAAGCAGCCCAGCCTACTCCAGTGAACAGTTCAAAGGCGCCTACCACCCCCATGCTGGCCGGGGACAATCCTCGCAATTATCTCTGACCCGCCGGAACTGACGCCTGAGGTGCTAGTCCGACTTCACGCTGAGGGTGACGCCCCTACGCCAGAAAGGAAGGCTCTGCGCCCCCCCCCCACTTGAAAGAGAGCTGAAGGGGGGCCCCACTTCTTTTGATCTGTTTTTGAAAGAAATACAAAAGCTTGACAACTTCACCGCGGGGAAGATATCTGAATGGGCATACTCGGGCTGAAACTACTGGATAGAAAGGGGAGCAGGTATGACCGCCCCCTCCTTTTCCAATGATCATTTAAAGACATCTTATTGTTCCTCCTGTTTGCTTAACTTAACTTTATGAGGACGCTTAGCGCAGATCACTCAGATTGATTGCAAGAGTTGAAGATATTCAATACGTGGCAGTTGCTATGATCCGCTATTTGTGTAGGACAATGCTTCTCAAGCTTCCTAGATCGCACTGGAAGATGAAGGCTTAAAACCGAAGCAAGTTTTTAAAAAAAAGTTTTTTTTCTCTTATTATCGAAGTTCTAGTGCGGACCTGTTGTAGAGCTCGTTAGTCATATGCACGCTTCAGTCGTTGTAGCTAACCTTCAAAGCTACAAGCTATTGTTAACCGGATTAGTTGGTCTACTTTCTTCAACAGACCGGGCCGAGTTCAATGCGTTAAAAAAAAAAAAAGAGATACATTAAGTTTAAACGTCTCGAATCAACAAGTATGTCACCAGTTTTACAACAGAAAATGGATTCATTTATTCTCGCAACCATAACTCAGTCGCACGGCGCGCAAAGTTAGAAGAACTCACCATGGCCTGCGCTTACACGTGAAAGGAAAGAATGACGATGAAGAAATCTTACTAATGCCGAATGACTTCATGTAACATGCAAAGTCTACCAAAATGACTTCATATAACATGCAAAGTCTACCACAATGACTTCATAAACAATGCAAACTCTACCAAATGACTTCATATACCATGCAAAGTCTACCAAAATGACTTCATATACCATACACAGTTCTAACAAGCAGCCACTTAAGGACAAGTACAGTCCCATTATTGTGCTTCACATTCCTCAGACCCCATGAGAGTATAGACCAAAACACGAAGTTAGTTTATAAGATCAGGGTGAAATGGAAAGAGGTGGGGGAGATAAGTGCTCTTCGACACCCTTAGGCCTCTTCACGTGGCGTGTAAATACCAGGCCCTGGCCTGTCTCTATAAGACAAGGTGAGCCGTATCTCCAGGCGATGGACGGAGTGGGGGGGTGAGCACTTGTCGGCTCGCCAACTAGAGTAAGTGACAGCTCACGGGGGCAACCACGACTTTTCCCCCCTTTTATCCACTTTAACCCATTACCCCTCCTTTCACCCCCTCCCTTTCTTTCTTTACATCTGAGTGAATGTAAGCCCAGCAGCCATCCTTGACTGGATCTTACGGAATGTGTGTATTTGAATGGACGAGGGGAGGGGTGAGCTTTGGGGGGGGGGGGGGAATTAACGAAGCAGTAGAAGTGCCCGCCATGACATGGAATTTTTCTTAAGAACATGAAGCCAGATTTGGGGAGTTACGTTTGCTAATTGAGCCGGAAACTGGCGAAACAATTGATTTTTAGACCGAGCTTACCAAGTACCTTGTGCGATATATCGCCCGAAAAGTCAACCATTTAATGAGTCATCCACTATACCTTAATGTTGGCGTAAAGGGCGCCAAATTTGGTAAATGAGTGGGATACCGTCCGAAAAAGCTAGAAGGTAAATGGTGCAGGCGCCTGAGTACAGTGGCTAAAATCCTTTCCGATTCCTAGATCGCAACTTGCATTTTCAATATCAATATGATCTAACCCTTTTAGAAGAGGCAGAAAGGGATGGGAACACAACATAAAAGAATGTAAGGGCCTGTTAATGATAGAGATCATAATCAAGCAAAAAACAAACAGAGAGGACTGGAGAAAGAGGTCATTAGATCTTGTCTGGTGCCCCATCGGTCTCAAAGACTAAGAGATAGGTGAAGGTAAACCCACTTAGATCAAATATGTCAGCAAAAGCGTTACCTTTGCACCACCTAGAGTTCTGAAAAATGCACACACAAAAAAAGAGCCACAAAAGATCTATGTGTTTGAGAGAATGTGCGTTTGTGTGAGCATGTGTGTGTGTTTCTACTTACATGAATCTGTGCCATAGGAAGTCTGTAACATATTGTAAGGGCTGTGGCTGCCCTGGTAGTAGCCAGGGTATCCGGCTGCTTGCATGATGCTGCTAGCGTACTGCCCGTGACCCATGTTGACGCTCATGGTGGAGCCGGCCGGGAGAGAGCTCTCAGAGCTGCTCTCAACGGAGGACGACTGACAAGAGGACGGGGCGAGGACTGAGGGAGGCTCGTCTGGCGACTGGTATCTGCCGCCTTGACTTGACAAGTTCCTGTGAAGACAGACACAAATTTCATATAAGGCATTTTGTTCCTTTTTGGTGGTTTTCGCTATGAACTAAGCCTGTGTTTCCCAAACTGTGTTCCGCGGAAACCTAGGAGTTCCATGAAGCCTGAACAACTGGAATAATTAACTAGTAGGTGACCACGAGAATTAATATATTTAAAAAAAAAAAAACTAAGCAAAGTGTTTCGATAAATACTCAGAATGTGCGAAGTGTTCCGCTAAAGAAAAAGTTTGGTAAACACTAGGTTAAACAATGTCAAGGATGCTAAATGGAAATTCAATGTAGCCAACTAAATTTTTAAAATGAGCTACAAAAACCAGAACACCGGATACATCATAAGGCTAGCTATTTATAGTTTTTCGGTATTATATGCAAATCCCTAATTCCTACAAAATGTAGACTTACAGTGTTTCCCAATTTGGGATATTCCTACCCCAGAAGTTTTTCGGCGAAAACAAAATGGGGGGGGGGGGGGGGGGGGAGAAGAGTTGCTAAGCTGATTATAGGTTACGAAAATGCGTTTCGGAGTATTTGATGATGCCTCTGTCTTTAGCTGCAAACAGATCTGCCTTCAAGTGCATGCATTCTACAAATGGCGTCATACGATCTCGAAAGTACAAGACGGAAGTTATGGACCGTCGTCCTTATTGTCTTCCTCTTTTATTAACATCCTTCCTAAAATTAATTTCATTAGCTTTAAAAAAAAAAAAAAAAAAAAAAATGAAGGAAATAGCGAGGCAAGAATCTTTGTTTATTGTTTTAGTTACCTTGAGGTTTTTTTTTTGTTTGTTTTTTTTTAGCTCTACGCTGACTTATGAAATGAAAAGGAATTCTAATATCTTGTTATAGTTCTAACGACCTTGGCCCATTTTGTTACTAAGAAACGTAACTCCTAAATAAAAAAAAAAGAAAATGATGCATTTACTCTATTGTACACAGGAAAATCCCATTCTAAATACTTATATGAGTCCATTGAGACCCGTCATAGTGTCATTACAGTGAAGGTTGTTCTCTTGCAGGATAGAGAACTCCTATATAAAGATCGTCATACCCTATAGAGGTATATTACGCAGACGTTAGATGAAAGTTGTAAAGAGTTTAGTTTCTGAACCGAGTGGTTACAAGTTCGTATCCGCTGAATTTGATTTTGGAAATGTTTAGGACACGCCGCCAGGGACCACCCAACTCTAATGGGAATCTGACATGCATAGTGGAAGTAAAGGCGGTTGGTCTTTACAGCTGATCACATGACGCACTCATTAACCATCGGCCTAATAAACAGATGAGATTTACATCATCTGCCTTTATAAATAGCAAGGTCTGATAAGTGTACTTTCAATTTTACACTACTTAGATATAAAATGAAATCAGCTCCCCCGGGGGGGGGGGGGGGGAATACAAGACGTGGGCCCTGTGTTTGTGTGTGCTGATGCTAAATGTATTATCTGATGACCTCAAAACGGTGCTTATGCGTAAATATTTAAATGTAATCTCAAAGCAATTCGCATTAAAGCCTAACCTAGCTGCTTAACATATGAACTGGTACTCTAGATTACAATACATTGTTTCCTTGCTCTGTTTCCGAATCGATCAGATAAGCAGCTTTGATATTTAATCCAATTTTCAACTTGGGTGATATTAAAGGACGACAGGCACTTGGGGGGGGGGGGGGGGTCTTTCTTTACAAGCAAGAAAAAAAAATATATAATTCTTTTTTATAAATCATTCAATTATAGATCAGTATCTATTGTACCGCGTGTTGAAAAACTAAATAATAGTGAGATTTAAAAACTCTTCAAGCACAGCGACCCGATGTCTGGTTCCTTGAATATATTAAGTCTGATTTTAATCTCAATGTTATAATTGTGATGAAAATGTCTGTCATTGGCATGAACTGGGTTAATCCCTACTCGCCATGACGTCTTCCGCTCGTTTTAGTGAAAAGCCTTACAGCTATTTACGTCTAGGGTTTTTTTTTTTTTTTTTGGTTAATACCGTAAGTATTAAACAATTCTTTGAAGAACTTTCGGTGCATTGTTATTTAAACCTAGACGACTATTATCTGAGTCTTAACAAAGCGCATTAACTCTTATCTCATCAATGACACACTAAGAGAAAGTCAAAGCCAGAAACATTGACAGGTTAAAATTGCCGTCCACTTTCGTCGATACAGCTAGATATCTGGAAAAGGAAAGGACAGAGAGGAATGGAGAAAAATTGTTGACAGTTCTTGTGTGGTGCCCTAACGGTTCAACAGACTAAGGGATAAGTGAAGGTGATCAGGAAAGATACCCCCCCCCCCAAACCAGCTCAACAACCAACCACCCCTGCTTTTCCAACCTAAGTCAGGTACCCCTAATTGGAGGGTGGACTTGGGGGCGCCTCAAAGATTCCGAAGTTCAAAATCAAGGTCTTCACCAGGAATCGAACTCTAGACTCCCTTTGGTTAGAAAGCGCTTTACCCACTTTATCGCGATATGGTGTCAAACTACATAAGCTGACATAAACCTAATATACAAGTTTGAAATCATTTCGATCATGGCCTTGACTTCTGTGTTCTCTATATGACATCAGTAATGGTTGGTGCCTACCTGTTAGCTAAACATTACAACACCAGATTTCCAATAATAATAATAATAATATTAAAAAAAAAAACAAAAAAAAAACAGAATATGTCTCACTTTCGTCCCCCTGTTGCAATGACTTATGTCTGCTTTCATGGTCACTATATAGAATGTCTGTTGCCGAACCCTGACCCCCCCCCCCTCCTTAAACCCAACGTTTTTCCAGAATCATCGAACCAAACCACTTGGGCACTGCCTCTCAAAGATAACCTACACCGGCCGGACTACCGTTTATGAGAAGCTAACATAGCGCTACTAGATGAATCCATTATAGGGCCGCCGACTAGAGCAAGGCAAACAAACTCTTCTGAACAAAAAAAAAGAGAGGACCCTTCTCCAGAGCGCGGCTGAGCAAAACACGACAGAAATCCAATGTTTGCCTACACTATGTTCACATACCTCTGTGTACATACCCTCACACCCCCCACACTGGGTATAAGCACATAGATGCAGCCCGTTACTTCCCAGGCTCCCACCCCACCCCCCTTTTTAATTTTTTTTTCTTTCATAACGTCGAGGGTGGAGGGCATACAAAAATAAAAAGGCCGGTGGGGGCGGGGTAAAAACAAACTTTGCAGAGAGCACGAGCAATCATACCCCCCCCCTCCCCCCTTCTCAACTCGTCATATCTGTTAGTGACTTCTGACCGACAAAAGAGTGCTTTCTATCCCTCTTCGCTCCTCATAGATGTGATGATTGGAAATGTGGCGTGTGCAAGTCCTTCCAAAAAAAACAACAACGACGGACGATGCTTCTAATTACAAGACCATTACGTTGGGGCTACAAATAAGCGACGACAGAAGGTAGGGGAAAGAGAAGCCGTAGGGCAAAGAATTGAAATGGTAACAATGAAAAAGTTGGAGAGAACATGGCAGAGCGTTTAAGTCCTGGTGATAAGCAGGACTTACTTACTTAGACTTAGGTCCTCCAGCGCCGTGCGGCGCATTAGGCAGCAAGCTGTCTCTATAAAGATCTGTCGTTGTAAATGTGGCGATAAGCAGGCTATTATTTTTTTTTTTTTTTTTAATTTAACGTGGTCTAATCAAATATAATCGAATACAACGGGGCTTCTTAATTTGATAAGAGATCGCGAATGGGGGCATGGGGCTGATCACACGACATCCTCCTGCAACTCATCGTTACTGATCACAACAATGAAACAATACTGCCTATTTCAAAAGTGGCAGATTGGGACAAAAGGAAAGACGGCGGAGGAATGAGTGGCCTGTAGACACAGGCTCCCTTTGAGAGATTGGGACTGGCGCCTTATTTCACACTTGCATAAAGGCTTCACCCATCAATGTTTTCTTACAAACGAATCAACATGCCAACATTTCTCAGTTACATAAACACACGTTTGGCTTTGAGGAGATCACTAAACGTGGAGAAAAGAGAAGAGATATTCTGTGGAGGTTTTCACTGGTGATTTTTTTCTCGACAGTAAATGAATGAAAAGGCACATGGATACATCGCGATAAAAAGTGTTATCGATTGCCTCTTGCTGCATTAACATAGATAATGTGTCCTCTCCTGAGAACTGACTGGCATATGACCAACTCACAAGTCTTATCCCTTGCGCTGATGCAAATAGTTCCAGACAAAAAACAAAACAATATCTCAGTGTTCGGGTTCAAGTCACCAATACCATTAAGACAAAAGTCACCTATAAGGATGCGCTGTGGCTACATCTTAAGGAGCTTGGATCCTGAGCAGAGGAGTCACAAGTTAAAATCCTGGTAAAAAGTCGGATTTTGAATTTCGCCCCTGAGTTCACCCAACTCTTTCAGGTACCTGACATTCGTTGTTCTGGTCACATGACACCCCCGTTAGCCAGAGACAAGTCATCTGCCCTTGGACCGCAAAGTCTGCGAGAAATTTCACATTATAAATACCCGTTAGTGAAAGAGCTTTTCAAGAACAGTGCTGTAATATTTACGTTGGAATAAAAGATGAACTGTTATTGGTAACATTATGCATAGCTGGTCAAGATCCTAAGTGTGAATAAGCATACAGTTTGCACTAGAGGACCTGGGTTAAGCCTTAGTTCTCATCCGACTTAAAAAAGAAACTGACTAAAAGAGCCTGGCCATCCAGGTTGCGCTGGCCAACGTAGACTTTCGAACCCTCAAGATACAAAAAAGGTAAATTCCCCTTTCAGACCTTGCGATCTATAGGGCAGACGATGTAAAGGTCATATGTTTCTATGGCCCACGTTTAACGAGGGTGTCATGTGGCCGGCACAACGACCAACCACATTTACTTTTCTCAAACTAATGTCAGGTAACCATTAGAGTTGTGTGGACTCAGAGGCGCCCAAAGATGCCAAATGCCAAAATTAAAATCTCAGCCTTCACCAGGATTCAAACCCGGGACCTCTGGTTCGAAGTCAAGCGCTTTACCGCTCAGCCACCATTCCTCCTTCCCCACAAGGTGCACAATTTCTTTTTGGGGTTTTCCAGGCGGTCATCTCAGACATTTAATTTGAACTGTGCCAGAAGCATGTTCCCGAAGTTGTTGACTCAATGGAGAGTCAGTGTCAGTAACCTTGAATTTAACCCCAAAAACTTCTCAAGTGTTCAGATGTGGTGTGTGTGTGGGGGGGGGGGGGGTTAAAGTGAAGAAAAAAGTGTGTGTGGGGGGGGGGGGGTGTTCATAGTACACCCAGGTTTGGTGTGGGTGGATGATAACTTTCCGTTGGCCCTCTGCGTCTGTAGGTCAGCAGCATGCGGTGCGTTGACAGAGCCGAGAGAGTGAGTTCAACAAAAAACAGGCGAGGTGCGAATGAGTTGACGAGCTGGAGCCCGTGAGGAACGTGTTGCACAAGGAAATAAAATGGAGGCCGGGGAGCAATTAGGGAGTCTATTATGATCGCAGTGCCGGAGTGACTCCCAGGCCAACATGGAATACAGCTTGACATGCCCCCTCCCCAAAGTCCGCATTTCAACATCAGGGATTCTCGTTGATTCGGAATATTAAAAACTCGAGAATGTTTGGGAAGTCGTGCGAGGATACCTTTAGCTGCAATGACTTTTCTTCTACGGGAAGTAACTCTACCAGACTGAATAATCTCACTCTGGGTTTCAAGTCATATACATTTCTATCATCAATCAATCATTTTAAAAAATATATTTACCAAGTTTTTACAGTTAGATTCTATATTAATTTAAAATATTTTACAATTAAAAAAAAAAACAAAAAAAAAAACAACTCCGGCCTAAGATGACTTAAGGTCTTAAATTTCATGACGATCGTCAACTTTTCCTCCATTTGAAGTACAATGCTATATGGATCCACGACAGTAGGGTAGAGGCAGTGGCGCATCTAGGGTGGGGGGAGGAGGGGGGAATTCGAAAATCCCCTAGGCCCCCATTAGAGGAGGGGCCCCTAATGAGTGTCTTTTACATTAAAAATTAAATATTACGCAAAATGCTGGGGCCCCCAAAGAGATCAAGCCCCCTCCCCCCAGGTCCCCAAACAATGGAAGATTCCTAGCTACGCCCCTTGGTAGAGGTGAGTAAGGATTATATTTCTAGAGGTACCAACTAAATTAAAAGTTGAAGATATTCTTAGCGTGCGATTATACCCAAGACATTGCCATTATTATTATTATTATTATTATATGCAAGTGGCAGACGACCTGGGTAGCACAATGGCCGGGGGGGGGGGGGGGGGTGAACAAGTTTAGGCCTCAATGAAAGCTTGTATTGTTTATACATGCTCAAGCTACATCAATACTCTCACACTTTCCAACATGTCATTTAAAAAAAAAATACAAACAACAACAACACACAACTATCCAGTACCAATTAGAGACCCCGAAATCAGCGATCGTTTGAATGAGGCCACCTATTCATTTCTCACTTACAATATTTCGTTTATGGATAGTTTCAATAAAATTTAAAAAAAACAGTGATTTACAGTACGTGGGGGAGGGGAGGGCACTTACTTGTAGAAATGGTCCGAAGAATAGTTCGTACTTGAGTATAATGACTTTTGGTCACCTGAGGAAACAATCGGGTTCGAAAGTCGTTACTCAAGAAGTAAAGAAATGCAACACGGTGTCTTCGCTAACAAGACGCACCACGTGAATGAGCTAAAACACGACAGACAAAAAATAAATAAATAATTAATTAATAACAAACAAAACCAACAAAAACAAAAACCACAACAAAAACTAAATAGCTGTTTGCCATTTGTAGTGATATAGTGTAATTTTACATTTTTTAAATTATTTAATTTATTTATAATTATTATTATTATTTTATTTTTTTTTTGCCTTTGAGTTTGCGTGATAAACATTAACTCTCTTTGTAATTTTGTTCTTCACGCGATTGCTATTATTTAATTATTGTATAGTTTTACTTAGTGCTTACATATATTGTACGGTATATCAATATGTAGCCGTATCAAATTTTCAAATAGTTGTTTCTTTTTTTTTTGGTTCGACCTATTCCATTGCAATTGTAAGGAAATATAAACAAAAGACTTTCGTCCAACGTTTTACAAAAAAAATATATACATAAATTACACATGCTCTTCCAACGGGGTTGCGCATGTCCCAGAGTTCAAAGTGCATGCATAATTAGCACGAGATAAGAATGCATATCTTCTGCAGACGTGAACCAGCAAAGAATGTTTGTCAGGCTGTGATAATTGGCAGGGAAAGGCACAGGGCAAAAGAAAGAATTTTACTAAGCCATTAACAGAAGACAGATAAAACAAACAAAGGATAGCGCGTCAACAGTGTTCTTATCAAGTTGTATTGGCTTTAAGATTTAAGTGAGAATATACTCCCTCTGGCCAAAATAATCCCACTAATAATAAATAAATAGTATAATGATGAAGAGATAATCACTTGAAAGTTCTCAGAAGAAAAAAAAAAACACGGAACAGCTTGAAAGGTCAAGTAAAGACTGTGATGATTTCTGTTTCTTTATTGCCTGAAATTTCTTCTTATATTAACTCTTTCTCTCCTAACTGACGATACCAGCGTTGATTCCACCAGAATGTGGTAAATAATTAAGGAGAGAAAGAGTTAATAATAGCTCATACAGAATCATCTTGCAAGAGATGTACATAAACAACTTGATAACAAACTGAAGAAACATCTGTGTTCTTTTTACTTCTTTGTTGCACTTCTTCAAACTAGACATATACGTAGACTTTCAATTGAATACCAACTTGACATGAATCTATTGATAATATTAAACTTTTTACTTCTACAACTTCAATTACTATAACTTAACACCTAAAACTTAATGATACAACTTGAACTTGTGGACCTGCAGTAGTTTAAGAACTCACTACAACACAAGACAGTTACTATGCAAAGACCCAGACTAACTAACTTTTCCCCTAATTTATACTTTCTAAAACCGTAACTTCTAGAATCATGGAAACATATCCTAAATATTTTATAAACTATGACTTTCTAGAAACTGACGTATGCTATTTTTTCACCCTGACCTCTTTCCTTGATTAGGATGATTATAATTAACTTGTGTTTGTTCTGCGTCTTCTATAACCCGACCTCCAGCTTCTAGAAAATGGCCGAATTAGGTCATAGTATCGATTCGTGACAAAGAAAACATAGTTTAACAGAATATGTGTATGACAGAGAGTAACATGCCATGGTTAGGTTACTGACATGCAAGTAAATATAGAGAAAGCCACTATGCCCACCATGTACCGCCAAATACAAAATTGGGGGCCGCGATATCATGCAACTCATGCAATGCGTTAGGATTTAGTAGGCAGTGAATATTTGAGAAAAAAAGGTTGGTAGTGGGGGCTACATAGGGAGGAGGGGGAGGTTGACATGCCAGTCTCACCGTAGGAAAAGACCGTATCTAAGCTGTCCTCTTGTCCACTGCAAGATGACCCAGAATCTGGACTCGTGGGCTCAGGCTTAACATCAACTGGACATAAGATATAGATCAAGAAACTGTAAAAAGTCCTGCATTCAGAGACAATGATGTGTATGCTAGTGTCCAATACTAAAAATACTATAAATATACTTGAAATTGAGACTACGATGAAGTACAGATGAAACTAGTGAAATAGCATTGAGCAGAAAATTCCCAAAACTCAGATTCGAATCTTCAAGATGGATTTATGAAGCGTTGGTCGTCATTGTCACACAATATTCCCGAGATCCGTAATGCTGAATCAAGTCTGCCCGACAGAGATTTAAACGATCTTAGAGAGGAAGTCATCTGTTTCTTTGGCCAACGGTTAACGAGCAGGGTGTCATGTGGCCAGCACAACGATCAACGACCGTTACTTTCCCCAACTTAAATCAGGTACCCATTAGAGTTGGGTGGACTCAGGGGCGCCCTGAAAATCGCGATATTCAAAATCCCAGCCTTTACCGACATTTCAACCCAGGACCTCAGGTTCAGAAGCCGAGCACTTAACCACTCTGCCCCCACGCCAGAAACAGATGGCCTTAACATCATCTGCCCCACAGGTCTTAAGGGGGAAACTTTACTTTTTTTTTTATTTTTAGAGAAGAAGCCGCCTTATAGTATGGATATAAAACTCGGTCCATTAATATAACTGACATGCTTTTCAAAATTAAACTATGAACAATTTAAGACAGTATGTGTATTGAATTGATCGTTACACCTAGTACTAATAACGTTGTAACAGTTTAAGATCCAATGAATACTGCAAACAACGTTCGATATATGTTCACTCAATATTTTTTGTATTGTTCCAAGCTAGAACTGAATTGTTCCTGTTTTAGATATTTTAGTCTCGACACACATACACACACAAATGAGAGCTTATATACGGGAAAGAACTGTACATTTACAGTCGCATATTTCAATATTGAAAGATGTATTTCCCATTTCATATACCAATCAAAATTAAACAACTACCACTAATTATTCTTTTTTTTATTTTATTTATTCCCGTTTTTTTTTTTTTTTTAGAGACAATGAATAATTGTGCAAAGCTTCAACTTGAGAACGGGAAGTGAGAGAAATGACGTGTACACAATGTGTATCAGACAGACAGACAGACAGAGTGATTTGATCTAAGCTTTGCGAAAAAGAAAAAAGAAATTAAGTGAATCTAGGTGACAACATCTGAGTTTCCCGTATTCTTTTTGTATTTAGTTTGATTTGTTTAAAAAGTCGCCCAGTATGTAATCTACCATGTCCATGTTAATCTCAACATTATCTCCACTATCTGACAAATGTTTTGACCAGAAAAAGTTCAGCAACAGAGCTCGGGATAATTATCACCGCCCGTGATAAGTGACTTTGTACCTGCAATGTCGACATGTGGTATTGAGCAAAGGAATGACGCTGCTGGGTCAATCTATCAACACCTCACCTTGCGCAAATCGTCACCATGTTCTGACTAAAACACTCACTTTCTCCTTGAGAGCTTACCTCTTTCGGAAGACGAGGCTTTCATCAACCAATGCTGACCATGGGTGTAACCTGCTGACCTTGACCTGTTGGCCTCGGATGGAATGTCTGGTAGTCAAAACAAAATAACCGTCAGCAAATCGTCCGTGTCAGACAAGAAATGAGACAATAATCTAGAATAATCTAGAATAATCTTAGCTATAGACACAAGGATTGCAAACTAAACATAAAAAAAAAAAGCATAAGTCTCGCTAAATTATTTATAGCCTATGAGTAAAGAATGGCGTTTAAAATCATTTTCAATTCTGAGATAATTATAGCAATAAATTAAAGTAGATAACTAGTCTAGCTATTTGGTGTAAACTGTGTTTAGCATACTGGAAGTGTTACAATAATTTGTTGTTTTTTTTATTTAAATGTATGTGATAAATTGAGTGCCCTTTCTGGTCACTTTTTAGCACTGTAGCAAAAACAAATGATTATCATTTAGTTGGCAACAGCCAGCTATCAGTTTTGCGTCCTTGTTTTGTTTTTTTTTCTAATTTAAATTCAAATTCTCTTCAAATCTCATTTTTAACGACACCGAAAGAGAAATAGACGCTATTAGTTTTGTATGGTCTTGGTCTGTCTGTCCGTCCGTCCGTCCCATTTTTATTTTACACTTTATTTTAATATGTTTTTTTCCCTAGGTTACCTTACATCGCCCCCATATTTTCCCACACCAATTTGTCTTGTATTACTTTATTATTGTATTTGATTGCTTACAATTGCTAACCAGCACTTAAAAATGAAACTGTAAGCAAAAGATCCTCGTGAAAATATCAAAACGAGTTAAATTGACTACATGTACATATAACAAAGAGGTTTGCGCCATGTTTATATTTACCCTGGTGGCAAGATAACATCTCGGTGGACCCACCTGGTGAAGTGCCATTTACTGGACGGTGTGACGTGGGACAAGCTTCCAGTCTAGAACTCTCCACACCGTCAGAGCTGCCGCTAGCCGAACTAGGGCTTGGTGACCTGTCACTGCTGGAAGGGACATAATTTGGCAAGGTCAATACATCGAAAGGATGCCATAATGACGGTCGGTTAGAGCTACTTTTGCACAACGGGATGTCATATGACTTTAAGTGCGCATTTTCATGTGTGGCCCCTAGTGTGCTTTGACATTAAGTGATTAGGTAATAGGGATTGCGCAATGGCATTCGACTGAATACGGCTTTACATCCTAGCCCTAGTTGAAAAGAATAATTTGTGCAATAAGTATATTGTAATTGGATGTATAAACTATAAACTAATTCTAATCCCATAAATTTGGATATATGTGCGTACACATTATTTATTTCTGTGGGTGGCTGGCGCTATTTAAAAAAAATGATATTCATGCCATTATTTAGTGCGTGACATTAGTGGCTTCAAGAATGACGTTATTTTTTTTATGATAGCATAGTAGTATGGTATGCGCTTTGGACTGTCGCCTCGGCGTACGAACTCTGCACGCTACCGTCCCAAACACACGAAGCATGTAAAACAATGAAATGGTGCTCTCTAGATACATATTAATCCCTACTTCCGCATATCGAAGACTTTTTCCTTAACGAAACAATGCGCACATTCAGTGTATCTAGAAGAACTCCTTGCTTATTATTTTAAAGATTACTTCACGTGGTGGCCTACTACTTAATTATTCCAGTAGTTCGTGGAACACATATTCAGGCCTCGCGTAACAACAGGGCTCCGCTGAGCACAGTGTGGGGAAACAAATGGACTCGGTCATAGCTAATGTGGTCATCGATGGTCATTCAATCAACAGTACGTTCTCCCTAAGACGTTATCTATAACTTTTAAAGATATTTCTATAAAATGCCAAAGTATCAAATATAGAAGTAAAATAAATATATATATTTAAAAAGCAAAAATAAACAGTGTTTGAGGTGACTACTAAAATACGGCAGAGCAAAGGGATTTTTTTTTTCGTTTAAAAAGAAGACCCTAGAGAGTTTATTTTTTTAAAAAAGGGAATTAAAAAGTTGTACTCGGGTGGAAGAAACGAAATGTCTGGTGTATTTCTGGTATTCGCTGTAAAAGTAATTTGATTAGTATTGTATTTTTATTGTCACTAAAATATCTAACTCATGAAAAAGAAAAGGAAAGAATGAGAAGTCTGGGAGAAAAGGAAGTCAGAGAGAAAAGAGAGAGAGAGAGAGAGAAAGAAACTTAAAAGAGACATTTCATATGTGCCTTCATTCACTAAACGATTTCCTATCCAGTTTAAAATCTCACTTACCTGTATTCTTTCGGTTCTGGGCTGTCACCGCGGACTTTCTTGACCTAGAACGAAATGTAAAAGTACTAACTTAATTTTTTTGTCTTTCCATGGTGGTTTAAGTATAGCGAACATTTAGTGGATAACAATGACCCGTGAGAAGATTAAGAGACTAGTGCAAACAGCAACATCACAAAGTTAGCTTTATTTCTAACCACATTCAAGCCGAATGTCAAAGTCAATATTCAGGAGGAAGGAACGGGAGAGGTAAAACTTCAATAGCGGTCACAAGTTTTTCTGGCGCATCCCTCCTCCCCCCCCCGGGTTTTGCTTTTATTTACATTTAGTATAAGTAAAGAAAAGTAAGTAAAGTTCACCTTTCACGCCTTGCAATCTCTAATAGGGTAGATAATGTTAAGGTCATCTGTTCTTTGGCCAACAGTGAACGTGCAGGGTGTCATGAGGCCAGCACAAGTCAGGTACCCATTAGAGTTGGGTGGACTCAAGGCCGCCCTTAAAAACCCGAAATTCCAAATCCCAATTTTCATCTAAATATAGCAGTGTCAAAAAAAAAAAAAAAACACATTTGCTTTGACCCAAGACCCCGGTTTCGAAAGCCAAGTGCTTTACCACGCAACCACAGCGCCCTGCCTTTTAGTATACATACCATAGTGCTCATTTTGAACCAAGGAATTTCCGTTCCTGCGTTGTATTCCTCCCGGTCAAGGTTACACTAGCCTGATTCAACACCCAGAACGTTTCGCTTCAATTTCAATTTTAAATTTAATACTGTTTTTGGCGTTTGAAAAAAACAAAAACAGTTTTGATAAAGTGATACAAATTCAGTGTCAAACATGCTCGACATTCTTTGTAGAACTGTATCTACAACCTACATGGTCGAGCCTTGACTTCATAGCTACTAGCTCCCTTTCTCGTGTGTCCTGGTCATACACCAGACAAGGCTTGGGGTAAGAGGGGGGGGGGGGAGGCGACCATGTGCAACGTTAACTGGATCAGGAAGGAGGAGGAGGTGGTGGGGGGGGGGGTAAAAGATTGGTAAAAGATGAGGTTCGTGCGTTCATGCGTGCGTACTAAAGCAATTGAACAAATACGAGATGGCTAACGCGAAGTTATGTTTACATATACGCAACCTTAATACAGAAGTCAACCACCGGCATCATGTCCTCTGAAGGGCTGTTCAACAGTCAATCAATAGCATTGACGTACATGCGCTTACACACACACACACACACACACACGCTTTAAGTATTCTAAGTGAAACTCTTATAATAAAACATTAGGTACCGTCTGTTAGTGAAACTATGAGATTTGTATTGACGATGTACTCTTTAAAAATGGATAGACCTGAAAAACAAGGTGTTTCTGCTGCTAACACACTAAGCTTAAATTAGATAACTTTCAACAGTAGTCAAATGACCAAGCCACGTCCAGTATGCTTCTAGGGTAAAATAATAGGACTCTAATCAATGTAATTTTATAAGTTAAAATGAGCAACCAGAACACAACATTATTTTTTTTTAACGAAAACCCAATCTTGACAAAATAAAATATAGAAAAACAAGTTCATGCTCTTCGTCAAAAGTTATTAGAAAAAAAAAAGGGTATTATTATTGAAGTGTTAGACAACTTATTTCGAAGTCCAATACTGATGATCTGGTAAGGTCCAAACGCAATACCCTCTTATAACTCCTCTTTAAAATATACTTTAAAAAAACAACAAGAAGCAATAAGGGCATGTTTAGTCCACTGAGCCATGTTCCAGGCTCACTTGCAGTTGTCTAAAAGGATGCAACCAAGATTTCCGCCAGAAAGTCCTTTACATTAGTTCATCCCCTGCAAGTGGTCTTAGAGTCTCTCGCTTCTCTTTCCCTGATTGTAATCAAAGAGAGAAAAGAGACGAGACAGCTGCGAGAGCTACACGAGACAAGAGCAGGGCAGGTGCGACTCTTGGCGGGTGCCAACAGGCATGGACACATCACACAACCAGGTCATTGGACAGAATTTATTTTTTTTTTGCACTCCACTAACGAAATATGCACTTATCTTAAAGATAAATCATCTTTTTTTTTATTTGAAGAACCGTCCGTAATAATAACATAAGATATCTACAAAGTAGACACCAATGTCTAAAAGTAAAATGTCGCGCACAGAATGTGTCTATGAATTGCATGACGTTTTATCGTTACGTGGTGGCTGAGGTTGGTTTTCTAACGAGGGGATCTCCAGTTCGAAACGTGATGAACCCTGTGTTTATGAACTCGTGAATACCGGAAGCAAAGGCGATTGGTCGTTGACTTTCACGTGACAATGTTATCGTAGGTTAAAGAATTACATCACCTAGTTCCATTGATTTTTTTTTCTTTATTTTTAGTTCAAGACGTCATCACGTGCAGTCTACGTACAGAGAACTCTAGGGCTGAAAGTCTCCAAGAACGATAACCTAGAAAGGACTGTTTCTGGCAGGGACAAAAGGCTGTCGAGGGCGTAAATTACGTGACTTACAAAATGAAAACTGAAAATAGTTTGGTCGTTGGGCTGGACATAAAGCATCATCGTAACCTTCTGATGATATAAATAAGCACTCGCAAAGAAACTTTAACAAACGTAAAGCCCATAGAAGTATATCTCTCAATAATGTAGAAGTTATTTCACTTTTTCAATATCAAACAAATAATAAATTAAAAATAATTAATTGACTAATTGATATGTTGATATATATAATTGATTTGCACTTTGTTAGGGAGACATAACGTGTTCAAACTAGTTTTTTACCAGACAGACAGAAAGTGAATATAAGCTTTGTAAAAACTAAAGTGTCGATTTCCTGTTTGAATAGTGACAATCTCTTTTTTTCCTTACCCAACTAAAATGAAACAACTCCACTGTCTAGGCAAAGAAATAAAACAGCCTGGTAAGGGGAAGTTACCCACAGACAAACAAAGCGAGATAAGAAAACATTAACATTCAATTCACGGAATCCCCCCCCCCCCCCAACACACTTTTTTTTTTGATTGGGGGGGGGGGGGGTCTGTTCTCCAAAGACTTCCCACCTGGCCTTTAATCATGGTCAGTGTTTAAGTCGGAGGTTGAATGATAGACGGGAAACAGTCGGAGTGAGGGGGGGGGGGGGAACTGAAAAGATGGGAAAAAAGACGGGACAGAAAAAAAAAAAGAGGGACACGTACGTAATGAGACTGATGGCTGAAGAATAGGGACACGCTAGCGGAAGTGGGGAAAGTTGTTGTTTTTTTTTGGGGGGGGGGGGGGGGGAAATCGGGACGGAGAGGGGGGTAGCTACTGAAGAAGGAGTGAATGAGGCATTGTGGGAAGAAGTGGAGGGAGATGAAGTGTTAAAGAGGCTTTTAAGTGGCAGACATTTTAAACAGAGTATTGCACACAGAGAGAGAGAAGAAAGATCTCATCAAGGATGATGTTGTTGGTGGCTATGTGAATCAGAGAAGGGGGAGAGGGGAGTGTTTCAATGGGGGCAGAGTTTAGTCTCAAAAGTTGTTTTTTAGATTTTATTTGCCAATTTGTAAGAAATCACCCCAGCCCCAATCTCGTTAACTGAGCTAATGGTCCACTTGATTTAAGCTAACACTTATCTCAGAGAGTCGTCTGCTAGATAGTTTTTTGTTTTGTTTTGTTTTTGTGGATAAAAAAAAAACAAGCAAAATATTTTAAAATCCTTCTATTAATAAAAAAAATCACACTTACTAAATATCTCAATAATTTAGAAGTTATTTCCCTTATTCAATCATCAATAATTCATTGAATAATTGATTAATTAAAAAAAAAAAAAAGATTCATGTATTGTAAGGTACAGTAAATACTCGTTTAAAGTTAACCCATTCTTGCCTGTAGCTAAGCTCATTATTTAGTGATCTATGTAATATATCATACAGAAGTTTGGAGCAAATGAGTCAGAAAACAAGTGTGTAATCATTGTTAATATAAACAATGAAAAACTTTCCCACCGAGAGGTCAGAACAAGATACTGACTTCCAAATCAGCCATATAGAAAGTGTATGGAGATCTGCCTGATCTGGACACCAATGCGCAGTTCATCTCAGACAGAGGTCTAGTCACGTGTTAACACGTCAACATAATGAGAACGAGGAAGAAGAAGAAGAAACAAAACGGGACGTTCTGTGTTGCCTTAAGAATCCTGGTTGAAAATGATGCAGGATTCTCTAGTTACGTCCAGGGAACTGGTTCAAAATGTAACTTCTTGGTCTGGAGACATAGATATTTGGTTAGGACACGATTAGGAAATTGTTTCAGAAAAAAAAAGGGGGGTGGGGGAAGGGGAACGTCTTGCTTAGAGACAGACGCGGAATTATTAAAAACAAAACTGGGATTTCGAAGTGTAACAAAAGTAGACAAAGGATGCAGTGTTAGAGGGCGGTCGGTTTTAGTTTCTGAAGAAGAGATTTACTTTCATTACGTATTAGAACTCTTGTTTGACATTGTTCATCAGAGTCGAGCACCATTACATTGTTAGCCTTTTGCCCGTGTTATTTGGTTAGTTGAGAGTTACCTCCGTTTGGACTTATCCACGCAAGTAGCGAACTATTTCAGTCAAGTTTATCAGAGCCCGCAAAAAAAAAAAAAAACGTGTCGTAGTCCGGTTGAACTGGTCTCCCTAATGATTTCATTAAGCAATAAAGGCAGAAGTCTCGATGGAACGCGCCACGTCACGGGCCAGATACGGCCCGCGGACCGTAGTATGGATACCATCCCCCCCCCCCCCCCCCAAAAAAAAAACAACAACACATTTGGCAGATTTTGACACCCAATTAGACACTGGGAAACAGCGTCACCGCCCCGACACGCCGACTATTATTATGGTCGTTACGTTGAAAACAAGGATACTACCGTAGGTGTACGCCTAGATCTTCTTACCAACGTCAGATGCAGACAGTGAGATTATGTTCAAGGCAGAGCGTGAGTTATTAAAGGACACGTACTAGCTTGAGTCTCGTTGTTCCATAATTTACGCTAGCACCTGACATTTCGACTCACTTAACAATAATGTGTGCGTGCGCGCTGCGTGTGTGTGCAGTGGTTCCATTCCTCTCCCCCCCCCCCCCCCCATCTCTACGTTTCGCCAATTTAAAAAAAACAAACTCCTACGGTACTCGCCCGTACAAGAAAGAAAAAAAATGCCTTCAACCTAATTCTCACAGAAGAACACAGCGCACTGGTAGTTTAAGCAGTCCATCACACCCTTTTAAAAACTGGGGCCAGGCTGGAATGTGTGTGAGTTAAATAAACAAAGGCGCACACACGCGCGCGCGTTAACAAACATACACGCCATGTCACGCACACTGCAGTCATAATTACACACATACACGCTCTCCGAAACACACCAAACCCAAAGTGTAGGTGTGGGGGGGGGGGGGGGGGGGGGGGACACGATTTCCGCCATGTCACAACATGAACGGACAGAATTGGGGGGGGGGGGGAGTACAGTGTTACTGGCGACACCACGGGGGCTACAGTCCTATTGTTCTTCTCAGCTGCGTTTATTTTGGGTCCTATGTGGAGACATTTATTTTCCCCACTATCCCCCCCTCCGCTGGAAACCGCACGCCCCCCCCCCCCCCCCCAGATCTTTTAGTAGCGTTGTTCTAATAGTTAAAGCTCGACAATGTTTTAAGACACTAGTTGAAAGCTACGGCTAAAGATCTAATGCACAGTTCGTGTTCAAATGCAATTTAATTGGGGCCGCTTCTCTAATACTGTTTCTACTTTGAAGCCTAAATTGTCGCAAGAGTGGACTCGAGTCAATGTAGCACTACCGTCATAGAGTGAACATCGATAAGTTTCTATCATTTTGAAATGATTCTGTGCTACAACCTAGTACTAGATTCTCCGCTCCGTGGTGGAACGCTTTTACCATTCCTACATACCGGAAGTAATAGAACCAATAAAATAAAATAAATAAATAATAAAAACCAAGCAAAATATTATAATAAAAATCCTTTAAAAAACAACAAAGCTTATCTAAAGGGGAAGAGCTCCACCCTCAAAACTATATCTGCCGGTATCAATAATGTACACGTCATTATCCTTATTCGATATCACAAAATAAATAATGACCAATAATTAATTGACTCATTGGCTGTTTATGTATTGATTCATGTTGTTTGGGTTTTTTTAGGTACAAAAAAATAATTGTTTAAAGTTTCAACTTGATCCGAGAATGGGTGTGGGAGAAATAAAGTGTAAACACACGTTTTACCAGACAGACAGACAGACAGAATTGATATAAAACTTTGCAAAAAGTAATAAGGAAAGTCAAACCAACAGTCTACGAAGGAATCGTGTCGAGAAACAATGTTGCAAATCAACAAAGGCTCTGTAAATGTTCGTTTTATACGAGATGGATTCTGGGATAAGAGACTACGCTGTTGTCGATTCATCTACTTCCCAGAAGAACAGAACGATCAACGCAAGAGGCAACAGTGTTTCCAAACAAACAAACAACAAAAGTACAACAGCGCACAGTGTGAGCATCACGGGGGGGGGGGGGGGGGGGGGACACTTCTTGGCCCGGCAATACACCCGCGCCTCCATTCAGATCAAGATGACCTTTTCCCCATCACAAGGTTTGATCACGTCGGCAACGGGTATCACACGAGCTACAGTGGATACTTTGATAAGTCAAAGATCACGCTGCGGATACAACAGGAGATGGCTGTGTTGGTACATCACAGTAGCCGATGGTGAGGAAAGATAGAGCCACAAAGCAGATAATATCTCCACTACTATGTTGCTTTTTACTTTTTTTTTTTAAATCTCCTCTCAAAAAATATCTTACCACATAGATCTATGATATGAGTGCCCTCTCGAAGGAACACTCCTTTCTATAAAAAAAAAAGTGTAACTGGGAGGGGGGTTTCCCGGGTCACCCGGCCCCCCCCCCGAAAAAAAATCTTGGCTTCGCCCATTTAACATAGTGGCCTGATGAATCAATTATTGCTATTGCTTATATATATATATATACAATACGACAATTTACTACAGAGCGAGGCTAATCTATACGACAATTTACTCATCAAAAGACCTATGTAAATATCTCATCGAGTAATCTCAGCGTTCAAAATGTTTTGAAATATTGGTTAATTAATGATTAATTAACAAGGTCCTGCTCTACAAGCAGTTACATAGAAAGCCCAGGATTTCAAATCCAGCAACTATTGAATCTTGAGAGTTCTTCCGTAAAATTTTGTCTTTTTTTCACCATTCTCTTTAGTCTTGACCCTGCTGAAGTGCGGAGAGAAGTGCACTAATAGTTCGCAGGGGCAACTCTCTTACACTCCTTCTCCACGAACCGCCTGTTTGGGCCCGACCATTATTATGAGTTCTTGTATGAGCGTATACTGAGCAGTTGTAGTAGTGGGCATTACTGACCTACATTTCAGTGCTCTTTCTTTCTTTCTCTCTCTCTCTCTCTCTCTCTCGCCCCTTACTTTCTCTCTGTGACCTGTTGCAGCGCCTTCAAAACTTTAACTGTCACTTTCCATCTTCTTCCCAACGCCCATCTCCCCCCCCCCCACACACACACACACACGACTACTTAAAAAAAAACATCATCAACTTGAGGCGGTTTTTTTTTTCTGTCTCTCTCCATTTTTTTTTATTTCGTTCCCATCAAGCCTTGAATCAATTTTCCACCTTTCACGGGTTCCGCCTTCTTCTGATATAGGCGCCGTGCACGATGTCAGGTGTGGTTCTTGTTGGGGGCCCGTGATTGATGGGTGACACATACGGCTCTTTGTCGGAGCAACTTTCTACCGCAAGAGGGAGCGGGTGAGGAGGAGGAGGGGGCGCTAGAGAAAGGAGAAAACAAGAGGAGAGGGAACGTGTAAGGTTGGGAGTAGAGTGAGGGAATGAAATAAGAGAAGAGATAGACAGAAGAGATAGAAGGGATGAAGAAGCGTTGAAAAAAATCGTATACTACAAAATATAAAATAACTGAATAATTATGTTCATTTAGTGAAGAGGATACCAGTAATGACAGTCCAGTAGTCGGCCATGGCGTAGAATGGTCGCTAGGGTGGTGTGTGTAATACACTGAAACTAAACGAGTCGCCCCCTTTGTACTTATACACGGTCCTTTTAGTCAAAGAGGACACCCGACCCCCATGCATGCCCTTTCCACGTTGACGCACGTGTGCCCTGCATAAGCTGGTGCTCATTAGTTTGACAAAATGGCAGCAGGATTCGGTGGATCCAATCCAAATACAAACAAGAAAATTTTTAAAAATATTAAAAAGAACATATGTTAAGCGTATTCAGTTTGGATCAGTCATGTAATTACATTTGTAACAGGTCTAGACTAAGAATAATAAATCTGTGCTATTAGAAATATTTTTACGCATCGAATTTTGTTCAACGCAATTTTATGCTTTTAGCTTTCTCAATACGCAATGATCCTATCACTTGTCTGGACCAGTTGGGGAAATTTAAAAACAAAAAAGGGGAAAGGGAAGAGAAATTAGGGGGTATATGGGTAAATGTTACCGTTAATCTCTTTTTAAATGCATTTATTTTTTAAAAAAAGATTTTTTTAACAAAGTTGAAAGACCTGAATTTGAACTCTAGGGCTCAAGCCTCTTCAAGAAACGAGAATAAGATGAAGGGTTAAGGAAACTGAAACTTAAATACAATTTTAAAAATAAAACAACTCAAAAGGAAACGAAGATATCAGACTAAACGCCACGAAGGCTTGTGTTATAGGTGAAACAATGAAGTCATTATACTATCCACATCTAACGTAACACACAATAGAGTTACTATACAATTCGTATAGTAACAATAGTGATAGGCATAAGATCTTAGCGATTTGTTAAACTGTATGTTGCAGGTTATGTTTTCAGATCAATCCCATCAACGTGAGCAAGATAAACCTAGACAGAGTGAATAGTGAATGAAGCCTGTCAAACTTTGGGTAAGTATCATAGAACAGTCTAATATGCATGTGTTTCGCAAGCAAACTATAAAACATGTTTACCAAAAAAAAAAAAGCTTATGGAAAGGAAAAAAACTGCACATTTACAGCCTTAGCTCTTAATACTGTAAGATTTATTTCTTCCTATTTCGATACTTTAAGAAGCCATGTCGTTCGTCTAGTATTAGAGATAATATGCCAGATTTTTATTTTATATTTCTTTAAATCAAAGTCTTTAACAAATGTCTACAGGAAAGTAAAAAAAAAAAAAAATTCTAGCGAGAGCATAAAGAAATACTTTAAGTACATGAAGGTGTACACATGTATGTGAAGCTAGATCTAAAGACAAAAAATCTAGATACTAGAGTCTAGGTCAAAACATTTTCAAAACTACTGTAGACATCAATCTAGCATGAAGAACAATACTAGATCTAGGACTTCTACTTAAAACAATGGTACTCACAAAACTTAAGAACAATACTAGATCTAGGACTTCTACTTAGAACAATGGTACTCACAAAACTTAAGAACAATACTAGATCTAGGACTTCTACTTAGAACAATGGTACTCACAAAACTTAAGAACAATACTAGATCTAGGACTTCTACTTAAAACAATGGTACTAAAAAGAACTTAAGAGCAGTACTAGATCTAGGACTTCTACTTAAGACATTGGTACTCAGTACTTCAAAAAAAAAAAAAAAAAAAAAACACAGAGCAAAACTAGTTCTAGATTTAATACTTGAAAGAACAAAGACTAAGACTAAGACAATGATTGTCTCCTCGGAGTGGGGGAGCTTAACCCAAGAACTACCGCCATCAGTGATGTACCTTGAAATAACAACGTTTCCTTTTAATGTTTACGCAGGTCAAGAGTTAATACAATGCAACTTTCTGTAAGAACTGTTTCAGACAACGAAACACGAGTCAGCATCTCCCAAATGGGACGTAATATAATAGTTCTTCCTGGATCTACACTAATTGACAAACGTTGTCTGACTGCTGCTACACAAGGAAACTATGTGATACAGGAGCCATGACATTCAGTCGTTCAAACATTTCAAATAAAAATAGATTTCACTCTCTAAACTAAACATTTTGGTTTAAATGCTGGTGTCAAGTAGAATTCGTCTTTAAATGCGAACTATTATAACTTAATAAGGCATTGATGGGGACTTCACCCAGTGCATATTAATATGTAATAGCTGGATGAGCGAATTATTATGCCCATCTTTTAGTGACTATGGATCATCTTCATGAAATGACAGGGCTTTAGCGATGGTCGAAACAATGTCGTGATGAGCGAATAGTGACTCATTAGAATGACTAAAAGACTAAGCACAATTCCCGATTGTTTAATCCATGTCTGGTTATTGACAGAGAATTACACAATCCATGTCTGGTTATTGACAGAGAATTACAAAACTACTAGACATGGAATTAGTTTCGTTGATGGGCTGTTGCGTTGTCTCGCAGAAGCCTGGAGATTATTTCCATATAAATTAGCGTCTCTACTTGTAACACTTCTCACAGAGTAGTTACTATAGTTTTAACAGTAACAACTGAATTGCAACATTCATATGGTGAACAAATGGAGGAAGCAAGCACCAACAAGAGAGTTGCCGACATTTATTATGCCACATATTACGATATGCAGAAAGTATTTTCTCAACTCTACTATTATAACCTGTATAAAATTACAGTCATTAATACTATTTTTTAAATATTAGTAGTGCATGAATCAATAGTTAATATCACCATATAATTTTCCAAAATATTTATCAATATAACTATAGCTATAACCATAGCTTTAAGAAGACGATTTGCACATTTAAGATTTTTTTTTTTCGCTTCTAGTAAAATTCTTGGATATTGCAAACATGCCAACAACTTGGTTATACTGGTTAATAACAAACCTAACGTTAATTCGTCTAATCTTAGACGTCCAAGACGACATAAGAGGAAGAGGACGAAGAGGAGATGGTCAAATAAGAGAAGACAATGCCCGTGACGTGCACTGAACTCATACTCACGCACAATTCCCACCATTGAGCTATCTGGTGAGGGGAGAGATCCTCATCGCCGTAGCTGACACCAAAGGTGTCCATGTGTACTCACAGTCAACTTGAACGAATATAATGGGGGCAAAAATATACGTGACATGTAGTTAAAAAAAGTTTCCTTGAAATAGAGCTAAAACAACCTATCCCTGACCGCCAGCATTATCACACCCCCCACCTATCCTATCCGGGGGGGGGGGGGGGAGGCATAGGACTTTTCCCTTCCCCCCTCTGGTCTACTCACTCATGGCTGGTAGGGGGGGTGAGAAGGTGGTAATCGGGAGAGGGCGGGGCAGAACTTACGCGCGTTATAACCAGGGACAAGCTTATCTGCGGACCCTGGACAAGTTCATTAGATAGCAGCGGGGAGGCGACAGGATCCTGGGACGACTCAGAGAGATAGGGCTTGTCTCGTTGTTATGACAACACATCGGGAACCACATGTGTCACACACACACACGCGCGCGCGGACCCCTACACGCACACACATGTGTAAAACGATAACAGCGGATGTTGTCAGAGTGGGATAAACTGGACGGGACCCGAGGACCAAACTTTCTCCTTTCACAGACTTTGCGATACATGTGATGTAAACTACAAGATTTATCTGTTTCTATGACCAAAGGGTTAACGAGGATGTCACGGGGGCAGGCACAACGACCAACCGCCTTTACTTGCTCACATTAATCTCAACAGAGTTGGGTAGCCGTGAGACGTCATAAAAAAAAATCCCAAATCCTAGGGATTCGAACTCGTGATCCTCGGTAGTCACGCACTTCACCAAACTGTTCATGCAGGTCTCTGCATTAATTCAACTCTTTACTGAATACTAAAGAAACATTTGAGTCGAGTGCGGGAATTCCCAATAAAGGCGTATTAAAAAACAAAGGACTTGAGCCAAATTTAATTTGACAATGATTATATTTTAACAAATTATAACAATCAAACCACTTGGTCGTTGTTTTATTATCAAAGATACACTCTCACAGTTAAAGGAAAAATACCAGACACTCACTTTTTTTAAACCAATGAAGAATTTGAAAGCTAATAGGAGGAATTATATTAATGAAATGGCTATTAAATGAGATTTAGATAAGCCAGAGACCCCCATGTTTATCTCACAACAGAATTATATAATTGTGTAAAGCTATCGTTATTATTAGATCTTCATCAAACTTCATAAATAAATAAATAAATAGATAAAATGTTGTTTGTTTTCAACTTCAGCTCGTTATGTGAACGACACCAGCCTAATAATGGGGCTGTATATGTGTATAGTACACACACACACACACATATATATATATATATATAATAAAGTTCCCCTTTCAGACCTTGAGATCTATAGGCCAGATGATGTTTCCATGACCAACGGTTAAACAAGCAGGGTGTCACGTGGCCAGCACAACGACCAAACGCCTTTTTTCCTTTTGTATTTATCCCCCTCTTCCTCCCCCCAAAAAAGAACACGTCAAAGGGCAACAAGACTTCTCCAAGCTCAAGGGACGCAATACAAGAGCTAATGAGACGAACGGCATATAAATATCCACAAATGCCCACTACGCCCACTTTACCCCAATCCACATTTGTAAACATAATTGACCAACTTCATTTTCAGTCGATCTGAGTGCTGCGAGATGTTCATGCTACTCAAAAAGTTATTCTGATTCGTTAATTAGTGAAATGCCATTTCGACATTTTTTTAATATGCGTAATACCAAAAAAAAAAACAAAAAAAAAAAACACTGGACACCAGACAAAGACAAATCAACGGGTGCAGTGTCCGGTATAATGTCATAGCTTATTACAAATTACCGCTACTTTTTAATCCTAATTCTTCTAGACATTATCGTCAGCCTATAACTCTATGTCACTGATGTCTGAGATTCAAAAGTCTCAAGAAAATGAAGAGTACTGTCAGTGATGAAGGCAAAAAAAAAAAAAAAAAAAAGTACATTCGAGTGGACCAGCCCACAGACAGCAGCAGTAGCAGGCCTCCATCAGCTTCGACATGACAGATTACAACAGCATTCTTCATCCGTCCTCTACCCTGGACAACTTTCCAGCATGGAATTTTCCTAGACGTGAGAACTGTCGTCAACTTTTTAACTACTTTAACAGAAAACACTTTTATCTAGTTGTTTTTTTTTTTCTGGTTCGCCTAAAAAAAATTTTTTTGTTATGTTTATTCTATATATATTTTTTTTTTGTTCATGAGTTTAATGACGCCAAAGACACAGACTACCGAAAATTATGATATAGACCAGTCGATGTCGGCCAAATAAAATTTTCTGAGGGAACATTTTCAACTTCCTTGCCGATTATTGGAAGTATAAATAACTTGAGTGAGCTGTGACTTATGTGGTCACCGGGGAGTAATACCACAGAGTCAAAGAAAGAGAGTCCGCAGTACTTAAGTAACTATTTCAGCGACCTGGCAGACCTTACGATCTGCAGAGCAGATGATGTAACGGTCATCTGTTTCTGTGGCCCGCAGTTAACGAGAGTGTCATGTGGCCAGCACAACGACTAACCACCATAACATTTGTCCGGTATCCATCAGAGCTGTGTGGACTCAGAAATTCACCAGGATTCAATCCAGCGATTACTTGGTTCGGAAGGCTAGCGTTTTACCACTCCCCTCGAGCGACCCGAAGCGAAGTAAGATGGCAGTGCAATAGAGTGCAAAACTACATCAAAATATGTGTCACGTTCTGCGCTGAATTCTGACACTAGACCATGTTATGAAAATACGTGAAAGAGGCCCATAAAGTATGTTTTAAAAAAATTCAGTGTAAATAGGTGCCATTATTGTTTTCCAATCCCCCAACAAAAGCAAGACACGTTTTTGACGATTATCTGAATAGACCAATAGGCAGAACACTTCTAGAAACATATTATTTATGTTTCTTAAAAAAGTAATTGCCTACAGCAAAACATATTCATTAATAGCATCGAAATAAAGAAACCTGTAACATATCATGTTTATAAAACGATACCCTTTATAAAGACAGGGCTTTATCTAAATAGATAGCGGGCGCGTTTCTTTTTTGTTCTTTCCTGAAGGTAAACTGCTTGGACTAGCGTGAAGAACTAAGTCTTTTTTAGGGTGAAACTTTAGGAAACTGCAAACAACCAAGTTTCAACATATAAACACAATCTATCATGTTATACATTATTATACATACATTTCCTATCTTTCTCCTTTTCATTCACACACGCACGCACACACACACACACACGCGCGCGCGCACACGCACATTCTAGTCTAAGGTGGAGTATAAAAGCACGAAACAAAAAAAAAAAACACGTCATTCAGACGAGCTCCGCATAGATTCAGCTCCAAGGCTTGCCATCAGGTGACGCTGTTATCAGGACTCCCATCCATCATCTCGGGTGGAACGCATTCATTCAGGTCCCCCCCCCCCCTCCCTACTACCTTCTCCTCCTCCCAGACTGGAAACTGGGGCAGGGGCCGGAGGAGAATTTCTCCAGTTCTGAAACCTACCCGTCGACATTGTTTCATCAGCGGTCCTCCAAGCCCCCCCCCCCCCCTTATTTTTTTTTGACTTCCAACCATCGACTCGTTCACCCAATCAATCTTTACCCCTCTCTGAAACATTGTCATGGGGGGTAACAATTACTTGGAGTAGTAGACCTGCTCGGAACAGGAAGATACCTATCTAAATATACACCGCGACACAACGGGTACGTCAGCACTGATCAAATAGACATATTCAGTCACCTTATTAGCATCTAGCCTCAAGTGTTGGCGATGGTATTCTTAGATCTGGTTCAGGACTTCATTCTGTTCAAAGTGAACTTTCGGCATCGAGGGCATCGTTCATTATGATCTTTCTTGAAGCTATTGGCCTACTCAAATCAACCTCCATTTCGAAGAGGGGAAAAAATCTATGTACTTTTAAGCGGTGATGCCCCTTCTGAAAGAATCGTTTGGCCTCTAGTTTTGTAGATACATTTGTATGGATATCTCTGCAAAAGGGCTCACAGTAAAATAAAGTTCCCTCTTTCAGACCTTATGGTTTATAGGGCAGATGATGTAAAGGTCACATGTTTCTGTGTCCTTCGGTTATCAAGGGTGTCATGTGGCCAGCACAACGACCAACCGCCTTTACTTTTCCCCAACTAATGTCAGGTACCCATTAGAGTAGGGTGGACTCAGAGGCGCCCGAAGATCCCGAAATTAAAAATCCCAGTCTTTACCAGGATTCAAATCCGGGACCCCGGTTCGGAAGCCAAGCGCTTTACCGCTCAGCCACCGCGCCTCAAAAAAAAAAAAAAAAAAAAAAAAGGGCTTACAGCTCAGCAGCTAAAAGCTGGCTAGTAAAAGAAGTATGGTTATATGGTGGAGGGTCGTAGACGCTCAGCAAGAATACGCTTTACATCCATCCATCCCAGTAGCGCTACAGCCCATGGAGGGCTCTGGCCTTCTTTAACACATCCTTCCATTCAGATCTCTCCTGGGCTTTTCGTCTCCACGCCCTTACCCCAAACTGTTGCAGATCTGCTTTTACATCATCAATCCATCGCATTCGGGGTCTGCCTTTGGGTCGCCTGCCTTTTGGTTTTTGCCTGTATATGATTTTCGCTCCTCTGTTATCTGCCCAAAGTAGTCTGTTCTTTTTTTTTATTTCGGTCACTATTGGTGGGTCTTCATATAATTGATATTTCTCATGGTTAGTGCGTGTCCTCCACCCTGTTTCATCCTATATGGCACCATAGATTTTCCAAGAATAAACTTTACCCTGATCAAATTTGTTTTGATAGATACTTTGATCCTTGTAGTCAACGCAGCTTAAACAATACATATCCTGTTCTTTCAACAAAACAATACACGTGGCGACGTCCCAACTGTTACGTCACTGTTGGGGTTATTTCAGGGAGGCGACAAAGATACGACTTGCCCAGACAAGCTAAGCCAGTAGACAGCATGCTGTCACGCGATATGACACGACATGGCAAGACACGCTAGGGCGCAAGCTAATACACGCTGCGACACGCCAAGATGAGTGACGACAGGATATCATAAGCTACGATACGGATACGCCAAGCTATGAGACGATACGAGTTGCTACGATAAGCAAGCAAGGTGAGCGATTAAACACAACACGAGACAATAGCAAAATATACGTTTTAACGAGATTTTCGATAATCAGTAGAAGATCTAAACCTAAAAATAAAGTTCCATAACAAGTAATAATGATAATAATAATAAGAAGAAGAAGAAGAAGAAGAAATGTCTTCGAGTCCGAAGATTAATGAGGAATGCAGTATTTCCCGTGGCTACGCAGCCTCGGCTGTGACCTAAATATTTTGCCACATCCAGGACGAATACTGTAAATATTGTATTTAACCGAGAAATGTTTGAATCATTGTTACTGTATGGTAGAGCGCTGGACTATCAAGCAGAATACATTGTGTTCGAATCCTCATTGTTAATGATGTATCCAGCTCTTGGGATGTAATTGAGTCAATCTAGCCGTCTGCCTGACATTAACTTAAGGCCACTGGTCTTGGTGCTGTCAACATAATATTCTCTTAAGACTTTGACCGCAGAAACGAATAAATTTGTTTTTTATAGACAGAAGAAGAAGAGTATGATGATGATCGTAATAACATGTATTTAAAAATTCCGCCTAATGACCAAAACATATCTAGAATAGAAGAAAACTAAAGACTCCTTAATATTTTTTGAAGCATTTTTTTTTATTTATGTCATAATTAGCACTACATGAGACAAACTTTGAAAAGTGTTTTTTCCTTTCAAAAATCACACGGCAGCCCCGGGACTTCAATCCGGCCTTGATTCGGAGCAATTAATTACCCTTGTTAAGCAGTGCACGTTCCTGTCAGTGCGAGGGGGGGGGTGAGTTGTCCGACAGGGGGGCGGTACGTTGTGGTACAAAGAACTTCTTACCAACATATGGTTTGTGTAGCGTATAAAGATAGAAAATAATGATTGCTCCCCGGAGTGTTTCACCCCCCCCCTACCTCTTCTCCCCGCCCCTCGGCTGCTTCCCTCAACGAAACAACTCCATTTCTCAGCGGTTATCGGAACATGTGTTTATCTTGCCCTGGGTTTATCTCCCTTCCCAGTACGGTCCGACATCAGTGCTAACAGACGGCAGGAGGAAAATTGGGAGAAATAGAAATAGGAAAGTGGGGAGGGTAAGTCTAAGAGAGAGAGAGAAATAGAGGGAGGGTGGAAAGTGCAAACAAGAATATAAGTCCAATAAA